>JAKOGI010000303.1:564834-727334 GCA_029747015.1 Carnegiea gigantea | reverse complement strand
GCCATCCTGGGAGTAAGAGCTTAATGTGAGTTTATCTCATTGGGATTGAGTGTGGATCTCTCGCAACCAGTACTTTATGATGATCTTATTCCCAGAGTAGTTTCTTATTAAAGAAGAAAAGTAGTCGGCGTTTCGCCTTTTTAAGTATTTCAGAAAGACAGTTTTTAAGGGTCATTTTGAGACTAAGATGAAAGAGATTCTTTTAAAGAATATGAGCCTCAAGAGGCTAAGAGAAAAGTTTTTATGAGCCTCAAGAGGCTAAATGAAGTGTTTCCAGTAAAAAGAAAGAAAGCTTCCTGTGTATGACATGTGCATGTTCTAAGTATAACTTATGAATGAGATGCTAAGTACGATACGAATATGAAAAGAAAGTCTTATTAGCATATTTCATGCATACCCTATGAATGAGAATGGATTGAGACTTGAAATGTGTGTGTCTTATGCATACATATGAATGAAATGCCAAGAAAAGTATGATTATAAAAAGAGATAACCTTATGTGCACATCATATGAATAGAGTTTCATGTATAGTTCGAATAGAATGCTAAGAAGTTATGTTTATGAAAAAGAAAGTCTCTATGCTTAGCCTCGTCACTTGTTTAAGTGTTTAACTGCCTGTTAGTAAAGAAGTTTGGTCATTTAGAGACCTAGAAATGTGTTTGAGTGCTTAAAGTGAAGTTTATGGTTAGTGATGTTTCCATAAGAATTTTATGAATGCCTAATATGATAGTAAAGTATGGATATGTGATATGTGACTAGTAAAGATATTACTGCCCGTAATGGTTTTGGTTTTAAGGGGGTTAAGGGACACTCATTGAGCGTGTGGTTGCTCATCCCACTACTCTTTCCCGTTTTCCCCAGGTTTTCTTTGTGACAGGTAAAAGTCAAGCCACTTTACGGAGTGAAGTTTACCCCTGGTTGAAAATGAGTTATGTGTGCTATATAGAAGTAGGTTCACGACTTTAATGATGTAATACAACATATTCCTAGTTTGTAGTTGTTGTAAACTAAGTTTTCTAGCTTATATAATGCATATTGTTTATGAGTCGCTCTGTATGGCCGTGTGAGCTAATCATCTGATTGGTTAGATGTCTTTACTCGAAATTAGCTATGTTTCGGGATATAAACTCCAGTACTCCGTTTGTATGGACCATTGAGTTGTACCTTTTACCTTTCCTGTATTAATGAACTATTCTGTTTGGTGTACTCTGAGCGGGTGGCTTGTTGAGTTATGAACTTCGGCGTGTGGCCGTTGAGCTTCTTTTAAAAGTTTTACACTTTTGTTGATTTGCAGGGATTAAATGTAAGGCTTTTAGCCTGGAAACGGTCGATTTTTAGGGAAAACTCTGTTCGTTTCGCCCCAGAATTTAAATAGAAAGTTAAGAAAACGTAACACTTCTGGCCCTAGGGGCTGGGGGTGTTACAATTGATGGTATCAGAGCATGGCCCTGCGACCATAGACCGTCACCTAAGTCTTGCATTTCATATATTCGCCGAGGAACACTTCGTGGTTATGTGACGTATGCCTGCTTTGTGTGCAAGTGTGCCGTATAGGATGGCCATTTGCGACTTGTGTGAGGCTCGAGTTGGTCGATTTAGTGAAAGTGGTGAGTTGGGCATAAGTGTAGGAGTCAGATAGTTCCCCACATCGAGGTGAAGTTGTGGGTGTTCCATTGGTATAATATGTTCCTAATGTGCTAATTGACTTCACTGATTGACTTTTATGCGATCCACCCTTGTCAGCAAAAACCCATATCCAAGATCATGGGTCCGGGTGGTATTCGCAATTCGCCCTATGTGGCGAATCATGATTGCAGGGAGGTTGATTGGTTCCTCCCGATCCAGTAAGTCCACCAGGCATTGATTGAGGGCATTAGCTGAGTTTTGCCCTTGACCTCGCGGAATTATGTTCTTGATAGTGAACATAAACAATAGTTGGTGCAGGGAGGTCATTTCACCCTTCTTGACAGAGAGGGGTGTTCTGAGGCCCTTTTTTGACTGAGGCGTTGGGACACCTCTAGGAGCCTGGCTGTTTCTAGGGCTGTTTTGTCTTCCCTCACATACACGTCAAAGCCTTGGAAGGGTACTCCCAAAATTTTCCCAAGTGTGGGCGCATCAACCTTAATGCGTTACCCATTCACAAAACTAGTCACCACCCCTTCGGTGACACTGCAGTTGGCGTAAAACTCAGCCAACTCAGGCACAGAACACCCCAGCTGGGTGTTTGCAAACAAGTCGAGCCAGCCTTAAGCGCGCAACTTGGTCAGGAACACCCCCAGACTCTGTTCCTCGAAAAAGCTTGCATTCACTACCTTCCCCCTGACGACATTATGCTTAAGCAACTGCGTATGTTTGTCAGACATAGGAGAGGGAGTGAGCTGCTTTGGGCGTTTGGGGGCAGGAACAGAGGTGGTAGCTTCTGGTAGGGGGCTGTTCTGGGCTTTCGCTTGAGGGGTGTTTTTGCAGGAGAGGGCTTCACAGCAGGTTTAGTGGTTGATTTTGGAGGGCCTTGTTCTTCAGAGGGCTCAGAGAACACCGGTGTCCCCTGTTTGAAGGTTGTGTTCTCAGAATCAGAACTCGAGAACCCTTCGATAGAAGAGGAGGAAATCTCCTCGATGACAGGAGCAGAGGGCTTGGAGATACGGTGAGAGGATTAAAAAGCTATTCTCGCAGATTTGCGAGAAGGCTTGGAGGATTGTGGAGAAGAGGGAGTTTGAGAGGGCTGAGACCTTGGTTGTGGCCTTGTTCTTGGCGTTCTGCTACGCCTGGCCATTATTTTCACCTTTTTCCTTTTCTCTCCAGTTTGAGCAACCGGAGTGGGGGTTTCAGCCTCAGGGAGAGAATCCTTCTCTAAACTCTCCTCTGATGTCTCATTCGACTTCTCTTGGAAGTCGACATTCAGATCCTCCACATACACACCTTCGACAGAGGCAGCCCCTGTTTCTGTCGCTGTGTCAGGAAACAACCCAGAAGAACAGGGCTCAAAATTAAACCCTTCAGGGGTTTCCAAGAGTTGGTCTTGAGACCCCGATAGTGTACCCTCTGACTCGACTTTAATGGGACAAGCAATTGTCCCTACAAGGAACACCAATTTCCTTCCACACCTGAAGGGAATATCATCCATTCCCATTCCCACTGATTGTAGGGACAAGCTTTTCAGGAATTTGAAAGGCTTGTACAGGATTGGGCGAGGGGGAGCAGGGATTGAGGACGCAAGAACGAGGGCTTTTGATTGAGAGGAGTTGTTGGGAGCCGTTGTTGCTAGAAGAGAGAGATTAGGGTTTAAGGTTTTTGCAGGGTTTTCAGGTTTTGCTTGTGTGCGAGATGAACGGCAGAACTGAGAACAGGGCATATAAAGAGAGAGAGAGAGAGAGCACCCAAAATCTTTAGAAGATTTCTCGGTTTGCAACGGGTGTGAGCATTAAAAGCTTGTGCCTTGGGAAGGAAAGAAAACACATCGAGCAACCAAGGGGCGTACCTGTTCTCTTCGTTATGCCTGTTCTTTGCCGTCTGATCTTGATTGGACTTAATGGTATTAAGGCGGCTCCAGTACATCCCCTTATGCTGCACTAAGTGGATAAGTAGAGACAAAATGCACGCAATTCGAGTGTATGCAATCACATCCGTTGTTAATAAGATTTGCAAACAGGGGGAGAGAACAGGGTGTAAAGGTTGATCTTACCAAACCCAGTTCATGTTCTGGAAACAGGCATCTCAGGGTGTTCTCACCAACCCTAGTTCCAGTCTATTTCTCTCAAATTGATCTCTAGCTAGTGCCTTAGTGAATATATCAGCAATTTGATTTTCCGTTGTGCAAAAATTCATAGAGATTAAACCCTTTTCAACATTATCTCTCAAGAAATGATGTCGAATGTCAATATGCTTTGTTCTTTTATGTTGACATGGATTTTTGGCAATGTTAATTGCACTTGTGTTATCACAAAAAATAGGAATGCATCCAGTGTCAACACAAAAGTCCTTAAGCTGTTGCCTTATCCACAACAGTTGAGCACAACATGAAGCTGCTGCAACATATTCAGCTTCTGCTATGGACATGGCAACAGAATGTTGCTTCTTGGTAGCCCAAGATACCAAACAAGGTCCAAGAAAGTGAGCCATACCTGAGGTACTCTTTCTATCAACTAGGAATCCAGCATAGCCAGCATCAGCATATCCAACAAGATCAAAATTGCAACCTCTAGGATACCATAAGGCTAAATTGGGTGTATGTTTCAAATATCTTAGTATCCGTTTCACAGCCTTAAGATGAGTTTCCTTAGGATTAGACTGAAAACGGGCACATAAACCAACACTAAAAACAATATCTGGTCTACTAGCGGTTAGGTATAGGAGTGACCCAATCATGCCCCTATAGAGTTTCTCCTCAATTGAGGGACTCCCATCATCCATAACCAACCTGGTTGAAGGAGAAATAGGAGTGTCTACGGGTTTGGCCAACTCCATCCCAAAATGCTTAAGTAGCTCCTTGATATACTTTTGTTGATGGATCATGGTGCCGTTTGGAGTTTGCTTGATTTGTAAGCCTAAGAAAAAGTTAAGCTCACCCATCATGCTCATCTCAAACTCACTCCTCATCATATTTGAAAATTTATTGCATAAATCATGATGAGTTGCACCAAATATAATGTCATCAACATATATTTGGACAATCAATAAATGTTCCCCCTTAGATTTTAGAAACAAGGTATTGTCTACCTTGCCTCTTCTAAAATCATTTTCAATTAAAAAACTTGACAACCGTTCGTACCAAGCTCTAGGAGCTTGTTTTAGGCCATAAAGAGCTTTGTCAAGTTTGAAAACATGGTTAGGAAATTCACTGTTTTCAAAACCAGGGGGTTGTTTGACATACACCTCTTCTTTAAGGTATCCGTTGAGGAATGCACTTTTCACGTCCATTTGATATAGCTTGATTTCCATATGAGCTGCAAAGGCTATTAAGATTCGAATAGCCTCAATTCTAGCAACTGGTGCAAAGGTTTCTTCATAATCGATCCCTTCTTCTTGATTATACCCTTGAACAACCAGCCGTGCCTTGTTCCTAGTGACTGTTCCTGACTCATCCAGTTTGTTTCGGAACACCCACTTGGTTCCAATGATTGTTCTCTCTGCAGGTTTAGGCACAAGGTGCCATACTTTGTTTCTTTCAAATTGATGGAGCTCTTCTTGCATTGCCGTGACCCAATCTGAATCTGCAAGAGCTTCATTCACACTCTTTGGCTCAATATTAGAGAGAAAAGCATAGAAAGCACAGAAATTCTTAAGCTTAGACCTAGTTTGCACTCCACTGTTAATATCAGACAGAATTTGATCAAGGGGGTGCGAACTATGGTACTTCCATGGTCGTGAGTAAGAGGATCCACAGACCCATGCTCTACTCTAATCGTAATATCAAGCTTACGATCATCTCCTGAGCCTGTTTCTGCACCTGTTTGTAAGCCTGTTCCTGAAGAACATGGTCCCGAACAGGGTTCAACGGTGTTTCCCCCTGTTTGGTGTTCACCTTGCTTGCTGTTCTGAGGAACACCTTCAGGAGTTGTTTTGTCCATGGTGTTCTTACTCGTTTATCTTGGAGCAACACTTCTTTTCGAACAAGACCTAATTCAAGTTCATCTTCCTGTGCATCATTCTCACTCAACAAGTTAGATTCATTAAAAAGCACATGCACACTTTCCTCAACACACAAGGTCCTTTTGTTAAAGACTTTGTATGCCTTGCTGTGAGAAGAATAGCCAAGAAATATTGCCTCATCACTCCTAGGGTCAAACTTTCCTAAGGCATCCTTCCCATTATTATGCACAAAACACCTACAACCAAATGTTCTTAGGTGCGTAATATTGGGTTTTCTGCCCTTGAAAAGTTCATAAGGAGTTTTGTTCAAAATGGGTCTGATCATGCATCTATTTATAATGTAACATGAGGTGTTCAATGCTTCTGCCCAGAAATACCTAGGAAGACTACTAGCAATAAGCATTGTTCTGGACATGTCTTCCAGGGTGCGATTTTTGCGCTCAACCACCCCATTTTGTTGGGGTGTTCTTGGAGCTGAGAAGTTATGATCAACACCATGTTCATTACAATAGTTGATAAAACTTGCATTTTTAAACTCAGTTCCATGATCAGATCTCAAGCTAATTAAGAGTGTCCTACTCTCTTTTCAACCTTTTTGAGAAAGGCAATAAAATTCTCAAAGGTTTCATCTTTGGATGCCAAAAACAAGGTCCAAGTAAATCGAGAGTAATCATCCACTACAACAAGCACATACTTTTTCCCACCTCTACTAGTTATCCTCATGGGACCACACAAATCAATGTGTAATAATTCTAGAGGTCGGGTAGTGCTTACACATTTTTTCGATTTAAAAGAAGATCTGACTTGTTTGCCTTTTGCACAAGCTTCACATACCTTGTCATCATTAAATTTGATGGAAGGTAGTCCAATAACCAGGTCTTTTGAAACAAGTTTGTTTAAAAGAGTAAGGCTTGCATGACCTAGTCTCTTGTGCCAGAGCATTATGTCATCATTCACAGCACTCAAACAAGTCAGGTTGTTTTGGGGAAGAGTGGAAATACATACTTTGTAAACATTTTTGTGTCGCTTCCCCCTTAATACGACATCTCCTGTGTTGACATTGACAACCAAGCAATGTGTTCGTGAGAACACCACTAGGTTGTTCTTGTCACACAATTGGGACACACTTAGTAAATTATGCTTTAAACCATCAACTAAGTGCACATTATCAATTGAGTGGGAGAGAGTTTTACCAATGCTACCTACACCGACAATTGTCCCAGACTTGCCGTTGCCAAAAGCCACGCTCCCACCGGTTGAAGCTGTAAGTGAGAGAAAGTTTGATTTTTCTCCAGTCATATGCCGCGAACACCCACTATCAACATACCACAGCTGCCTGTTTTCAAGGTTGTTTTCTGATCTGTTTGACAGGGTGTTTCTTACCCTGTTTGCTGGGTTGTTTGTGGGGTTGTTCTCTCTCACTTCAGCCTGCAAAACAAATCACATGTTAGTTTTGGGAACCCAGATCCACTTAGGTCCCATTCTTTTAGACAAGTAAAGCTCATCTTTTCTAATCCAGATTTGTTTCACATACCTTTTATTTTTTTCAATGACATACCTTCTCAGAGGACATGAATATCGATAGTGACCAGTTTTACCACAATGAAAGCAAACAATGTTTTCAGGTAATCCCACATACTTTCTATGAATTGGGTAAACTGTTCGTTTAGGCTTATATCCAAGTCCCTTTTTGTTTCGACTGTGGTGAGTGTTTAACCAATCAAGGGCTTGTGAGGACTTGTTCCAGCGCTTGGTTGTGATAAGCTCGGTTTCCAGTTTTTCTATATTAGCATGCAAACCCTTGTTCTCCCTGAGCAAGGACTCAACCATTCCTTCCACCTCAAAGAGTTTTTCCTCCATTCGAGAATAATCTCCTTCTTTTATAAAGAGGTTTTCTTTGAGCATATTAATATTTTCATGTAAGCCCAGTTTTTCATTTTTGAGGATCTCATTTTCTAGTTCTAGGTGTCGGACATCTCGTTTCAATTCAGCACAAGTATCCATCAAGGTATACAAAAGTTCTTCGAGAGTTGCTTTATTGAGACCACGTACCTTGTTCTTGAGATCAGTAAGGCTGTTTGTTGATTCATCATCTGAATCCGTGTCACTTTGTGCCATGAGAGCTACAGCACCTTCATCAGTTTCAGACTCACCTTCATCCTCAGAGGAATCTTCCCAGGCAGCAAGCATAGCCTTTGAGAATCGTCTCCCAGAACTGCTTGCAGCTTGTTTTCTACCTTGTTTCCTGGGGTGTTCTTGCTCTTGCTCTTCTCGAAGTAGTGGACAGTTCTTCACAATGTGATCTGGTTTGCCACACTTGAAACACCCTGTGAACTGTTCTCGGGGGGTGTTTCTGGACTTACTGAAGTCTTTTCTTTTGCTGTTTTCTTTGACCTTTTTGAAGAATTTCTTGAACTTTCTTGTCATTAAGGCCATCTCTTCATCCTCAAGGTCAGAGTCATCATCCTCTTGTGCTTTCAAGGCAAGCCCATGATCCTTCTTCTGCTCCTCTTTTTGTTGTGAGTTCTTTCTGAGTTCATAGGTTTGAAGATTGCCAATCAACTCGTCGAGGGTGATCTTGTTCATGTCTTTAGCTTCTTGGATGGCTGTCACCTTCGCTTCCCAAGACCGAGGCAAAATCCTTAGAATCTTCCTCACCAGCTCTTCTGTGGTGAAGGATTTTCCTAGGGATTTTAGCTCATTTGTTATGTGGGTGAAGCGTGTGTACATATCCGTCACGTTCTCACGATCACCCATATCAAACAACTCATATTGCCTCATAAGTAGCTCAATACGTGATTGTTTGACTTGACTTGTTCCTTCATGAGCTACTTGGAGGGCATTCCATATCTCCTGAGCTGACTCACACTCCGAGATACGTGTATATTCATCTGGACCTAGGCCAAAATATAATAGCTTCTTGGCCTTGGCATTCTTTTCCATTTTCTTATAGTCTTCACCATCAAACTCTATAGGTTCCTTGGGAACCTTCTTACCATCTTCAAGCACCTTGGTGGGAACAAGGGGCCCGTTCTTGATGAGCATCCATAATTCATAATCTTCTGCCTGAATATAGTTCTCCATCCTATTCTTCCACCAACTATAATGTTGGCCGTTGAAATAGGGTGGACGAGTAATGGATTGCCCTTCAAGGATTCCTTGTGGTGTACTCATCTTCAGAATCTCTCAAGGTCTTAGCCCTTTTGAGAGAACCCGCTCTGATACCAC
The DNA here is from genome assembly GCA_029747015.1 of Carnegiea gigantea. Classification (NCBI taxonomy): domain Eukaryota; kingdom Viridiplantae; phylum Streptophyta; class Magnoliopsida; order Caryophyllales; family Cactaceae; genus Carnegiea; species Carnegiea gigantea. The sequence continues at coordinate 718,516 of JAKOGI010000303.1, read as the reverse complement.
TTGTTGAATTCCAAGAGTGCACAACCACAAGAGGGGGGTGAATTGTGGTGGTCGATTTTCGCCTAATAACTGACAAACAACCGTAGCACTTGATTGCAGAGATTGTTTGTAAATCACAAACAACCTTACGCCTTGTTTGTAGCGGTTGTTCTCAATTGATTCAGTAGCGAAATTCAAAGTAATAAATGCGGAAATAAAGCACACACAATTTTTACGTGGAAAACACCTCTAGCCCAACTGAGGTGTGAAAAACCACGACCTACCTCGTGTAGGATTTAACCACTTCACTAACGGGCTGAAAACGTTACAAAAGCAACACTCCTTGTTACAACTTGTAACCCATGTAACCTTCTTCCCTAAGACAGGTTACACCACGTCCAATCTCACCAGATAGGACACGTCCAAAGTCCACACGACTGAGGACACACTCACTCACTTTCTGTTCTGAGAACAGGGGTACAAAACACCTTACTGGGGTGCTTCTGACTTAAGCAGATGTAAGGTACAATGAAGTCCTATTATGCCAAGAAATTGAAAGCTCAGTTAAGCACAATCTTCTCACGGTTTTTCTCTTTGAAATTCAGCTCTAAGAATCTCTTACTTCTTTGTAAAAACCGGATTGTCAAATGGGAGAGAGAATTTCAATATTTAAACGCACAACCCAACGGTTATTCTTTTCAAAAAATAGGGAAAATCCTCTATTTTTAGTCGCTTAGAAGATTCACCAAAGATTTCCAATGGCTAAGAGAGGAGAGAAGATTTTCTTAAAATATCTTGGCCGAGTAATCTAGCTTAAAAAGGATAAAATCTTGATTTATCCCAAATTCAATCAAGACCTAAAAATAAGGGATAAGAATCTTTCAAGAGAAATCTTTAGCAAAAACGGTTTTGCAATTTTTTTTTTCAAATTCAAAACAAATCTTTTTAGATCTGGCAGCCAACCGAAGCAAATTTCCAGATAAGACTGATGTAGCTGCTGTAGTTTTTGAGAACACCCTAGGCACCCTGTTTGCAGGGTTGTTTGGAAATGGTGTCCCAAAGCAACTTTTTGAAAACCGTTTTCAAGAAGTGCTAAAAATGATACTTTCAAGATTGGCATATTAACAAGATTCTAAAAGATAAAAACTAAATTAACCAAGACTCCTTGTAAGAATTAGTTGTCTTGTCAAGAGTGAATATGCTGCTCCAAAACACCTTGGTCACCTTGATTCCTTGGGTGATCTTGTGTAGCTGAATGTTCCTCAAGACTTAAACCATATGTGTTGTTTGCTGATCTTGTGTCACTGAAGCTCGGAACCTGTTCCTAAGACTTGTTCTCAACATTTAGCCACCAGGTTAATAAAATATCACAAACAGCGGTGTAGGAACAACGGTGTATTAAGCCCTGTTTGGAGAGCTTGTTTGGAACAACATTACTTAGACAAATATGTTACTCTTGGATTTGTTATCATCAAAACTAAATATAATCAACAGGAAACTTGGATGAATCAATAGCAATATAGACCATGCATACTTTTGAGCCGTATTTTATAATATGTAGTATATAGAGGTGTAAGCTCTGTGGTGAATTGCTTTAGTATAGTGCATAAACCTTATGTTGGTTAATTAGTGAATGCATATGGTTGAAATTATGCCTAACTATGTTATCTCTAGTACACTTATAGCAAGCCTTGTCATTTTGTGACGGTGGTAATGTCCCAATTATTGGGTTTATCAGTTGTAATTGAGGGAATCAGAATAGTAATTGCCAACAGCGAAACATACTTAATTAGGGGGCGTTACAGATATGTTTAAAGGGTTTTGTAAAGAGAAAGGCACACAAAGACAACTAACGATTCCACACACCCCATATTAAAATAATGTTATAGAATGTAGGAATCGTACATTGATTGACATGTCAGGTCAATGATGGCATATGTAAACCTCCCAATCAATTTTTGGGGGGATGCATTACTTACGGTAACCTATATCCTTAATCATATGCCAAGCAAGAGTATACCTATCAGACCATATGAGTTATGGTTTGGTATGAAGCCATCCTTGGACCATTTACATTCGCAGGGTTTGACTGGCTATGTGCATAACCCAACCTAAAAACATGAAAACTTGGTCCGAGAGTCACCAAAATTGTGTTCATTGGATATCCTACACAATTTAAAGGATATGTGATGTAAAGAGAACACCCTAATGGTGGCATGACAGAAATAGATTCTCGTAATGTCGACTTTCTCGAGGATGAGTTCCCAACTATTAGTAAAATTAAAAAGGATGTCTAACTATTTGAGTTATGATAAGACATTCAACCATCTTTTGGTGAGAGGGAGAATTTGAATTCCAACCAAGTCAGCGAAGATGGTATGCTTCCCTTATCCAAAATGAATGGAGAACACTAGCCTGCATGGGAGAGTCGGTCTCCAATACATAAAGAGAGTTAGCCTGGAAATAAGGTCCACCCTCAATCTCCAAATCACGAGCATAAAGCTAATCAATGGATCCCATGCCTTAAAGGTATAGTGGGAGTGATTCTCCACATACTAAGGTCCCATACCTCTTAAAGAAAGGAGGAGAGATGCCTCACCTAGATAGATAAATAATGAAAGTCCTAGGATCCGAAGGAGTGAGTGCAGAAGAATTTCTCGACGATATTTCCAAATCGAAGATGAATTATTGCTGTGCATTCCCTTGGAAGTTAAGGAACTTACCTCTTATCAAGGGATGACTGATTCATCAAACCACGAAGAGTGGATGGACACCATGAGGGATGAGATGGGCTCAATGATGAGAAACAAGGTTTGGGAACTTATTGATCTTCCACCCCCAATGTAAGTCTATCGAAAACAAGTGGGCTTTTAAGATAAAACATCGGGCAAATGATTTGATCAATAAGTTCAAAGCCCATCCAGTAGTAAAAGACTTTACCCAAATTGAGCATAAAGACTACGATGAGACATATTCTCTTGTGGTGAGATTTATCTCTATTAGCCTACTCCTAACCCTGGTTGCCCACTTGAACTTAGAGTTATTTCAAACGGATGTAAAGACTGCTTTCCTCAATGGTAGCCTTGAGGAAGAGATCTGTATGGATCAACCCATTGGTTTTATATCAAAGGGACAAAAGAACAAGGTATGTCATCTTAAGAGGTCCATATATGGTCTTAACCAATCTTCCATATCTTGGTACATGAGATTCCACGAAGCTATAACTTTGTTTGTCTTACCTATGGTTTCATAGGACCATTGCATGTATGTTAAAGGATTAATCGAGGGGATTATATTCCTTACTCTATACGTTGATGACATACTACTGGTTGGGAATAACTTGGAGATGATCGAAGCCACTAAGTAGTGGCTGTCCTTATCCTAGGCATGGAAATAATCAGAAATCATCTTAAGAAACTCTTAGGTACGAGCCACGAAACATATATCAAGAAAGTCATAGAATAATTTCGAATGCATTGTTCTAAACTCATAGACACTCCAGTTGAGAAGGGTTTAACCTTGAGCCTCGACCAATGCCCAAAAACAGTTAATGAAAAGGAGGCAATGAACAATATCCCTTACACTAGTGCTATGGAAAGCTTAATATATCCATGCTATATACACGGCCTGACATTTGCTTCGCAGTTGGTTTGGTAAGTCGTTACCAGAGCAACACAGGACTTGCTCATTAGCAAGTCGTCAAGGGAATCATGCGCTTCCTTCGTGGTACAATAGACTTACTCCTGTGCTATCAAGGTGGGGACCTTAAGTTGAGAGGATACTTAGATGCCGATTGGGGTGGTGAACTAGATGAGTGTAAGTCAACCTCAGGTTATGTCTTCACCCTGGGTGGGGGAACCATATCCTAGTTTAGCAAAATGCTAGGCTGCATAGCTCTATTGACTATGGAGGCAGAGTGTGTCACATGTAGCCTAGCCACGCAAGAGGCAATGTAGCTTAGGAGTTTCTTCTATGATGTTAACCTTACTCTTAGAGTTGATGATGCTATTGAGGTGTTATTCGACAACACAGCTGCCATCCAGTTTGCTAAGGATCCAAAGTTCCATCGGAAGATCAAGCACATCAAAAGGCGTTATCACTTCATACGAAATGGTATAAAGATAAAGGAAGTTGCCATTAAGTATATATGCACTAATAAGATGATTGCTGATCCGTTGACTAAGTAGTTTCTTAGAGATTCTTTCAAAGCACATGCATTGAGTCTAGGAATTCGTAGAGTGTAGTTTTTGGATGACATCTTGTTATATATGATAGATACGTTTTTCTTGTAATGAGCATTTATGAAATAAAGTTTGGAGTTTCTTTCTCTAAATGGTTGATTTGTTGGTTAGACATATTGAAATGTCACAGGCTTCTGATTGGCCTAGTCACACAGGTAATCGCCCTGACGCTTGAGTAGCGGGTATGATGAGACTGAATCATGTTGCCCCTCGGTATGCAATACTGATTACTTATAGTAAGAAATATATGAATAAAATAGACCATAGCTAGCTTAGTGAGTATAAGATAAGACTCGAGGGAGTCGAATATGAGATATGATTTCATATTGAAGCCCTAAAAGCCAAATCTTGAGAGTTAAGATTAGCATTTGTATGTTAATCCAGTGGCTCAGGTTAGATTTTTTGGTGAAAATCTACACGAACGATTTGCATGGCATATATAGTGAGGAGCCCAATTAAGTGAGAGCTATGTCATGACACACATCTATACTATATGTGCTTGAAAGATGACCCACACACGGAGTAACAATTAAATTCCCTATCTCTTGTCACTGTGTGACCCTATAGACGATGACCCTTTGGCTTAAAGCTATGGTATAAACTCAAAGCTTAATGTTGCTACTTTAATACGTTTCTCAAGGGCCATGATGTATACAGTCCAACCAAAACATTAAAGCAATTAAGCTAAGATGCAATATCATGAGTATTTAAAGAAAAATCTATCCATCATCACCACATCAGCCAGAGCGATTATATTGAGTTTATAATCATATGATATATCATTGCATGAGGGATTAGAGATGCCATTAGTGATTTCTTGGGATGGTTTGGGGTATCCTATTTCGTGAAAGTGTTATTTTAGTTGGATGGCAGCTTAATATAACGCAATTTGTTATTTTTGGGTGCACGTCCTGTTGCTGGTATGAAGCGTGGAAAGTTGTGATACATGGAGTACATGTGTTTTGCAGCCTTCGTGGCCGAGTGGAAGCTGTCGGCAGGGCCTAATAAACTTAGGCCCGATGACTGCTAATGCCGCTTAGGGCAACAACCCTAACTGCCCCCTAACCTATATAAGGAGGCTTAGGGGGTTTATCCTAGATACATTGACAACAAGACTCTCATACCCTCTCATTCCCGTCTCACATGTCCTACCAGCTAGTGGGTTTTTGGGTTTAGGACGTGAAACCCTAAGGGGACTCCAGTTTCCGCCTAGCATCTATACTGATGTGGGCTATTCCCAATAGAGAATTTCGTAACCAGGTTAGTCCTAATTGTTATACAATAAGCATATATTTCCCAGCATAAAAAAGATTTTCAGTCCGTCAAGTTCTAATTTTGGGTATGATTTTGCCAACTAGGTGTTAATGGTCTAAGGTTGAAAACCTGCAAGCAATGATAAGTACTCCTAAATACTTGAAGTGAAAGGGTCCCTACATTGGAACTAGTAACCGCAAAAAACCTTTGTTTCACTTCATTACTAACACTAGAACATTCACTTGTAATTTGGTTTGATTGATCTACATATCTAATGCTGTTGCAAATAAATTAAAGGCTTTCATTAGATACTTGACTGAGCACCCATCCACCTTACAAAAGAGAATGAGATCATCAACAAACTAAAGCTAATAAGGTTTTAGAGATGTACATCTTGAGTGATAATAAAGATTTGCCACTTGGATCCAGTACTTAATGGTACTGTGAAAGATTTCCATGCCTACAAGAAATAAAATAGGCAATATGAGATCTCCTTGTCATTAGGCCTTTAGTTCCTTTGAAGAAATCATAGCTTTCTCCATTCAAATAAACAGAGAAATAAGTAGATCTCATGTGTATCATAATCCAATTTATGAATTTTTGTGGAACTTTTAAGCCCCTAAAAGCTATTTCCATAAAACCAGTCAACTGAATCATAAACCTACCTCAATTTCATTTTCATGAGGTATTTTCATATGTTTGGTTTCCTTGAATAACCTCTCATAAGTTCTTAACATAGCTTAACAATTGTGTATTGTTTCTCTCCCTGAAATGAAAGCACACTGATTGTCTTCTACCAAGTATGCTAGAGCCTCCTTTTGCCTCATACAAAGCAGCTTAGAGAAGCACTTATAGATGACAATTCAACAACCAATGGGCCTAAAGTCTCCTCCTCTCTAGGGCGTGCAATCATAGGAATCAAAACAATGTTGGTAGGCTAATCCGTTTTAAGATTCTGCTTGTTTTAAAAAAGTCTAGTACATTAGCCACAAACATGTCAACATTTTAAGGCTAACATCCGTTGAAGATTCTAGTTCTAAAGCCATCAAGTCCTAGGGATTTGTTATTGGGATTGCTAAGTAGCATTGCTCTAAAAGCTTGGGCAGTGAATGGTTTTTGAAACTTGTTCAGTTACTCAACAGTGAAGGCGTTGCTAAAAGTAAGCACTTCTTCACGCTAACCTACTCACATTATTAGCGCCAAGCATATTATGAAAGAAAGAGAATCATATGCTTATTAATCCTTTCTCTTCCCTCAATTCTAACATGCTGCTCTATGAGAGCGTTTGTATAAAGTCATTTGTTTCCTTTGCCCAACATAAGCAAAGAAAATTTAGAGCATTGATCCCCTAAGGCCAGCCATTTATTTTGGCACTTGCTGCTTCATGAGAGAAAGAGACTTTGTCAAGGCTTCACCATGACTCTATCTTAGGCATTTCTCTTGCTATTGCAAAACTAAGCTAAATGGATCTTGATGTATCTTCCTTTGCATATATTCTAATGACACTTTCAAGATCCCCCTTTGTTGGTGAAAGTTGTTGAAGTGATTTTTATGGAGTTATCTCAATGGCTTTTTTAATTTATTTAATCTCTTCACAAACCTATACATTAAACACTTCATTAATCTCATGTTAAAATACTTCTAGTATAATAGACTTAAAATAGGGACGTGTTTCCAACATATCATAGAATATAAGTGAGCTTCTATGGATTTCACATCTTGAAAACTTATCAGTATGAGAGAGTGATTAGAGATTTCTTCAGGGAGGAACTCTTTATGTGTATTAATCTATAATAGATGCCTTTGATTAACCATATATGGGCACCAAAAATATTTATGTGTCATACTAAGATATAAAATTAAATTAATTATTTGGACTAACCCTCTTAATTGATTTAATTAAGCCCAAAAAAATTGACTCACAAGTTATGACCCAATCTTAAACGACTGCTAACTCAAAATCAAAATCAAAGCCTAAGAGACTTCCAAGTTAAGCCACAACCTAAGCCCGAATGACTTCTAAGTCAAGACCAAGTCAAAGCCTAAGAGACTTCCAAGTCAAAGCTCAAGTTAAATGCCCAAGTTAAAGCTTAAGTTAAAGCCCAAGTCAAGGCCCAAATCAAGAGCTAAGTCAAGACTCAAGTCAAAGTCAAAGAAAATGATTCCTAAGTCTAATCGATTCAAGTTGGAGCCCGGTTAAAGGCCCAAAAAGACATCAAAGTCCATCTCGACCTTCAAGGCGAAGGGGGGAGTTTTATATAAATCGACCCCTACCCTTCTTTTTATTAAAGATTGAAAAATTGAAAGAAATCACCAACATTCAAACATTCACTCTTGAAGAAAGATAAAAAGCACATGCCATCCTCCCTCGAAGATCAAGTATTTGTCTTGATTAAGACTAAGTCTTTTAGGTCCTATCTCAAGATAAAGGTCATTCAAACTCATTTAAGGAGATTGAATCAAAGGATTACTCTCATTGTATTCAACAGAGATTGTACCCATATATACAAATCAATACTAGGATTTAATTTTATACTCAAATTCTTATCTAATTTCTTTTGGGCTTGAAATTTGTGATTACAAATTTTTAGCAGGCTCGGTGGGACATCTCTACCACACATCTCGTTCTTCTAAAGATCAAGACTTTCAAGTTTCAAGAACATCCTCTTCAAAGAAGACATGGACACGAAGAACATTGCCTTTCAATCTTCAAAGACAAAGGGCACCGGATCTCTATCTTGTAGATCCTACGAAATGGACATCACTTCTAGGAGGCGAACTCACGCAATGGAGTCAAAGAGCATGGTAAAAGCTACTGCACCAATTGTCACTATGCAAATAGTGATCCCCTCACCCAAACTCCAAGGCTTGAAGATGAAACAAAAAGTGTCTTCTTAGATGGATGAAATTCAAAGCCTCCAGCTTCAATCTTCAATCTATGGAGTAGAAGACTACTATAATAGTGATTCTTCTTCGCCTTCACCCAAAGGGGCACTTGTGTCAGAAGTTGAAACCAAGTCCTCAAGAACTGCTATCATGCTAGTTATGATGACAGGCTTAAACAATTGGGAAGAGAAGATGGCTAACATGAAGGCCATCTTACAAAAGGTCATCAGGGAGAGTTAGGATAAGGAAGCACGCATTAAGCTTCAAGAGGAAAAGATTGCTAAGCTGACCAAGAAGTTAGAAAAACGATTAAGTCAATCTTCTACAAAGGAGTCAAAAAGTGAAAAATCAAAAAAAATGTCCATTCATAGTGAAGCTTCAGATAATGAGAAGCAACAAAAGAAAGGTGATAATACTAAAAATGACAAGTCCTCTGGATCAATAACTATTGAATAAATCTAATACTTGAAAGCAAATGCATTTAAAGCACAACTAGGGGGAGGTTCGCGCAAAACTCACCTATACACCAAGCCTTACACTAAAAGGGTTGATGCTTTCCATATGCATTAAGGTTATTAACCCCCTAAGTTCCAATAGATTGATGGGAAAGAAACCCAAAACAGCATGTCGCACACTTCATTGAGACGTGCAATAATGCTAGGACTGATGGCAACCTCATGGTAAAGACGTTTGTCTGAACGTTAAAAGGTATTGCCTTTGATTGGTATGTCGACCTAGAGCCTGAGTCCATTGTGAGTTGGGAAATAATGGAGCAAGAGTTCCTTAACAAGTGCTATAGCACTCAACGCACTGTTTGTATGACTGAGCTGACAAACACAAAATAATGGAAAGATGAGCCAGCACTTGACTACATCAGCCACTAGTGTGCACTTAGCCTTGAATGCAAAGATTGACTATATGAGCCTTCTACCGTTGAGATGTGTACCCAAGGCATGAATTGGGACTTGCTATACATCCTACAAATGAGCAAATCTCAGACTTTCCAAGAATTTACAACCAAGGCGCATGATATAGAGATGATGAGAGCTGGTCATCGTGAAAACTCATTATATTCTACTAAATCAAAGAAGGACACAATCGAATTCAAGAATAATGTTAAGTTCTCTAAGAACACGATCAAAGAAGCGATGTATGCCTTTACCAGTTAGCCTAATTCGAATTACAGGAAAGCCTAAATTAGAGGATAAGAAGAGCATGTCATTCAAGGATGCGACAAAGAAGGGTCCTACACTAAAAGAGCTTTAAGAAAAGAAGTACCCATTTCCTGACTCAGTTTCGTTAGGCATGCTAGATGACTTGCTCAGAAAGGATGTCATCAAGTTGCCCGAGCCAAAGCCCCCACAAGAAGTTGGGGGGACCACTGACCCAAATTAAATCAGTATCATAGGGTCATTAGTTGCCCTCTTGAAAAGTGCATTACACTCAAGGAGCGCATCGTGCGATTGGCTAGGTATGCAAGAATCATTCTAGATTTGTATGAAATAGTAGAAGCTAATCAAGATGTCCATCCCATGTGAGCATCATGCTCCTTCGTGTCAACAGAGGTTGAACTGCTCGGCTCCCTCGGAGAAATACAATTCAACCCCTGGGTTGAAGGAGAAGCTAATCATAATACAATTTGGGAGTCTAGAACCAATAGTTCTCTCACCGCTAATCCCATCTCAACTGGCAAAGGCCATTCCCACGTCTAACACCTTTAAAAAGGATGACAAAGGATGGACCTTGGCTGCCAGGCACAAGTCAGGGAAGAAAAGGCAATCCAAGCCACCATCACTTCATCACAAGAAAATTTAAGGAAGAATGATGTCTATGGCTAATAAGGAGCACAAAGCTTGGGTCATCCTCCTATTTCACCAAAAATCATCTAGCTCCATTGCCTTGGGAGAATTCTTCCCAAAAAGTTTCTTTGATAAAGTGGTTGTCAACATGACTTCATGTTCTGAAATTTAACGATCACAAGATAAATGAAGAACAGAGTGTCCCTCTTAAAAGAGACAACAAGGTCCTCACCATCCTAGAAGTTTACCAGTGCACATGGGTTGGTAGCAAAGTTTTCACCTGCCAGAGGAGATACGCAACCAAATTGTTCTTTCCATTCGCCATGCAAATCTATATGCTGGTAAGGTGAAGGATGCACCACTTATGCGCAATCATGCCTAATGTGCCACCTGTAACACGACCGTGACGATCACTGATGACGACTTGTTTTTAGGTTCTAAACCGCACAATCATCCGTTGTTTGTTACTGGATATATTCGAGGGCAAATGGTTAAGCAAATTCTAGTGGATTCTGGTTCAGCAGTCCACATCATCCCAAAGTCTACTATGAACGGCTCAAGAATCATGATCGGAGAATCACCACGACTTCATACAAGTTGATGTTTAGGAATCCTTGGTTACATGAACACGAAGTGGCAGCATCAACCTTACACCAATGTCTTAAATGCTATCGGGAGCGTGAAAAGACGATAAATGATGATGTTAAACCATTTACTGTGGCTGAATCACACTTCACTGACGCAAAGTTCTTCGAGGAACATGCTGCGCCGAAGGAAACTATCCCAACTGCTGTATCCTCCATAGGAAAAGGCTGTATGAAGAATGCCAACGAGACACATACCCCTCTTCCAGATGGCGGTGATAGCAAAATTAAACCACAACAATAATAAAAAGAAGAGAATGAGCAGATAATTTCAGTCTTATCTGTTAAACAAACAATTGTTGCAGCAAACCCAGCAGCACCAGTCTTCAACAAATAATTTTGCGAATGAACATGTCCCAAAAGTACAACCAAGGTTGAGGTCAAGTTCAAGGAAGCCACCTGGCATGTTTTCAAATAAAAGGGTGTGCTTCCAGTTTATAAAGGCGAACCCAAGTGAATTGACCAAGGCTCATTTCCTTAATTTCGTCACTTCTTCAAAAGGCTCGCTCCAAGAAGAAAGTGACTTGCTAAGAATGCGCACCAGTGATGGGTTTGATCCTAATGTGTGCAAATTAATGAAGAGGTTCGGCTATGACTTTAGCCAACCAACATCTTTGGAGTATATAATCAAAGTTGAGACCTTACGGATTTAACAATACACAAAAGATCATACAGAGTCAAGGAGTCATCATTACAACACCTAAAGTTGGCCTTGGTTACGTACCACCCTAGCTTATAAGGATTTCGGGAGGACGTAAAAACAAACAGTCCCTCACAAAATATATCACAGCAGAGGAGGTTAATGATGATAAGGGTGAAAATGCTAATAGCAACCCAAAGGTGTCGGTGTTTGACAGGTTACAGCCGTCTACGTCATGCCAATGCCTTTCCGACCTTTCCATGTTTATAAGGATGGGAAAGGATAAAATCACAAAAGCCTCCCTCTGCCATTGGTTGAAGAGAGATAAGTAGTACAAACCCTTGGTCTTCACCATAATCAAGGTGGGTGAAATGTCATCGCTTACCATCCTCACAAGAGAGGGATTCGATGTTCAGCTGCCTTGGAGAAAAAAAAATAAAGTCCAAAGTTCCATTTGTTCATGTATTAAGCATGTTTCTACTTTGGATGTGAAGGAGGATGACTCGTTAAGGGTAACGAGGTTATCCCTGTTCTCATTGGCCATGGGGCTATTGTTAGGTCAAAAGAAAGAACTAAGGAGGGGGAACACGCTTCTTTGAACCTTGTCATAATTCAAGAGGTCAGTGGCTTCCCTTGAGGAAAATACCTGATAACTCCCGAACAAGAGCCTAAACTATTCACTCAAACAAAGAACAAAAAATCTTTGTGCTACTCCTAACCCACAAGACTATAAACTATGAATGGTAAAGCAAACAAAAAATCGTTGCACTACTTCGGCCTGCAAGATATATGAACTGTTAACAACAAAACAAATATTTAAGTATACTTTATTAAACGACGTAATGACTTGATCTTATTAGAAGTTGTAAGTTTCCATAAGTACATAGGTAGCTTAGTAAACAAGTCTCTAAGTGTAGTCAAACATAAAAACAAAAAAGGATGGGGGGGCAACAAAATGTGCTTTATATGATGGAGGACACAAAGCTTATTACAAGTGTTGATTACAAGGAAAAAAAAAGGAGCAAAACAAACTAAATAATAAATCAGTCGGTGTCCATCCAAGTATCGGGGCTGAGTGAAGATCACATCTCTAGCATGATTTTCTCCTGCCTCTCTAACTCCTTCTTATCATCAGGTGAGAGAGTAGACGCCACTTCAAGGTCAGCAAGAACCTTGGATTTGTCATCAAATTCCTTCTCGACAACCGCTACCAGGGTAGATTTGGCCTGGACATCGCCATTGAGTTGATGCTCCTGTTCCCTGGCAACGACAAGTGCTTCCTCCAAATCAACAATTTTCTATGCTGCTCATTCAAGCTTCTTTGTTAATGCATCAAGATCTGCATAAACCATGGTAAGATGTGATCGCACAAGATCAACCTGCTCAACATACAAAGCCTTATCCTTTTGCACATTGTTAGGCTAATGACACGTGAAATCTACTTTCTTTAATGACAAGAAGGCAGATATAGTGCTTCTATAGTCCTCCAGCTTCTTTCTCAAAGGGGTTCGGGTCCCCATAGAGCCGCTCAATCCCTTATAAGTCACTGATGCTTGAATTTTAGCCTCCACCTCATCAAATTTTACACTTTTCAGACTGGCTAGGCACTCGGACCCCATTACTCGTTTGATTGTAGTAATGATGCTCTAAGAGCCAGGTCATGGGCAAAAAAAAGTGGTGGGTGGAGCAAGAACACAAGAAGTTCTTCCTTTTGAACCTCCAGGAGTGGTAATATCGATAGCAGCAATCGGCAATCCCTTTGCATTTACCTCAAGGGAATTGGGCCCATCGGCTAAATGTCAGCTGTTGGTAAGCGAGCATGCAAAGCTCCTGTTCTTTTTGAAGCTGAACGTCTAACCTTATAAGGTGATGTTTGCCTCCTCACAATAGCAATATCCTTACTTATGGCTGGAGGTGCCTTAAGTGCGGATGATCTAGCTTCACGACTAATATCCTCAAATAGCTACTCATTAACAATGGGTGTAACCTCTTATACTAGGTCGAACTCACCAATCTGAAAAAAAGGATTAAACAAAATAAGTGCTATATCATCCCATGATTTAAAAAAATTTAAAAAAACAAATAAAGACAAAGAAACAAAAATGGTGGTAAAAAGACAAAGGAAAGGAGCATACACCATGGAGGTTGGCTGATTCGATTAAACAGCTCTCGATATCATCAGAAAAGTTATTCCCAAGGCTGACTCTAGCATCTATGGGGATCATAGCCTGACGCTTCTTGTGTCCCCTATGTCTGAAATTCACCGTAGAGTCTGATTCGATCTCATTGTCCTTCACTAGGCTTTACTTTGTATCAGTGAGGTGAACCCCTGGGGATTCACCAACATCATGACAAGACCTCTACCCCTCAACGTCAGAGTCTTCTACATGATCTCTTTCCTTTCCTCCCCTTGACCTTTTTGACGAGCCAGCCCCTATATTGTTCTCCTACTTGGATGAGTTCGCTTCCGTAATGTTCGTCAGGATAGAAGCACAAGATCTGGGATCACCGATGGTCACCTTAGACCACCAATTCTTAGAAGCTGAATTGACATATTGACCTCGTGTCAAGGAGTGGCCCAATAGGACATTCTGAGACATGGTCCCCAAGAATAAGAGTCGCTTCCAGTATTAAAGGATGTCATCATATGACACTATTCAGGTGCAGGGTCCTCAAGAAGCATCCTAGGAATCCCTTGGCAGAACCCAAACTGTCTACTAAATCGATGCGGATTGTAAGGTTCAATATGGAAAGTGGCGCCCCAACGAATAGGAAGGAAGCCATCTTGACGAGAGATCAAGTAATTTGACTCATCCTCATCCAAATTCCCATAATCAATAAGGGTCTCTGATCGATTCCGTCCTAACATAAGACACTATAAGTCAGGGACTCCCTGTTCATGTATAGGCTCATGAGCATTGCCAATGTTGTTACATGTCATTTGGGAGCCAGAATAATGCACCATAAAAGGACCCAGAGGGGTAGGCTGAATGGAGTGAGTAAGCCATCCATAAAGGTATTGGCAAGGAAACAATGGCCTTGAATAGGAAGGCTTCTGTAACACCCCAAATGTACATAATTCACTGTTTGCATTCCCTTTATTAGATTCACCAATTAGAAATATTATCCCAGTTGATCAGGGCGTTACCACCATCCAAAAAGGATAAAACTTTGCTGTAAACAATAAATATAGTAACATTAAACAACATTTACCATCACAAGGAATTCATACAATCACATCCCATTAAACCATATATAATTGAGTTCTAACATCAAACCATTCAACTATTCTAAGGTTTACACCCAAAATACAGGAACTCTTGTAGAGCATACTGTTTTAACTTCAGAATATTTCACAGTGCTCAAAATATTTCAGTACTAAAACACTACTATTCTATTTTGACTTTCTCGCACACTGCTCTTCTCCAGTTCGCCTATCAGCCGGAGGGCGATTCACTGAGCATTTCCCTAAAACAAAACAAGAAAATATTTTAAATTGTGAGACAAAGCTCAGTACATGAAACATTTATGAAAACATTGGTTGGGCCTGCATTACAATTCATTTTAGTTAAAAATAGGGAATGAGATAAATATGAAACTGCATTGTCAATTATTATCTGATAGTAAACCCCTAGTAACTGTTACGATCTGAGGATAGGTGTATACCTGACAAGTCGATTGGGGACCTGACTTGAAGCCACACAAGTAACTAAAGGGGAATGCCCTATAGCTAATAGCTAATAGGGTCACGAATTATGTGGTAAATCATTTATTAAACTGATTCATGGATGTACTTACCAAAATATTATAATTTTGACAAATATATGCTGATTTCTAAAGATACAGGAAATGAATGTACCTAGTACTTTTAATTAAATTCACTGAAATGGGATTATGGACAAACGGGAAAGAAACGATGGATTAGGCCCTGATTCTGTACAAAAATATCGTTATAGGAACATATAGTTAGAGAATGTATTTTTTTTATAGCTAATATTTTAGTAAAGGAAAAGTAAGAGCATAACAAGATCTTAGAAAGAATGACCTGTAATTTAGTCTTTCGAGCTCTGATTATGACCCAATACCCCAATTCCGAAACTTAAGAAGTCTCAAAAAAATTTCATTTACAACAACAAGTGTGATTCCCACCATAAGGTTCCCAAAGTGGGGCTAGAACACAAGTATGCCAGTTTCGGCCTACCCTGTGCAGTTCTTGTAAAACGACTGCAACTTGGTCCACAGAGCTCGGATTAAAGCGATTCAAAAGACATTTAAAAGATAACGTACTAATCTATGTACCCAACAAAAATCACAATTTTGTGAGGGCCTATCATTACCAATTTATTGGTAAAGTTTCCCCTACTTTCTTGCATTTCCTAATCTCCACTGTCCAACATTTCTCTTCTCTTTTCACACAAATCTACATCTAAAATCAATCTTTAAAATCATGTAACAAAGCTTTGGTCCTCCTATCATCAAGCAAAACCATTGTACTCAATTTTACTTCATAATCTTATGCATTAAAGATTTATTTCTCTATCAAGTATACACAAATGACATGCTTAATGCCAAATTAATCCAAACCATGCATTACTTGCAAAAACCTTAGCTTATGTCCAACATAAAACATCCATATCTCATCCGAAGATCACCAAACACATCATAATCACCATCAATAGGTTTAAAGATTACAAAATTGAAGATAAAACAATCAAAATCCAACACTTTAACTCAAGCTAGTATGATCATGGAAAATCCTAAACCCTAACATGCTCCAACTCAATCAACCATTTCAAACATCAAAATAACTCTTGTTTCTTATCAAAACATCATGATCAATAATCAAAAATAATAAAACAAGAATCAAAATCAATAATCCAAAGAAAACAAGCTTACGGTTACTCACTTGATCTTGAAGAAAGTAGAGATGGAGGTGATGTTTTGTGGTTCTGTGGGTTGGGGCTGGCGGCTAGGGGTACTAGGGCATTGGGGGGTGGTCAAAGGTAGCCTAGCTGGCTGGAAAACACCATAGAATAGCAGTAACAGCAGGAAGGGGGGTGGCCGGCTAGAGAGAGAGAGGAGAGAGAAGTGGGTTGAAATCTTGGTTGTATGTTTTTGACTTATCTACACTTGGCTGAATATATAGCTCCAAAAGTAGATTTTTACTTAGCATGGTTAAGCTTAAATCATGGTTATTAGCTAGGGTAATCATGCACGCTTGTTGGGCTTCAAATTGTGCCAGAAATAAGTTGGGTTCAGAAATAAAATGCCCCGTAACGATAACATTTTTGCATAACTCAAAATTAAATTTTTGTAATGCTATGGAAAAAAACAAATTACTTAGATTAAACTTGTTAGGGCCTATTATCAATTCTTCCAAGGTTTTTGTTAATAATTAAATAAATAAATAAAACCCCAATTGCCAAGTGAGGGCCCAAATAAATTTTTTCCTACCGGGATGATTAAATGTAATAAATAAATATGAGAAAATCATTAACATGAGGTAATTAAATAAATAAACATAATTTACACTTGGACTATTACAGCCTCCCCTCTTAAAGAGTTTCGCCCTTGAAACTTATGAACTTTACCAGGTCATGCAAGATTATCTCAAATACGTGTTGGTACTTGGCTTTCATTTCCTCTTCGGTCTCCCAAGTGGCTTCTTAGGATGTATGGTTTGTTCAAAGCACCTTGACTAGTGGTATCTTCTTATTGTGCAACCGCTTAATCCGACGATCTGGTATTTGGACTGGACGCTCCACATATACTAGATTTCCAATGATTTTAAGAGATTTAGATACAATAGTGTTGTTGAATTTAGGAGTACTTACTCACAAGAGGGGGGTGAATTGTGGTGTTCGATTTTCGCGTACTTACTGGCAAACACCCTCTTGATTGCAGAGGTTGTTCTCGAATTACAAACAACCTTCTGACTTGTTTGCACCAGATGTTTTCAATTTGCTCAAAGGTGAAAATCAACAAGATAAATGCAGAAATAAAGCACACACAATTTTTCCGTGGAAAACACCTCTAGCCCAACTGAGGTGTGAAAAACCACGACCTACCTCGTGTAGGATTTAACCACTTTCACTAACGGGCTGAACACGTTACAAAAGTAACACACCTTGTTACAACTTGCAACCACGTAACCTTCTTTTCTAAGAAAGGTTACACCACATCCAAATCTCACCAGATTGGACACGTCCAAAGTCCACACGACTGAGGACCACTCACTCACTTTTCTGATCCAAGATCAGGGTTACAAAACACCTTACGGGGGTGCTTCTGATTTAAGCAGATGTAAGGTACAATGAGGTCCTAGTATGCCAATATCTTGAAAGCTCAGCTTAAACACAACTTGTCTCGGTTTTTCTTTTCTCAAGAGTAGCTCGAAAAATTCTTCTCACTAGAAAAACCACTTTTGCACTTCTCCCTTTTTGCGTATGTTGTGTATGTTTCTCGTTTTTTCTCCTCTTCTGAATGGGAGTGAAATGTTGAGTTTTTAAACAAAAAATCCAACGGTCAAAAACAAGGAGAAGTGATAAAATCAGCTATGTTTAGCAAAGAAAGATTTTTGCTTAGCACAAAGAATTCCAACGGCTAAAAGATCAATGAGGATAGAGCTTTCCCAATATTGTAGGGATTTGATTTTTATAAGATAAAAGTCTATCTTTTCCCCTTTAAAAATAGCCGTGAGATACATGGGAAAGAATCTCAGCTTTGAATTTTGAATTAATCACTTCCCAAAGGATAAGAAAGAAATATTTTCGGTTTTGGTAAATATTTTCCAAAATCAATTTTGCAAATCTTCCAAGGGATTTTCATATCAAAAAGATTTTCTACAGCTTAAATTACTGTCTTGGAATTTTATCAAAATATATTAGAGCTTTTGGCCAACCAAAATAAGTTTTCCAAAGTAACCGGGTTTGGCTGTTGCAGTTCAGAAACACCCTAGGTACCCTGTTTACAGGGTTGTTCAAACTTGGTGTTCTGAAGCAAATAGCGCAACCGATTCAAGAGTGGTTAGTTAGAGACTTTTCAAGATTGGCATATTAACAAGAGTCTAAAAAATAAAACCTAAATTACCCAAGACATCTTGTTGTAGATCCAGTCATCTTGTTCAAGATGAATACGCTGCCCCAACCACCTAGACCAACCTGTTTGCCAGGTTGTTCTTGTATCGCTTGAGTTCAGAAAGGCCTGTTTGCTGGATTGTCCTTGAAACACCTAGCCTGTTTGCCAGGTTGTTCTTGTATTGCTTGAGTTCAGAAACTGATCTTAATACACAATCAACTCATCGAGGTGGTGTTCTTGACTTGAGCGTGAGTCGTCAAGGTATGAGACCTGTTCTTAAGACTTGTTCTCAACATTCAGCAAACAAGTTAAGATGCATATTGAAAATAACAGTGTATGCCTGTTTGGAGAACTTTGTTTGGAGCAACATTACTTAAGAGCATTTTACACTTGGGTTTGTTGTCATCAAAACTGAATATACTAATTCAACAATTTCCCCCTTTTTGATGATGACAAACCAAGTGTCCATATTGACAAAAAAATTTAATGCTGATAGGGATCCACGTAGGTACAAGGAGTTAGTCAGGGTCAGGTTCATTCGTCACACTTTGTCAATAGGTTACATTATTCTTCCCCCTTTTGGCATCATTAAAAAAATAAGAACAACAGGACGGTTGCAAGAAAAGCATATAAAGCATTGCAAATAGATATTTCATTGCAAAAAAAACAGTACAATGCCAAACTAACAAAAAATAGATATTGACAATCAGGGAGCAGGGGGTGGTTTAGTTTGCAGAGGAGGAATGCTGGGGGCAAGGGTGGAGAGAAGGGCAAGCAAATCTTCATGGCGTTTGGCGGAGAGGGCTTGTTCCTCAGCAAGAGCAGCCTTGACGGCGGAGAGCTCATCCTTGAGGCGAGCATTGTCCTCAAGAACAGCCTCAACCTTGATGGAAGGTTGCCCAGAAACAGGTGGTCGAGGTGGTCGACGACCCTGTTTGGAGACTGACCCTTCGCCAACCTCATAGCCACACACTAGTACGGTGTCAATCCCAATCTCATCAATGATTTGAGCCGCCACTCTCCGTGTGAGCGCTATCCCAAAATGCTCAAACACCCTTGTCAGCAGAAACCCATAGCCAAGATCATGTGCCCGGGTGGTGTTCGCAATTCGCCCTATGTGGCGAATCATAATTGCAGGGAGGTTGATTGGTTCCTCCCGATCCAGTAGGTCCACCAGACATTGATCGAGGGCATCTGCTGAGTTTCACCCTTGACCTCGCGGAATTATGTTCTTGATGGTGAACATAAACAGTAGTTGGTGCAGGGAGGTCATTTCACCCTTCTTAACCGAGAGGGGTGTTCTCAGGCCCTGTTTCTGACTAAGGCGTTGGGACACCTCAAGGAGCCTGGATGTTGCCAGTGCAGTTTTGTCTTCCCTCACATACACAGCAAAGCCTTGTGAGGGCACACCCAATATTTTCCCAAGTGTGAGCGCATCAACCTTAATGCCTTGCTCATTTACCAAACTTGTCACCACCCCTTTGGTGACACTGCAGTTGGTGTAAAACTCAGCCAACTCAGGCACAGAACACCCCAACTGGGTGTTTGCAAACAAGTCGAGCCAGCCTTGGGCTCGCAACTTGCTCAGGAACACCCCCAGACCATGCTCCTAAAAAAAAACGTATATTCATTACCTTCCCCCTGACGACATTGCGCTTAAGCAATTGTGCATGTTTGTCAGACATAGGAGAGGGAGTGGACTTCTTTGGGCATTTGGGAGGAGGAACAGAGGTGGTAGCGTCTGGTAGGGGAGCTTTTCTGGGCTTTCTTTTGAGGGGTGAGGTTGCAGGAGAGGGCTTCATAGCAGGTTTAGAGGTGGATTTTGGAGGAGCTTGATCTTCAGAGGACTCGGAGAGCACCGGTGTCCCCTGTTTGAAAGAGGTGCTCTTAGAGTCAGAACTCGAGAACTGCTCGGTAGAAGAAGAGGAAATCTCCTCGATAATTGGAGCTGAGGGTTTGGAGATACGGGGAGCGGATTGAAAAGCAATTCTGGCAGATTTACGAGAAGGCTTGGAGGATTTGGGAGAAGAGGGAGTTTGAGAGGGCTGAGACCTTGGTTGTGGCCTTGTTCTTGGCATTCTGCTGCGCCTGGCCACTATTTTTACCCATTTCCTTTTCTCTCCGGTTTGAGCAACCGGAGTAGTGAGTTCAGCCTCAGGGAGAGAATCCTTCTCCTGACTCTCCTCTGATGTCTCATTTGAATTCCCTTGTAAATCGACATTCAAATCCTCCACACACACGGCATTAAAAGAGTCTTTCCCTGTTTCTGGCACTGTTTCAGAAAACAGCCCAAAAAAACAGGGTTCGAAATTATCACTAAACCCTTCAGAGGTTTCCAAGATTTTGTCTTGAGGTCTCGATGGTGCATCCTCCGACTCTACTTTAAGGGGACATGCAATTGACCCCACAAGAAACACCAATTCCCTTCCACAATTGAAGGGAATATCGTCCATCCCTATCCCTACTGATTTTAGGGACAAGCTTTTCAGAAATCTGAAAGGCTTGTACAGGATTGGGCGCGGGGGAGCAGGGATTGAGGACGCACAAACCAGGGCTTTTGAGTTGGAGGTGTGGTTGGAAGCCATTGTTGCTAGAGGAGAGAGATTAGGGTTTTAGGCTATTTGCGGGGTTTGTTTCTGAAACGAAGAACTGAGAACAGGGCATTTAAAGCGAGGGAGAGGGCACCCCAAAAACTTTTAAAGATCTCTTGATTTGTAACGGGTGAGAACATTAAAAGCGTGTGCCTTGGGAAGGAGGGAGGTTTAAAGAGAACACATTCCCATACGCATTGAACAACCAAGGGACGTACCTGTTCTTTCCGTTCGATCAAGATACCTGCCTGTTCTTCGCCGTTTGATCTTGATTTGACTCATTGGTACTAGGGGTGGCAGAGCTGCTCCAGTGATCCTAAGTACATCCCCTTATGCTGCACTCTTTGTATAAATTAAAAACAAACGCACGTAATTCGAGTGTATGCACTCATTGTACATAAATCACATCAGTTGCTAATAAGATTTGCAAATAAGGGGAGAGAACAAGGTGTAGAGGTTGTTTTTACCAAACCTAGTTCATGTCTTGGAAACAAGTATCTCAGGGTGTTCTTACCAACCCTAGTTCCAGTCTATTTCTCTCAAATTGATCTCTAGCTAGTGCCTTAGTGAATATATCAGCAATTTGATTTCCCGTTGTGCAAAAATTCATAGAAATTAAACCCTTTTCAACATTATCTCCCAAGAAATGATGTCGAATGTCAATATGCTTTGTTCTTTTATGTTGACATGGATTTTTGGCAATGTTAATTGCACTTGTGTTATCACAAAAAATAGGAATGCATCCAGTGTCAACACAAAAGTCCTTAAGCTGTTGTCTTATCCACAACAGTTGAGCACAACATGAAGCTGCTGCAACATATTTAGCTTCTGCTGTGGACATGGCAACTGAATGTTGCTTCTTGGTAGCCCAAGATGCCAAACAAGGTCCAAGAAAGTGAGCCATACCTGAGGTACTCTTTCTATCAACTAGGAATCCAGCGTAGTCAGCGTCAGCATATCAACAAGATCAAAATTGCAACCTCCAGGATACCATAAAGCTAAATTGGGTGTATGTTTCAAATATCTTAGTATCCGTTTAACAGCTTTAAGATGAGTCTCTTTAGGGCAGGACTGAAAACGGGCACATAAACCGACACTGAAAACAATGTCGGGCCTACTAGCGGTAAGGTATAAGAGTGGCCCTATCATGCCCGTATAGAGTTTCTCCTCAACTGAGGGACTCCCATCATCCATTACCAACTTAGTAGAAGGAGAAATGGGAGTATCAATGGGCTGGGCCGACTCCATCCCAAAACGCTTAAGTAGTTCCTTAATATACTTTTGTTGATGGATCATGGTGCCGTTTGGAGTTTGCTTGATTTGTAAGCCTAAGAAAAAGTTAAGCTCACCCATCATGCTCATCTCAAACTCACTCCTCATCATATTTGAAAATTCATTGTATAAATCATGATGAGTTGCACCAAATATAATGTCATCAACATATATTTGGACAATCAATAAATGTTCCCCCTTAGATTTTAGAAACAAGGTATTGTCTACCTTGCCTCTTCTAAAATTATTTTCAAGTAAAAAACTTGACAAACGTTCATACCAAGCTCTAGGAGCTTGTTTTAAACCATAAAGAGCTTTGTCTAGTTTGAAAACATGGTTAGGAAATTCACTGTTTTCAAAACCAGGGGGTTGTTTGACATACACCTCTTCTTTAAGGTATCCGTTTAGGAATGCACTTTTCACGTCCATTTGATATAGCTTGATTTCCATATGAGCTGCAAAGGCTATTAGGATTCGAATAGCCTCAATTCTAGCAACTGGTGCAAAGGTTTCTTCATAATCGATCCCTTCTTCTTGATTATACCCTTGAACAACCAGCCGTGCCTTGTTCCTAGTGACTGTTCCTGACTCATCCAGTTTGTTTCGGAACACCCACTTGGTTCCAATGATTGTTCTCTCTGCAGGTTTAGGTACCAGGTGCCATACTCTGTTTCTTTCAAATTGATGGAGCTCTTCTTGCATTGCCGTGACCCAATCTGAATCTGCAAGAGCTTCATTCACATTCTTTGGCTCAATGTTAGAGAGAAAAGCATAGAAAGCACAAAAATTCTTAAGCTTAGACCTAGTTTGCACTCCACTGTTAATAGCAGACAGAATTTGATCAAGGGGGTGTGAACTATGGTGCTTCCATGGTCGTGGAGTAAGTGGATCCACAGACACATGCTCTACTCTAGCCGGAATATTTGGAGAATCAGGCTCACGAACGCCTCCTGAGCCCGTTTTTGCACCTGTTTGTAAGCCTGTTCCTGAAGAACATGGTCCCGAACAGGGTTCAACGGTGTTTCTCCTTGTTTGGTGTTCACCTTGCCTGCCATTTTGAGGAACAACTTCTGGGCCTGTTGTCTCCATGGTGTTCTTACCTTGTCTCTCATGGAGCAACACTTCTTTTCAAACAAGACCTAATTCAAATTTTTCCTCCTGTGCATTATTCTCACTCAACGAGTTAGATTCGTCAAAAAGCACATGCACATTTTCCTCAACGCACAAGGTTCTTTGTTAAAAACTTTGTATGCCTTGCTGTGAGAGGAATAACAGAGAAATATTGTCTCATCACTCCTGGGATCAAACTTTCCTAAAGCATCCTTCCCATTATTATGCACAAAACACCTACAACCGAATGTTCTTAAATGCATAATGTTGGGCTTTCTGCCTTTGAAGAGTTCGTAGGGAGTTTTGTTCAAAATAGGTCTAATCATACATCTATTCATAATGTAACATGATGTGTTCAAAGCTTCTGCCCAAAAGTTCCTAGGGAGACCACTAGCAATAAGCATTGTCCTAGTCATGTCTTCTAGGGTGCGGTTTTTGCGCTCAACCACCCCATTCTGTTGGGGTGTTCTTGGGGCCGAGAAGTTATGATCAACACCATGCGTATTACAAAATTCTGTAAAACTTGTATTTTCAAATTCAGTACCATGATCATACCTCAAGCTAACCAATGTGTGTCCTACTCTCTTTTCAACCTTTTTGAGAAAGGCAGTAAAATTCTCAAAAGTTTCATCCTTGGAGGCCAAGAACAGGCTCCAAGTAAATCGAGAGTAATCATCCACTATGACAAGCACATACCTCTTCCCACCTCTACTTGTTATCCTTATAGGACCACATAGATCAATGTGTAGCAATTCAAGAGGTCAGGTAGTGCTAACACACCATTTTGATTTAAAAGACAATCTGACTTGTTTTTCTTTTGCACAAGCTTCACAAACCTTGTCATCATTGAATTTGATGGAAGGTAGTCCAACAACTAGGTCTTTGGAAACAAGTTTGTTCAAAAGAGTGAGACTT
The DNA here is from genome assembly GCA_029747015.1 of Carnegiea gigantea. NCBI lineage: Eukaryota > Viridiplantae > Streptophyta > Magnoliopsida > Caryophyllales > Cactaceae > Carnegiea > Carnegiea gigantea. Next base: position 694,108 of record JAKOGI010000303.1, on the reverse strand, counting down.
GCATAACCTAGTCTCTTGTGCCAGAGCATTATATCATCATTTAAAGCGCTCAAACAAGTCAGGTTGTTTTGGGGAAGTGTGGAAATACATACTTTGTAAACATTTTTGTGACGCTTCCCCTTCAATACAACGTCTCCTGTGTTGGCATTGACAACCAAGCAATGTGTTCGTGAGAACACCACTAGATTGTTCTTGTCACACAGTTGGGACACACTTAGTAAATTATGCTTTAAACCATCAACTAAGTGCACATTATCAATTGAGTGGGAGAGAGTTTTACCAATGCTACCTATACCGACAATTGTCCCAGACTTGCCGTTTCCAAAAGCCACGCTCCCACCGGTTGAAGCTGTAAGTGAGAGAAAGTTTGATTTTTCTCCGGTCATATGCCGCGAACACCCACTATCAACATACCACAGCTGCCTGTTTTCAAGGTTATTTTCTGAGCTATTTGCCAGGGTGTTTCTTACCCTGTTTGCTGGGTTGTTTGCGGGGTTGTTCTCTCTCACTTCAGCCTGCAAAACAAATCAAGGGTTAGTTTTGGGAACCCAGATCCACTTGGGTCCCATTCTTTTAGACAAATAAAGCTCATCTTTCCTAATCCAGATTTGTTTCACATACCTTTCATTCTTTTCAATGGCATACCTTCTTGAAGGACATGAATATTGATAGTGACCAGTTTTACCACAATGAAAGCAAACAATGTTTTCAGGTAATCCCACATACTTTCTATGGATTGGGTAAACGGTTCGTTTAGGCTTATATCCAAGTCCCTTTTTGTTTCGACTGTGGTGAGTGTTTAACCAATCAAGGGCTTGTGAGGACTTGTTCCACAACCTGTTTGTGGCAAGGTCGTGTTCTGTGCGTTTTGCTTTAGCCGACAGGTTCTTATTTTCAGCAAGCAAAACTTCGACCTTTTCTTTAAGCTCAAGGGTTTCCTTTTCAGCCTTGGCTTGATTGGTGGTATATTTTACTTCGTTCAAGATCAAGGTCTCCCTAAGGTCATTTATGGTTTGATGTGAAGCTAGAATTTCTCTTTCAGCCTCAAGTTTCTCATTCTTAAGGATCTCATTTTCTAGTTCTAGGTCTCGGACATCTCGTTTCAATTCAGCACAAGTATCCATCAAGGTATACAAAAGTTTTTCGAGAGTTGCTTTATTGAGACCACGTACCTTGTTCTTGAGATCAGTCAAGCTGTTTGTGGATTCATCATCTGAGTCTGAGTCACTTTGTGCCATGAGAGCTACAGCATCTCCTTCACTTTCAGATTCACCTTCATCCTCAGAAGAGTCTCCCCAGGCAGCAAGCATAGCCTTCGAGAATCTTTTGCCTGAGGTGTTCACAGGTTGTTTTCGAACCTGTTTTCTGGGTTGTTCGAACTCCTGCTCTTCTCGAAGAAGAGGGCAGTTTTTCACAAGGTGATCTAGTTTGCCACATTTAAAACACCCTGTGAATTGTTCTCGGGGGGTGTTTCTGAATTTACTAAAGTCCTTTCTTTTGCTGTTTTCTTCGACCTTTTTGAAGAATTTCTTGAACTTTCGTGTCATTAAGGCCATCTCTTCATCCTTAAGGTCAGAGTCATCATCCTCTTGTGCTTTCAAGGCAAGCCCACGATCCTTCTTCTGCTCCTCCTTTTGTTGTGAGTTCTTTCTGAGTTCATAGGTTTGAAGATTGCCAATCAACTCGTCGAGGGTGATCTTGTTCATGTCTTTAGCTTTTTAGATGGCTGTCACCTTCGCTTCCCAAGACCGAGGCAAAATCCTTAGAATCTTCCTCACCAGCTCTTCTGTAGTGAAGGATTTTCTTAGGGATTTTAGCTCTTTTGTTATGTGTGTGAAGCGTGTGTACATATCCATCATGTTCTCACGATCACCCATATCAAACAACTCATATTGCCTCATGAGTAGCTCAATACGTGACTGTTTGACTTGACTTGTTCCTTCATGAGCTACTTGGAGGGCATTCCATATCTCCTGGGCTGACTCACACTCCGAGATACGTGTATATTCATCTGGACCTAGGCCAAAATATAATAGCTTCTTGGCCTTGGCATTCTTTTCCATTTTCTTATAGTCTTCAGCATCAAACTCTATGGGTTCCTTGGGAACCTTCTTACCATCTTCAAGCACCTTGGTGGGAACAAGGGGCCCGTTCTTGATGAGCATCCATAACTCATAATCTTCTGCCTGAATATAGTTCTCCATCCTATTCTTCCACCAACTATAATGTTGGCCGTTGAAATAGGGTGGCCGAGTAATGGATTGCCCTTCAAGGATTCCTTGTGGTGTACTCATCTTCAGAATCTCTCAAGGTGTTAGCCCTTTTGTGAGAGAACCTGCTCTGATACCACTTGTTGAATTTAGGAGTACTTACCCACAAGAGGGGGGGTGAATTGTGGTGTTCGATTTTCGCGTACTTACTGGCAAACACCCGCTTGATTGCAGAGGTTGTTCTCGAATTACAAACAACCTTCTGACTTGTTTGCACCAGATGTTTTCAATTTGCTCAAAGGCGAAAATCAACAAGATAATATGCGGAAATAAAGCACACACAATTTTTCCGTGCAAAACACCTCTAGCCCAACTGAGGTGTGAAAAACCACGACCTACCTCGTGTAGGATTTAACCACTTTCACTAACGGGCTTCACACGTTACAAATGTAACACACCTTGTTACAACTTGCAACCACGTAACCTTCTTTTCTAAGAAAGGTTACACCACGTCCAAATCTCACCAGATTGGACACGTCCAAAGTCCACACGACTGAGGACCACTCACTCACTTTTCTGATCCAAGATCAGGGTTACAAAACACCTTACGGGGGTGCTTCTGATTTAAGCAGATGTAAGGTACAATGAGGTCCTAGTATGCCAATATCTTGAAAGCTCAGCTTAAACACAACTTGTCTCGGTTTTTCTTTTCTCAAGAGTAGCTCGAAAAATTCTTCTCACTAGAAAAACCACTTTTGCACTTCTCCCTTTTTGCGTATGTTGTGTATGTTTCTCGTTTTTTCTCCTCTTCTGAATGGGAGTGAAATGTTGAGTTTTTAAACAAAAAATCCAACGTTCAAAAACAAGGAGAAGTGATAAAATCAGCTATGTTTAGCAAAGAAAGACTTTTGCTTAGCACAAAGAATTCCAACAGCTAAAAGATCAATGAGGATAGAGTTTTCCCAATATTGTAGGGATTTGATTTTTGGAAGATAAAAGTCTATCTTTTCCCCTTTAAAAATAGCCGTGAGATACATGGGAAAGAATCTCAGCTTTGAATTTTGAATTAATCACTTCCCAAAGGATAAGAAAGAAATATTTTCGGTTTTGGTAAATATTTTCCAAAATCAGTTTTGCAAATCTCCCAAGGGATTTTCATACCAAAAAGATTTTCTACAGCTTAAATTGCTGTCTTGGAATTTTATCAAAATATATTGGAGCTTTTGGCCAACCAAAATAAGTTTTCCAAAGTAACAGGGTTTGGCTGTTGTAGTTCAAAAACACCCTAGGTACCCTGTTTATAGGGTTGCTCAAACTTCATGTTCTGAAGCAAATAGCGCAACCGATTCAAGAGTGGTTAGTTAGAGACTTTTCAAGATTGGCATATTAACAAGAGTCTAAAAAATAAAACCTAAATTACCCAAGACATCTTGTTGTAGATCCAGTCATCTTGTTCAAGATGAATACGCTGCCCCAACCACCTAGACCAACCTGTTTGCCAGGTTGTTCTTGTATCGCTTGAGTTCAGAAAGGCCTGTTTGCTGGATTGTCCTTGAAACACCTAGCCTGTTTGCCAGGTTGTTCTTGTATTGCTTGAGTTCAGAAACTGATCTTAACACACAATCAACTCATCGAGGTGGTGTTCTTGACTTGAGCGTGAGTCGTCAAGGTATGAGACCTGTTCTTAAGACTTGTTCTCAACATTCAGCAAACAAGTTAAGATGCATATTGAAAATAACAGTGTATGCCTGTCTGAAGAACTTTGTTTAGAGCAACATTACTTAAGAGCATTTTACACTTGGGTTTGTTGTCATCAAAACTGAATATACTAATTCAACAAGTGTGATCCAGAGTTGGAATATACTTCCTGAGCTGAGAGATGTGAAACACGTTATGCACGTGTTCTAGTTCTCCTGGTAGATCCAATCGATATGCTACGAAATTTAACTTTTCAATGATTTCATAAGGTCCAATATATCTTAGCTCAATTTGCCTCGTACTCTGAACCTCTTGATACCCTTAGTTGGCAAGACTTTCAAAGAAACCTTATCGCCTACTTGAAACTCCAGAGGCCTCCTTCTCTTGTTCGCATAAGTCTTACGCTGACTTTGGGCAACCCTAATATGCTCCTGAATTTTTCTTATTGTTCCAATTGTTTCCTGGATCATTTTAGGACCCATGATCAATGCCTTGTTGAAATCACTCTAGCACAGTGGAGTTTTATATTTTGTCCGGTATAAAGCCCCAAATGGGGCTATTTTGATGGTGAATTGGTAGCTATTGTCATAGGAAAACTCCATCAAAGCTAAATCGCCTTCCCGCTTCCCTTGGAACTCCAATACATAAGCTCTCAGCATGTCCTCCAGAATTTGATTCACTCTTTCAGTCTGTGCTTCTGTCTTAGGGTGATAAGAGCTACTAAAGTTCAATTTGGTCCCAAAGGCTTTTTGAAGTGCCTGCCAAAACGGGCTTGGAATCTTTGATCCCTATTTGATATTTTGTTTAACGGAATCCTGTGCGGGCGGACTATCTCTTTAGCATATAGTAGAGCTAGTTTTTCAACTCCCCAAGTATCCCTAATCAGCAGAAAATGGGCCGACATGGTAAGTCGATCAACTATGACCCAGATAGCATTTATTTTCAGGGCAGAAAAGGGTAAACCCATAACAAAGTCCATGGAGATCGAATCCCAATTCCAAGTGGGAATTTATAGGGGGTCGCAGTTCACCTATAGGACGTTGATGCTCTGCTTTAACTTTCTGGCAGGTTAGACACTTGTCTACATATTCTGCAACCTCCTTCTTTATATTATTCCACCAAAAGTATTGTCTTAGGTCTCTGTACATCTTGGTGTCTCTGAGATGCACCAAGTAGTAAGTATTGTGAGCCTCTTGTAAGATCTGTTTCCTTAGTTCCTCATTTTTGGTTACACATAGGCGATTTTGAAACTACAAGGTCCCATCCTCATATACTACAAACCTAGGAGACTTCCCTTTCTCTTAATTTTGCTTTATTCTTTGGAGTTCAGGATCACTTTCCTGGTTCACCTGAATTTCTTCCACTATGGAATTGAACATGTGCTTGCCTATGGGACACTAGTTGAATTCCTAAGTCCTCAAGCTCTCTCAAGATACTCAACTAAGTAATCACTACAGTGTTTGAGCTATGCTGTACTTTCCCACTTAGGGTATCTACTACAACATTTTCTTTTATTGGACGGTATTGAATCTGTAAATCATAATCCTTAAGCAACTCAAGCCAATGCGTTGTCTCAAATTGATCTCCTTCTAGGTGAAGATATACTTCAAACATTGATGGTCAGTATAAATCTTGCATTGTACTCTATATAAGTAATGTCTCTAAAATTTTAATGCAAAGACCATAGCTGCTAACTCCAGGTCATGGGTAGGGTAATTTTTCTCATAAGGCTTGAGCTGTCGGGATGCATAGGCTACTATCTTGTCTTCCTCCATTAGAACACACCCTAATTCGTTCTTTGAAGCATCACTATCAATGGTATACTCCTTATTTTCCACTTGTAGCATTAGGATTGGGGCGATAGTTAATCGCTGTCTTAACTCCTGAAATACTCTTTCACACTTCCCTGTCCACTAAAATTTATTCATTTTCTTCAGTAGATGGGTCAGCCGTGAAGCTATTTTCAAAAAGTCCTCAACGAACCTTGGATAATACCCTGCTAAACACAGAAAGCTTTTAATCTCAGTGATGTTAGTAGGCCTTGACCATTTCGTGATTGCCTTCACCTTCTGGGGGTCAACTTTGATTCCTTCTTTTGTAATCACATGTCCCAAGAATAGCACTTCTTCCAACCAAAATTCACACTTCTTTAGTTTATAATAAAGTTGATGCCCCCATAAGGTTTATAACACCACCCTTAAATGATCAGCATGTTCCCCTCTGTCCTTAATATAGATAAGGATGTCATCTATGAACATCACTACAAACTTGTAAGCTACAACTAGAATAGATAAGGATGTCATCTAGAATAGATAAGGATGTCAGTAACGTTGGTAGGCCTTGACCATCCTCAAATCTACCGGGGCATTAGTGAGGCCAAATGGCATTATTGTAAACTTATAATGACCATCCCTGGTCCGAAACAAAGTCTTAGGATATCTTTAGGTTCAATTCTAAGTTTATGATACCCTAACCTCAAATCAATCTTAGAGAAGACACCTACTCTATGCAGTTGGTCAAACAAGTAATCTATTTGCTGCAAAGGGTACTTATTTTTTATGGTGATCTTGTTTAACTCCTTGTAGTCAATATATAGCCTTAAGGTTCCATTTTTTTCTTTACGAACAATGCTGGAGCTCTCATGGTGATACACTTGGCCTAATAAAGCCCTTCTGTAGCAGCTCATCTAACTAACTCTTCTGCTCCTTAAGCTCAGTTGGGGTCATAAGATATGGGGCTTTAGAGACAGGTTGAGAACCAGGGTTAATTCAATTCCAAAATCAATTTCTCTTTACGGGGGTAGTCCTGGTAACTCTTTAGGAAAAACATCTTCAAATTCACAAACTACAGGAATATTTTTTGCTCTCTTTTCTTTTGTTTTGGTGTCAATAGTGTAACACTAATATCCAATACACCCTTGACATAACAGCTTACTTACTTTCATAGCAGAAATTAAGAGCCAAGATTTTTCTACTCTCTGCTCATAAGAACATACTTATCTTCCTTTTTCATCCTTTAAAATAGCCTTAAGATCTTCACAGTTAATCTCAGCTCTATAAGTGTACAACCAATTCATTCCTAAAATGATATCAAAATCCGATAAATCAAATTGGATCAAATCCATAGAAAAGGTGGTCCCACCAATGGTAATGAGAACAAGTTTATAGGAGATGGGGCACTTAATCGCAGAATCATTGAGTAACTTGTTAGAATACATAAGGTTTTGATGATAACAAATCCAAGTGTTGTTGTTGCGCCAAACAGGCTTTCTAAACAGATCCTTACTGATGTTCTCAAGTCTTAAAACTGCTTGACTAATGGATTATCAAGAACAGGTACTCAAGTTAGCGATACAAGAATAGCCGTGAAGAACAGGTTCTGCGAAGTGTTTGAAGCACAGGATATAAGTGCAGCTGTGAGAAACAGATCCTGTGAAGTGTTTGCAGCAAATTCGTCTTTCTACAAGATGACTAGTGGTTACAACAAGATGTCTTGATTTAATTTGGTTTTATTTTTAGACTCTTGTTAATATGCCAACCAGAAAGTCTTAACTTACCACTTACTTGAAATGGTTTTGCTTTTTTGGAAAATATTTCGGATGACCCTTCGAAACAATTCTGGAAACAGGACGCTCAGAGTGTTTCCAGAATAAGCTGCGAAAAAAACAATTTTTCACGTTTTTATCTTTTGGATTTTGAGCAGCTTCTCCAAGATTTGCAAGAAAGATTTTTCTATGGAGTATCTTACCCCTTACCCTAAAAACGGTTATTAAAATCTAAGGGGATTTGCAAAATCTTTTTGAATAAAAAGAATATCCAATTTTTGGCAAGTGCATAAGGTTGTTGAGAAAAACATGGGCTAGTTGCTGAGAATAACCCCCTAATGCACACGGTTTAGGAAGTGTTTCCAGCTCATGTTTCCTCATCCCTTGTGGCTAAAGAATTCTATATTCTTTAGGGATTTTAGTTTCCAAAAATTTGAGGAATTGTTTTTCCAAGCACTATATAAGGTCGCTTCTTAGAACAATAGAAGCATCGGTTTTTAAAAGGCAAAAATTCAGTGTTCATAAGCTTAAAAGTTTCAAAAGAAAACCGTGTCTAGCAAGTGAGTTATTTGAGCTTTCAAAGTTGGCATACTAGGACTTCATTGTACCCTATATTAGCTTAGTTGAGAAGCATTGTAATAGGGTGTTTTTCTTTATATTCTTCTTTCACAAAAGTGAGTTGAGTGTGTGTCCAAATCAAGGGGATTTTGGACGTGGGGTAACCTGTCTTAGGGAAGACGGTTATGTGGGTTGCAATTTGTAACAAGGTGTGTTACTATTGTAACGTGTTTAGCCCGTTTAGTGAAGTGTTTAAATCCTACACGAGGTAGGTCGTGGTTTTTCACCTCAGTTGGGCTAGAGGTGTTTTCCACGTAAAAATCCTGTGTCCATTATTTTCGCATTCAATTTTGTTGGATTTTCGCTTCTGCTTATCTCAGGAACAACCTGTGTGAACAGGGCCTAAGACTGTTTGCCAGCAACTTGCGAAAATCGGACACCACAATTCACCCCCCTTCTTGTGGTTGTGTACTCTCTAAATCAACAAGTGGTATTAGAGCAGGTTTCCTTTGAAAGGCTAACACCTTGAGATCCATGAAGATGAGTACCCCACAAGGCATGCTTGAAGGTCAATCCATAACTCGACCACCATACTTCAATGGCCAACACTATGGTTGGTGGAAGAATAGGATGGAAAACTACATCCAAGCCGAGGACTATGAGTTATGGATGCTCATCAAAAATGGACCACTCATCCCTAAGAAAATAACTGAAGATGGAAAGTCATTCCCCAAGGAGCCTAAAGAATTTAATACTGAAGATTACAAAATGATGGAGAAGAATGCCAAAGCCAAGAAACTTCTATATTTCGGCCTAGGTCCAGATGAATATACTCGCATATCTGAATGTGAGTCGGCCAAGGAGATTTGGGATGCTTTGCAAAGGGACCAATCAGGTAAAGCAATCCCGGATTGAATTGCTTATGAGAAAATATGAGCTGTTTGAGATGGGTGATCGTGAAAGTGTGATGGACATGTACACTCGCTTCACTCACATAACGAATAAGTTGAAATCTCTGGGAAAATCCTTTACCACCGAAGAATTGGTGAGGAAAATCCTAAGAATTTTTCCTCATTCTTGGGAAGCGAAAGTCGCGGCCATCCAAGAAGCTAAGGACATGAACAAGATCGCCCTAGATGAGCTGATTGGAAATCTCTAAACGTATGAACTTAAAAAAATTCTCAGCAGAAAGATGAGACAAAGAGAGATCGAGGTCTTGCACTAAAGGCCTTAAAAGATGATTTTGATTCTGATGAGGAGGAGATTACCATGATAACTCAAAAATTTAAGAAGTTCTTCAAGAAAGTTAAAGAAAACAGCAAACGGAAGGACTTCGACAAGGGCAGGAACACCTCTCGAGAACAGTTCTCTAGATGCTTCAAGTGTGGCAAGCTAGACCACATTGTGCGAAACTGCCCACTACACAAGGAGGAACAAGAACCCGAACACCCTAGAAAACAGTGGAGGAAACAGGGTGTAAGCAGCTCAGTGAAACGACTCTCAAAAGCTATGCTCGCGGCTTGGGGTGATTCAAGCGAGGATGAGGAAAGGTCTGAAGCCGAGGAAGCTGATGTAGCACTCATGGCAAGAAGTGACACTGATTCAGATTGATGGATCAGCAGATAGTTTGACTCAACTCAAGAACAAGGTACGTGGTCTAAATAAATCAACTCTTGAGGAATTAGTGTACTCTATAATGGATATATGTGCTAAATTAAAAAGGGATGTTCGTGACCTAGAACTTGAAAATGAAACTCTTAAATTGGAAAAACTTGAAGTTGACAAAGTGACACTTGCCTTGCATGAAAACATTAATGTGCTTAAAGAGACTCTACTCATGAAAGAAGAGACTTGTTCCATTAATCTGACTGAGCTGGAAAAGGAATCTCTTGACTTAAAAGGAAAGGTCGAATCTCTGCTAGAAGAAAAGAAAAACTTGCTTGAGAAAATAAAACAAATGGAATTAGACCTTGCCACAAACAAGCTCTGGAACAGGTTCTCAAGAGCGCTTGAATGGTTAAACACACATTATAGTCGAAATAGAAGAGGACTAGGTTTTGTGCCTAAGATGACCTACCTAGTGAATAGAAAATACGTAGGATTATCTGAGAACGTTGTATGTTATCACTGTGGTAGAACGGGTCATTATCGTTATACTTGTCCCTCGGGAAAGTATGCCATTAAAAGGAACACAGCTTATGTAAAACAAATATGGGTTAGGAAAGATGAGATTTGTACGTCTAAAAGAATGGGACCCAAGTGGATCTGGGTTCTTAAAACTAACCTATGATCTGTTTTGTAGGCTGAAGTGAGAGAAAACCACCCAGCAAACAACCCAGCAAACAGCGCAGGGAACAACCTAGGGAACAAGCAGCTGTGTATGTTGACAGTGGGTGTTCGAGGCATATGACTGGTGAAAAATCCAATTTTCTCTCACTTACAGCTTCAGAAGGAGGGAGTGTGGCATTTGGAAACGGCAAATCCGAGACAATTGTCGGTATAGGTAAGATAGGTGAGTCACTCTCCCATTCAATTGACAATGTTTATTTTGTGGATGGATTAAAACACAACTTGCTAAGTGTGCCCCAACTGTGTGACAAAGACAACCTAGTAGTGTTCTCTCCAACACGTTGCTTGGTTGTAAATATGAACACAGGAGATGTTGTGTTGAGGGGGAAGCGACACAAAAATGTTTATAAAGTGTGTATTTCTACTCTTCCCCAAAGTAATTTGACTTGTTTGAGTGCTTTAAATGATGATGTTATGCTTTGGTACAAAAGACTAGGTCATGCAAGTTACTCACTGTTGAACAAACTTGTAACCAAAGACTTAGTGGTTGGCTTACCTTCCATCAAATTCAATGATGCCAAGGTATGTGATGCATGTGCCAAAGGAAAACAAGTCAGAAATTCATTTAAATCTAAAAGGTGTGTAAGCACCACTCGACCTCTTGAATTGATACATATGGATATATGTGGTCCAATGAGGATTATGAGCAGAGGTGGTAAGAGGTATGTGCTTGTGATAGTGGATGACTACTCTCGTTTCACTTGGACCCTGTTTTTGGCTTCTAAAGATGAAACTTTTAAAAAATTTCTTGCTTTCATTAAAAAGACTGAAAAGAGGGTAGGATACTCTTTGGTATGCCTAAGGTCTGACCATGGTACAGAATTTGAAAATTTGAGCTTTATTGATTATTGTAATGAGCATGGTGTTGATCATAATTTTTCAGCTCTAAGAACACCCCAACAGAACGGGGTGGTAGAACGCAAAAATCGCACTCTAGAGGACATGACTAGAACAATGCTTGTTGCTAGTGGTCTTCCTAGAAACTTTTGGGCTGAAGCTTTGAATACATCATGTTACATTATAAATAGATGCGTGATTAGACCTATTCTTAACAAAACTCCTTATGAACTTTTCAAGGGAAGAAAACCTAATATTATGCATTTGAGAGTTTTTGGTTGTAAATATTTTGTGCATAATAATGGAAAGGATGCCTTAGGGAAGTTTGATCCAAGGAGTGATGAAGCAATATTCCTTGGTTACTTCTCGCATAGTAAGGCATACAAAGTGTTTAATAAGAGAACCTTGTGTGTTGAGGAAAGTGTGCATGTGCTTTTTAATGAAACTAACTCTCTAAGCGAGAATGATGCACAGGAAGAAGACTTTGAACTAGGTCTTGTTAGAAAAGAAGTGCTGCTTCAAGGTGAACAAGGTAAGGATCAATCGGAGGGAGCAAGGCCTGAGGCTGTTCTTCAGGAAGGTAAGCAAGGTGTGAACCAAACAGGGGGAAACAGGGTGGAACCCTGTTCGGGACAACACCAGCCGAATCCTTCAGGGATAAATCCAGGAACAAGCTCCCAAACAGGCTCGAGAACAGGCTCTGAACCTGTTTCACCGAGTATTCCAGCTAGGATGGAGAGCGAGTCTGTAAACCCACTTTCACCACGATCATGGAAATACCAAAGTTCGCATCCTCTTGATCAAATTTTATCTGATATTAATGCAGGAGTTCAAACTAGATCTAGACTCAAAAATTTCTGTGCTTTCTATGCTTTTCTTTCAAAAATTGAGCCTAAGAATATTAATGAAGCCCTTACAGATTCAGATTGGGTCACAGCCATGCAAGAAGAACTCCATCAGTTTGAAAGGAACAAGGTATGGCACCTTGTGCCACGGCCAGAGGATAGAACAATCATTGAAACCAAGTGGGTATTCCGTAACAAGCTTGATGAGTGCGGAACAGTCACTAGGAACAAGGTCCGGCTGGTGGTTCAAGGCTACAACCAAGAAGAGGGAATTGATTATGAAGAAACCTTTGCACCTGTTGTAAGGATGGAGGCTATTCAAATCTTGATAGCATTTGCAGCCCATATGGAGATCAAGTTGTATCAAATGGATGTCAAAAGTGCATTTTTAAATGGGTACCTCAAAGAAGAAGTGTATGTCAAGCAACCCCCCGGTTTTGAAAGTGATGAATTTTCTAACCATGTTTTCAAACTTGACAAAGCACTTTATGGTTTGAAACAAGCCCCTAGAGCTTGGTATGAGCAGTTGTCAAGTTTTTTATTGGAAAATGACTTTACGAGAGGCAAGGTAGACAATACCTTGTTTCTAAAATCTAAGGGGGAACATTTGTTGATTGTCCAAGTATATGTCGATGACATCATATTTGGTGCAACTCATCATGAGTTGTGCAATGAATTTTCAAAAATGATGAGGAGTGAGTTTGAAATGAGCATGATGGGTGAGCTTGATTTCTTTCTAGGCTTGCAAATCAAGCAAACTACAAACAGCACCATAATCCATCAGCAAAAGTATATCAAAGAGTTACTTAAGCGTTTTAGGATGGAGTCGGCCAAGCCCATTGATACTCCCATCTCTCCCTCAACCAGGTTGGTAATGGATGATGTTAGTCCCTCAGTTGAGGAGAAATCCTATAGGGGCATGATAGGGTCACTCCTATACCTAACGGCTAGTAGACCTGACATTGTTTTCAGTGTTGGTCTATGTGCACGTTTTCAGTCTAACCCTAGAGAAACTCATCTTAAGGCTGTAAAAAGGATTTTAAGATACTTAAAACATACACCTGATCTAGCCTTATGGTATCCTAGAGGTTGCAACTTTGATCTTGTTGGGTATGCTGATGCTGATTATGCAGGGTTCTTGGTTGATAGAAAAGCACCTCAGGTATGGCTCACTTTCTTGGACCTTGTTTGGTATCTTGGGCAACCAAGAAACAACTCTCTGTTGCCTTATCCACAGCAGAAGCTGAATACGTAGCAGCTGCATCCTGTTGTGCTCAGTTATCATGGATAAGGCAACAACTCTAGGATTTTTGTGTTGACATAGGATGCATTCCTAGTTATTATGACAATACAAGTGCAATTAACATTGCCAAAAATCCATGTCAACACAAAAGAACAAAACATATTGACATTCGTCATCATTTTTTAAGAGACAATGTTGAAAAAGGAGTGATCTCAATGAATTTTTGTGCCACTGAAAATCAAATTGCTGATATATTCACAAAGGCATTGAGTAGAGAACAATTTGAAAGGAATAGACTCGAACTAGGTTTAAAACAACCTGACCATCCTGTTCCCTCCCCCTGTTGGCAAAATTTAAAATGCTATGGGTACAACATATTAAATTTTTGTTTGCAATCAACTTCTGTGCTATGTTTAGCATATGTGAGGTATGCAACCTGCTGACACTCGTTGAGGTCTAATGAGATTCCCCTTATTGTCCCATGTTACATAGCAAGTAACCTCAAGAACAAGCATCAGAAACAGGTACACCTCATGTTTGTCAAATATGTGCAACTAGTTGGGAATTGCTAAAACACTTTCCGAGGTGTGCACGGCCTAATTTAATGCTACAGCCCGTTGCAAAACGGGCAAAATTCTTTAAAAGATCTTGCACGCTTCTCTCTATTTAAATCTCTCTTCAAACTTGCTTCACTCTCTCACCTCAACCGAAATTCCTCTTGCTCTGAAAATCTACTCGAGAAACCCTAATCTCTTTCCTTCCTCTGAAAAAATGGCGTCCCCCATCAGCACCAAGAGTTCCTCGACCGTGACCCAGGGCAACCAGTCACCAAGCACAGCCTTGCAAACAGCCACAGCCCTGTTTGCGCCTACACAGTTTCTGGTAGCGTTAATGGAAGGTAAATCCACTGAAACATCTCGCCCAATTATCTACAAACCTTTTGGGTTTTTGAAGAGTACAGACCTTAGAACAGTAGGTGTAAAATTGGAAGACATTCCCTAAAAATTTGGGTGGGATTTAATTTTGTTTGGTGAACCGGGCGCATGTCAACAGTCTGGAGAAACCCAAGAACCTGTTGGGGCATCTGACCAAGAAACTGGGGCTTTAGGTGAACTCTTTCTGTTCGAACATGGCCTAGATGACATCAATTCGTTTGGACTATTTCCAGAGCAGGAAACAGGGGCCGAAACAGGGCCTGAGGTTTTTAGGGATGACCTAGGGGAGGATTTGTCAAAAGAAGAAGGGGGAAGTAGTGGTCAAATGGAGGAGTCTCCTGTCAAGCCTGCACAAGCCACACCGGTAACACAAACCGGTGAGAAACGCAAAAGGTACAAAATTGTGGCTAGGCGTACTAGAATGCCAAGAACACGACCACCATCAAGGCCTAAAAGCGGCCAGACTGAAGAACCCTCAAAAAGTGGCACCCCTGTCAAACCAAAACCACAAATCTCCTCTTCGTCCAAACCCACAAACAGGCCAACTCGAAAATCAGCCTAAATTGCCTTCCACTCCACACCTCGTCCTGCCAAACAGTCATCCCCTGTTGTTGAGGAAATTGATTCCTCCTCTGAGCCATTCATCAGATAGCGACACTGAGAACACCACCTTCAAACAGGGCACTCCCGTGTTCTCAGAGTCCTCAGAGGATAAGCCTCTGTCTGCACCAAAATCCACCTCCACTTTACCCTCCAAACCATCACCCCTCAAAACTCCCAAGAGAAAAGCCTCCCTCAAACACGCCTCCACACAAGACCCTCCTACTGAGCCCCAACCTAAGAGAGCCAAGAAGTCTACCCCGTCTGTCATTTCAGCCAAACTGACCCAATTGCTTCAGAGACGGGTCGTTAGGGGCAAAATTATCAAGGTAAAATATTTTGAGGAACAGGGTCTGGGGGTGTTTCTGCACAAGCTGCGTGCACAGGGGTGGTATGAGCTGTTTACAAACACCCAGCTGGGGTGTTCTATACATGAGTTGACAGAGTTCTATGCCAACTGTACTGTCACCGAAGGAGTTGTGACAAGTATTGTTAATGGGCAACAGCTTCGCTTTGATGCGAAGATATTAGGGGAAATTCTGGGGATTCCCTCCACGGGCTTTGATATATATGTGAGAGAAGACAAGACTATTCTAGGGATAGCCAGGCTGCTGGAGCTCTCCCAGAAATTTAGCCAGCAACCAAGCCTGCAAACACACAAGTCCGTGAAGAAAGGGGACATGACATCGCTCCATCAATTGATATTTTGGTTTATTATCAAGAATGTCATTCCTCGGGGCCAGGGTCGCAATCTTGCCGATGCCATGGATCAGTATCTTATGGACTTGATGGACAAGGAAGAGCAAATCAACCTTCCTGCCATCATGGTTCGACATATTACAAGAATAGCAAACACCTCCAGGGAACATGACCTGGGGTATGGTTTCTTCCTAACTAGTGTCTTTGAGCATTTTGGGGTGACATTCCAGAAGAAGGTGGGAGCTCAGTTCATTGATGAGATTGGGAGTAACACCCTTATGGTGTGTGGATACACTTTGGTTGCGGGGTCTGCATCAGAACAGGGGACACAAACACCCCGTCCTCCTGTTTCTGGTAGTTCCTCAATCAAACTTGAGGCTGCTCTGCAGGAAAACTCTCGATTCAGTGCTGAGCTTACTGCTGTGAAGGCTGTCCTGGACGAGGAAAAAGCTCTAAATGCTAAGCGCCATGAAGATCTCCTCGCCTTTCTCTCTTCCCTTTCAGCAAAATTTTCTCCTGCTCCCTGATCACCCCGCATAAGCTGTTTCCATCGGTTGTTCTCCAAGGCTGTTCTCACTTCTCTTGGTTATCCTCTCTTGCCAGTTTGTACTCTGTTGCACTCTTTTGGTGAATGACAGGTTATCTTGGTTTTTGATTGGCTTCACCTTGATTGCTTTTTGCTGTGAATTGCTTGTGTGCGACTAGGATGGCCAATCTCATTACCGTACCAACACACTTGACTGTATCGCCTGTTGACTTTCCTCCATTACCTAAGTGGTGGTGATAGCAAACACCCTCTGTTTGACTGTTCGCTCCTACTTTTTAATGATGCCAAAAGGGAGAAGATAGGATGACCAAATATTGTTTTAGTTTTGCCATGGACGTGTTAATTTTCTTACATTTTTTTTTCAATACTCACTGCTTCATGTGAATGTGAAAAATTAGCACTGATCACTTCAATGGTCCTTGAAAGTCAATATGGTCACTTGGTTTGTCATCATCAAAAAGGGGGAATTTGTTAGAATGTATAAGGTTTTGATGATAATAAATCCAAGTGTTGTTGTTGCGCCAAACAAGCTTTCTAAACAGATCCTTACTGATGTTCTCAAGTCTTAAAACTGCTTGACTAATGGATTCTCAAGAATAGGTACTCAAGTCAGTGATACAAGAACAGCCGTGAAGAACAGGTTCTGCGAAGTGTTTGAAGCACAGGATATAAGTGCAGCCGTGAGAAACAGATCCTGTGAAGTATTTGCAGCAAATTCGTCTTTCTACAAGATGACTAGTGGTTACAATAAGATGTCTTGATTTAATTTGGTTTTATTTTTAGACTCTTGTTAATATGCCAATCAGAAACTCTTAACTTACCACTTACTTGAAACGGTTTTGCTTTTTTGGAAAATATTTCGGATCACCCTTCAAAACAATTCTGGAAACAGGACGCTCAGGGTGTTTCCAGAATAAGCTGCGAAAAAAACAATTTTTCACGTTTTTATCTTTTGGATTTTGAGCAGCTTCTCCAAGATTTGCAAGAAAGATTTTTCTATGGAGTATCTTACCCCTTACCCTAAAAACGGTTATTAAAATCTAAGGAGATTTGCAAAATCTTTTTGAATAAAAGAATATCCAATTTTTAGCAAGTGGATAAGGTTGTTGAGAAAAACATGGGCTAGTTGCTGTGAATCACCACCTTATGCACACGGTTTAGGAAGTGTTTCCAGCTCATGTTTCCTCATCCCTTGTGGCTAAAGAATTTTATATTCTTTAGGGATTTTAGTTTCCAAAAATTTGAGGAATTGTTTTTCCAAGCAATATATAAAGTCGCTTCTTAGAACGATAGAAGCATCGGTTTTCAAAAGGCAAAAAATTCAGTGTTCATAAGCTTAAAAGTTTCAAAAGAAAACCGTGTCTAGTAAGTGAGTTATTTGAGCTTTCAAAGTTGGCATACTAGGACTTCATTGTACCCTATATTAGCTTAGTTGAGAAGCATTGTAATAGGGTGTTTTTCTTTATACTCTTCTTTCATAAAAGTGAGTTGAGTGTGTGTCCAAATCAAGGGGATTTTGGACGTGGGGTAATCTATCTTAGGGAAGACGGTTATGTGGGTTGCAATTTGTAATAAGGTGTGTTACTATTGTAACGTGATTAGCCCGTTTAGTGAAGTGTTTAAATCCTACACGAGGTAGGGCGTGGTTTTTAACCTCAGTTGGGCTAGAGGTGT
Organism: Carnegiea gigantea; assembly: GCA_029747015.1. NCBI lineage: Eukaryota > Viridiplantae > Streptophyta > Magnoliopsida > Caryophyllales > Cactaceae > Carnegiea > Carnegiea gigantea. The sequence goes on along the minus strand of JAKOGI010000303.1, from coordinate 676,369 downwards.
TTTCCACGTAAAAATCCTGTGTCCATTATTTCCGCATTCAATTTTGTTGGATTTTCGCTTCTGCTTTTCTCAGGAACAACCTGTGCGAACAGGGTCTAAGACTGTTTGCCAGCAACTTGCGAAAATCGGACACCACAATTCAGCCCCCCTCTTGTGGTTGTGTACTCTCTAAATCAACATAGCTTGATCCTATAATTTGTTTCCGTGCTCCTATCCTCCTGGTTTAATTGCATGGCAGATCGGGTGGATACAAATGAATGAGTAGCATCCGAATCAAATAATATTCAAAATGGCTTTCAATTTAAAAAGAGAGTCCTAGTGACTACCGTACCGGAGGTGGCAGCTTCCTTCTTTCTCATTACATACGCCCGTCCTATTGCTGCATGCCTTGGTGGTGGGGCCCCTTGGTGAGGTAGGGCCAAGGGTTTTACTGCACCCTTATCTACAGCATTCAACCTTTGGGGCCAAGCAACAATAAGGCGTTCAGGGCTTCCGCACCACATGCACTTGTGGTTCCTACTTAGCATTCAGGAGTGGTGTGATTGGTTCTTCTAAACTTCGTACAGGGCTCTGGCAAGCCTGCAAGATGGCTCTTAGGAGGAGTGGGAGAAGGTTTCTTTTAATTCATGCTCTCACTCGGAGTTCCTCACTCAAACGCCTTTCTTTTTTGGTTGATTGGGTTCACGGCTCCCAACTCTGTCTTCACTCGCTCATATAGCTCATGGTAAGTCAAGATTGGCTACCTCGCTAATTGATTTCGAATGTAAAAGGCCAAAGCCTCTTCAAACTTCCTTATCTTTAACCTTTTAGATGAAATTCACGGAAAACTTGGATAATTCTATGAGCTTACTAGCATACTGCATCATAGTCATGTTGCCACTCATCTTCAGCTCCAAAAATTCTTTCTCCTTTTGTTTTTGGACCACAACTCGGTAAAAGTTTGCCCTTAACTCACCCAGGAATTTACTCCAGGTGAACTCAGGCCTTACGAGCTTCTCTTTAACGGTGTTCCACCAAATATTAGCTTCACCAGTCAAATAATACGTCCCAATGCTTACTTTCTTTTCTTGGTACCTCTACTATTGTAAAGATTTTCTCCATTCCCCTTACCTATTCCTCCAATACTACCGGATCATAATTTTCATCATACACTTTAGGGTTGTATCATGCTAATCTACTAATTTAGCATCTTCATTAGAGGTTTCAGTAGGTATTTAGGGAATCAGCTTCATCAGTTTAGTTACTAAGGCCGGCTAGTAGTTCGAGTCCCCAATGTTGTTGGCTAACTCAGGAGGGATTGGTGGCATTTGGCCAAAATTTGGTGGCACATAATGTGAGGCTTGATCACCCAATCCCTAGCCATGATCCAAATTATCTTCTATATGAATCTCTGCATTGTTTTGCACTAATTCAAGCATTCTGATCATGCATTAAATGACACAATTCAATCACTAGAATACGCAAACATGTAAGATAAGCATGCCCAACAAATACATTTAATATAACTTAAATATCAATGAAAACGAACCCAAAGGTTCATTATATCATTTCATAACTACTTGTTTGCATACATAGTTGCCTTTTTATATCATAATCAACAAAAACATATCACATCTAACTGACTAGGCAAAGTCAGTTTTGACTCCTACCTTGACCCCCAAACAGTAACTAGCCCCAAGACACTAGGTCCTTCATATGACCAAAAAATAAAACAGGCCAGGTCATCATGGTCAGAAGGATTGGACTAACTATATGCAATGCTTATGCTACACAAAATACAACTATCCAATCCGACCCTATCATGTATGCATACGGGGCTCAAAACATGACCTACTCCGGTGACACTTGAAACAACATAATGATCCCTAGAGGGATCGTAATCTGCGTTGGACTCATCGTCCGACTCCTCACCTTAGTCGAAGCTACTATCAGACACTCCTAACTCTACCTTGTTAGCCTCCTGCTTCACCACCACCTCATCAATCCCTTGATCCAACTGTTGCTCCACCACTACCTCATCAATGTCCTGGTCCTCCTTGGGATCATCCTTCTCCTCCAGATGTCCCTCAAAATCCTCCATGGCCTCATCATCAGAACTAACTACCATGATCTCCAGTGTATTGGGGAGATCCACTGCCATATGAGTTACCCCAGGACTACCAGGCACCAGAGGGGTGCTTGGAGCAGACGGCGAAGGTGGTTCTTACGCTGGTGCAGGTGGTGCAGGTGGGGGACGTGCCTAATGTAACTGGAAAACATGCTAAAGAGTCTTCATAGTAATCCCCCTTTGCTCAAACTCCTCCTTCAACAACAACTTCGAAGTGATGGTAGCCCAACCCCCTTGGACCTGGAAGCTAGGTCCGTCCCATCCTGGGTTCTCCGTCATGATGAAATGATGATAACGGAGCCTGAGCTCTACCCACAGATCAACTGTCGGTAAGGACCATAGCAATCTATGTGCACAGATCGTGATACTATGTAACTCGAAGAAAGTGTCTTGTGCATGAGCTATAATACTAGCATACAATAGTGAAATGTGAGCAGCCACAGATGTATCAGGCATCATGTTGACTACATAGGGATCCATCTAGCAAGGAAAATACAAATGAGGGGCATATAAAATGTAATGCCCCCAAATTAAACATGTTCCACTGTTTATATTCTCCTTAATAAATCACTCAATTATAATCTAATAAATCCAATAATAGGGGCGTTACCGCTGCCTCAAAGGATAAGGCTTGAAGTATGTGTCCTGGACTAATATAGTTAAGCATAACCTCAACCATACACATTCACACGTCATCATCCATTCACAATCCAGCATTAACCAATGTAAAGTTTATAAACTATAGCAAGATAATTCACCATGTAATCTACATTCTCATACACCGAAGAATTCAAAATAAAACTTTAAAGTATGCATATACTGTGTCACTGCTGAGATTTCCTTGCTTAACTTATCCTCTTCTGCTACTTTGCTAGCATGAGGACAATTCTCTAAGCACTTGCCTAAAACAAAACATGAAAAGCATTTCAAACTGTGAGCTGAAGCTCAGTGTATGCGTTCCTGAATTGTTAAATGATCATTGAAACACTGGTTGGGCCCGCATTGCAATTCATTTTATGTTAAAACAGTGAATGAGATGATGTAAAACTGCATTGCTAGTTATTATCTGATAGTGACCCCTTGATACTGCTACGATCTATCGATAGGTATACACTTGCCAAGCTAATAGGGGGACCTGGCCTGAAGCCGCGCGAGTAACTGAAGGGCAATGCCCTGTGACTGATAACTGATGGGGTCACTAATTATGTGATAAATTACTGATTAAACTGATTCATTGATGTACTCACCAAAACACTACGATTTCAATAAATACATGCTGATTTCTAAAAATACAGGCAATGAACATACCTGAAGTCTTTAAAATGATATTTCATTTGATAATACGTATGCACAAATGAAAATGATAGACTAGGCCCCAATGCTGCTAAAGAAATGTAATTATATGTAAATGTAGTTAGTAATCCATGTTCATAGACATAATTTACTACAATTCCAATGATTCAATATAAGGCAAGTTACAGCAAAATGATTTGAAAAATAAATCAGTTAGGCTTATTGATACAACAAACTGATACAAAATAGACCAATTAGAATGATTGAGCTGCTAATAAAAGATTTCAATTGATATAATTGAATTATGAGTACTGATATTTTGAAATGGATAATGGAAAGTATGATGCTTCTGAAATGGATAATAGAATGGTTAATGCTTCTGAAATGGGTGACAAATGGTTTATACCGTAAGGGGCGCTGTGAGATTCATAAAAGCTCGTATAGCACCCTAACTTGGTCCAAAGGACACTGATTTTGAGTTATTACTCTGCTCAGTTCCCAAATTGTATTTTCATACTTATTTAACTCAGTTTTCAACCCAAGTAAGCTTCTATAGATAATAAAACTTGTTGAACTCACTACACTTTGTAATTTCCTTACAATACCCATAATTATATAGAACTTCTAACAATATTTCCAAATGTCACGATTGTTGTATTCACTCATTTTACCGATTGATGGTCTGCATTAGAAAATCCATATCTTTCACTCCTGACCCCCAAATAAGATGTAAAACCCCAACATGAAAAGCTCCTAATGTCCACTAAAACTTTTATTTAGGACACAAGGCATGATTCACATAGTAAAGTCCTTAAAATTAGGGTAGAACACAGACGTGTACCATTTCAGGTCAATCTGCGCAGTCGTAGCAAAACGACCATAACTTTTTCCATAGAACTCGAATTAAGGTGATTCAAAAGGCATATGAAAGCTAACTCATTGATATATCCAACACCAAAGATAACAAATTTTCAATGAGTCAATAAATACCAGTTTTTTCATGAATTTCACTATTCAAAACTATTCCCAATTTCAATGCATTCTGCATAGTCTTCAATAAATTGGTCATAACTTTGGCCACACAACTCGAAATTGAGTAATTCCAAAGCCTATTGAAAGTTAATGCATCAAGATATCACTACACCAAATATCATGAATTTTGGATGTGCCAAGTAATACCAGGTTTCTCTCAAAGTGACCCCTGTTTTAGGTCTATTGACAGCTCAATAACCACATATTTGCAATCTTTTTTTCACATAACCACCCACTAAAATCACTCTTTAGCTTACATAAATTAGCATAAATATCTTGATATTCATTACCAATGCCAAAATCCCTCATTACACCCTAAACTTGCATGATTAAGAAGTAACCCTAACCCTAGCATAATCCAACTTCAACTCCATCATGATCCATCACAAGATAACTCTTAATTCAATCAAAACACATGATCCATCATTAAAACAACGAAAACAAGGAGTAAAAACCATTAATCCAAAGAACAAGATTGTAGTCACTTATTTTGAGCTTGAAACAAGTGGAGATGGAGATGATATTTGGTGATTTTGAGGGTGGAAGATGATAGCCGATGGAGGGAGGTGGTTGGCGATTGAATCCTTGCCGGAGAGTGGCCGAAAAACACCATAATAGGGCAGGGAGGGGCTGCTGCCATGGGGTAGAGAGAAGGAGGAGAGAACAGGAGAGAGAAAGTGTCTTGAAAAATTGCTTGGTGTAAATGAAACTTAAGCAAATAAATACTTGGCTGAAAATTAAGCACAAGAAATCAGCTTTTGCTAACGATAATTAAGGCCTAATGATGGTAATTAGATAAGCAAATGGGTTAGGAACTTGTTGGGCCAAAATTGATCTTAATTTAGGCCCGAAAGAAAATTATACTGTACGCGATTAAATTTTCCGTAGCTCGAAATTAAATGTGATATCATGAAAAATAATTTAATCTTTTAAATCATAATTATCGAGGCCTAATATCAATTTCTCCGAAATTTTTTTTTTTTTCGGTAAATGAAACTCGAATTGCAAGGTAGGGCCCAAAATGAATTTTCCCAACTGGGATAACCGGATGAGAAAAACGAATGTGAAAAATAAATAACATGGCTTAATTAAATAAATAAACATGATTTAGGGTCAGGCTATTACAGCCTTCCCTCCTTAGAGAGTTTCGTCCTCAAAACTTATGAACTTTGACTATCATGCAAGGTGACTTCAAATAAATAAGAGTACTTGGCTTTCACTTCTTGCTTAGTTTCCCAAGTAGCTTCTTGGGAAGCTATGATTTGCCCAAGGCAATTAAATTTAAGGTATCTGCTTGATACTTAACTGTTTAATCTTGTGATCCAATATCTAACTTGGATGTTCTTGAAACACAAGACCCTCAATGATTGTAATGGATTTGATTATAACAGCATGGTCAGAATTTGAAGTGTACTACCTGAGTTATAAGATAAGGAACACAGAACATGTTATGCACATGTTTGAGTTATATAAGCAGATCTGGTAGATAGGTTATGGAATTCGACCTTTGAATGAATCGATATGGTGAAACTTACTTACACCCTTAATTGATGAACCTTTCTAAAAAACCTTGTTATATACATGAAAGTCCAGGAATTTCCTTCTTTTATCAACATAGCATTTCTATCGCTTTCAATAGGATATTTTCAAGAATCTTCTAACATGTGTCACCTTATTAAATGCTGGAGAAGATCTTCATGACCCATAAGATAATTTGCTGTCAATGTCTATCGTCATTTTATCCTGATGTTTAATGAAGGGTTCTCTGCTGGTGCTATCACAACGTTGAATGCTGGGAGTTCTATACTTTCTTCAAATGCAAATATTGGTCATAGGTCATGAAGTACTATAGGCTCCAACTTAGAAGAGTTCATCCATTGATATTTTTTTGATGCTTGCCCATCTATTTCAGGATGATAAGAACTATAAAAGTTCAATCTTGGTTTAGAGGCTCTTTGAAGTGTTGGCCATAACAGGCCTGAAATCCTTTATCTCGGCCACACACTATATCTGAGGGAATCCCATGACAAAATCCATTGAAATTGAATCCCTTTCTCAAGGTTTTACTTTATTCTTTGGAGCTTAGGATCATCATGCTGATTCACTCTAATTTCCTCCATTAGGGAGGACTGTAAGGTAGGTGTCGGCATTTGTACATTCGCCTTCCTGTGTGACACTAATTGAATGTCCAAGTTCTCAAGTGCTCTCAAGAGATTTAGTTGAGTAGTCACTATAGTGTTCAAGGTATGTTGTGCCTTCCTATTCAGGGCATCTGCCATAATATTCCTCTATCTTGATTGACATTGGATCTGCCACAACTGATGTTTTATGTCGACTTAAGGCTTGAGTTGTTGGGAGGCATAGGCCACCAGTTTAACTTCTTGCTAACTTTATAGCTTTCTTCAACAAATTGGCCAGGGAGTATAATATTTATCAAATCTTTCCTAAACTCGATGGTTCCCTACTAAACTCAAACGGTTTCTAATCTCAATGCATTGGTGGGTCTTGAGCACTTTGTAAGTGCGTTGATCCTTTGCAATTCAATCTCAATCTCTTCCTTTGGAACCATATGTTCCAAAAATACATTTGCTTCTAACCAATACTCATGCTTTTTGTAGTTGCTATGTAATTGATGCTCCCTCAAGGTCTGTAACATTGTCCTCAAATGAACAGTATGCTCACCTTTGTCCTTGGAGTATTTCAATATATCTTTTATAAACACCATCATAACTTATCTAGATATGGTCTGAAACTCTATTAATAAGATTCGTAAAGGCTGCAGCGCCATTGGTTAAGCCAAAAGGCTTCACAGTGAATTCATCATGACGCAAACATGGTCTGTAGTGCGGTTTTGGTAATGTCTTTAGGTATAATCCTAAGTTGATGGTACCCTGACCTCAAATCAATATGAGATATGACCCATGTTCTTTGCAGTTGAGCAAATAAGTCACCTACTTGGGGCGATGGGTTTTTTTTTTTTATGGGGATTGTGTTCAGCTCCATGAAACAATACATAGCCACAAGGTTTCATCCTTCTTCTTTACAAATAGAACTAGGCATCCCATTGAGGAACATTTGGATATGTTCTGATAAATACTTTCTGTAATGGCTCATCTAACTGAAACTTCAGTTCGTTAAGCTCAATTGGGGCCATAAGATATGAGGTTTTGGCGATAGATTGAGCATCAGGGATTAATTCAATCTCGTAATCAATTTCTCTTTGACTCCTGGTAATTCTTCAGAAGGACATCTATAGATTCGCATACTATAGGGATATCTTCTACTTTTTCCTTCCTTAGGATGAATGTTAATAGCATAACACCAATACACAACTTATCCTTGACAAAAGGGCTCACTTGTTTCCATAACAGAATTTAAAGGACAAAGTTTTTCCTTTCTGTGACCATAAAACATATTTCTCTCCCTTGTTCATCTCTTGAAATAACCTTAGGGTCCTAACAATCTATCTTGACCTCATAAGTGCACAACCAGCTCATTTCCAGGATGATATTAAAGTCTGACGAGTCAAATTGAATCAAAACTCTGCGGAAAACTATCCCACCAATAGTGATTGAAACAAATTTGTGAGAGGTAGAACACTCAACTCTAGAGTCGTTGGATAACTTGATTCCATAATTGGTTTCTGCCTTCTTATTCTCAAGGTTCACTTGCTTGGCAGATCGGATGAATATAAATGACTGAGTGGCAACTGAAGCAAGCAATACACAAAAGGGCTTCAAAATTGAAATAGAGTTCTCGTAACTACTGAACCAAAGGTGGCGGCTTCTTTCTTACTCAACATATAAGCCCTTCCCACAGCTGCGGGCCTTGAAGATTAGAGCCCTTCCTATAGCTTTCAGCCTTCGGGAACAGGCAGTAATGAAGTGCTCTGGGCTACCGCACCACGTGCATTGATTAGTCCCCACTTAGCAATCCGGAGCGGTGTACTTAGTTCATTCACAAATCGGCTCTGAATGAAGTCATACCCTAAGAGCCTATTCATCAGAGTGTTCCACCAAATATCGGTTTCACCCATTAGATAAAATGTTCTAATGTTCACCTATTATCCACTGGAACCTCTACTACAGTGAAAAGGTTCCACTGGCTCATACGTTCACTCTAGAGTGCTTTAGTATGAATAAGTTGAAGACATTTGCCCAATGGGCAGTAACTCATCAAAATTTCTCGATGACGCAATCCAAATGCATGGTAAAGATTTTGATTGTCAAACTTTAGCTTTATGCAAGTGATCTTCAATAGAAAATTGAGGCTGCATCAGCCAAAAAGGTAGACACATTGCGTTTGCCTTAGCAATGGATTCCACGAGTTTGATAATAACCAACCTTTATACAAAGCGTAGCTAAGATCTACCTTCTATTCAAGCGTGCTACAAAATTATCATCTATTGACATGGGTACAACCCAATCATAATCCAGCTACTAGCAGCAATTGGGCTCTTAAAAGAGGAAAAGGTGACCAGAACTGATAAAGATGTAACATGAGAGTGAATGACAATGCAATTTGACGGGGAGATGCCATGAAGACAAACGATGAAGCCCCTAGTCAAAGTGAGGAGTATCCAACAGTTGATAATCCAACAAGGACAATGGTAGATGGTATGTTACCTGAAGGTGCAATGAAATATTTTCAAGAGTAATGCCTACTTCACAGATGGAGGTGGGGTCAATGGACTGTGTACAAGAGTTTGGGCAATTTAAGCAAGTCTTCAATTGCGTTGGACTGAAGCAAAATATCTCTTTAAAGTGTCATTGGTTTCTCTTATGTGGAATAGTCTGTAGTCAATGGTTTCAAACTTATGCACCATAGAACAAGCCTCTCCGAAATCTTACAATTCAGGGGATACTACATCAAGAACCCCCTTATAGCTCGCCTAGATGAGATTCTTAGTTACAGAAGAAAATATCTGCAATCAATGAGGCATATTGAAGTAATTGCCACTTGGATTCGGGAAGCGCACAAAATGGCACCCATATGATGAGGAAATATAAGCTCAAAATTGTATGTATCCACTGACTTGAACAGTCTGTACCATCAGACTTTTAAGCTAAATTTCATAAACCACTGGTCTCCAAATGTACTGCAATATGGGTCCTTGGAAATCTTACTTTTTGTACTTTGACATAAACTAACTAAAACATCTCTATCTGATGGAATGCATAGGCTGCAAGTGGACTAAACTCTGACCTTGCGCATTAGGATTCTGCCCAATTTACAGACTTTGACTTGTCTAATAGTTTTGAATAACCAAATGACCTCTAATCCACTTGAAACTTATTTCATATGAAAGATATCTCCTTAAACTTAAAGTTGGGATGGAGAACCCTTGCGTAAATCATATTGATCATGGACAAAAGTTACTTCAAGGTCGGTTCTTGTGCACTGATCAAAACTGCCAAGTTGATTGAACTTGTGTATTCCACCCATACTTGATTTTCCCTATACATTTAACCTCAAAATGAGCGAAGGGCCTTTCATAGGACACATTTGTAGCAACCCCCAACCCTAGGGCTAGGAGTGTTAGTGATTCCTAAATTTCTGGGGTGAAACGGACAGAGTTTCGCCTGCAAACTGGCATTTTTCCAAGCTTAAAGCCTTAAATCACATCCCTTGCATTGAATAGAAGTATAAAAGGATATCAAATCAAGCTCAACGGCTACACACCGGAGATCACAACTCTACGGGCCACACGCCTAGAGTACAAGAGTTTACATCCCAAAAATGAACAAATTCAGCTAAAAGGATGATATACCATTCAGATGGGTGGCTCATATGACCATACTTACCCAAATGCATTGGAGCCCCTTCAACTTGTTATTCAAAATCTCCGTCAAATCTGCTACTTGGGATCAAACTATATATATTTTATATGGATCCATCTAACAAGGAAGAATATATGAGTAAAATATGTGTGAGATAGGGAGACATTACCAGTGTTACAAATCTCCCATGATATCATAATAATCTTCATTCCTCACTAACCAACTTCTTAGTATCTTAACTCCATACTCTATATCTCATAAAGAAAATCTCAACCTGGCTCTGATACCAAATCTGTAACGCTCCTAAATTAAACATGTTCCACTGTTTATATTTTTCTTAATATATCACTCAATTGTAGTCTGATAAATCCAATGATAGGGGTGTTACTGCCGTCCCAAAGGACAAGGCTTGAAGTATGTGTCCTGGACTAATATAGTTAAGTATGACCCCAACCATACACATTAACATATCATCATCCATTCACAATCCAGCGTTAACGAATGTAAGGTTTATAAACCATAGTAAGATAATTCACCATGTAATCTACATCCTCATACACCGAAGAATTCAAATACAACTTTAAAGTATGCATATGCTGTATCATTACTGAGATTTCCTTGCTCAACTTATCCTCTTCCGCTGCTTTGCTAACATGAGGGCAATTCTCTGAGCACTTGCCTAAAACAAAACATGAAAAGCATTTCGAACTGTGAGCCGAAGCTCAGTGCATGCATTCCTGAATTGTTAAATGATCATTGAAACACTAGTTGGGCCTACTTTGTAATTCATTTTAAGTTAAAACAGCGAATGAGATGATGTAAAACTGCATTGCTAGTTATTATCTGATAGTGAACCCCTTGATACTGTTACGATTTATGGATAGGTGTACACCTGCCAAGCCGATCGGGGAACCTAGCTTGAAGCCGCGCGAGTAACTAAAAGGCAATGCCTTGTAACTGATAACTGATGGGGTCACTAATTATGTGATAAATCACTGACTAAACTGATTCATTGATGTACTTACCAAAACATTACGATTTCGATAAATACATGCTGAATTCTAAAAATACAGGTAATGAACATACCTAAAGTCTTTAAAATGATATTTCACTTGATAATACGTATGCACAAAGGAAAATGATAGACTAGGCCCCGATTCTGCTAAAGAAATGTAATTATAGGTAACTGTAGTTAGTAAACCATGTTCACTGACATAATTTACCACAATTCCAATGATTCAATATAAGGCAAGTTGTAACGAAATGATTTGAAAAATAAATTAGTTAGGGTTATTGATACAACAAACTGATGCAAAATAGACCAATTGGAATGATTGAGATGCTAATAAATGATTTCAATTGATATAATTACAATATAAGTGCTGATATTTTAAAATGGATAATGGAAAGTGTGATGCTTTTGAAATGGATAATAGAATGGTTAATGCTTCTAAAATGGGTGACAAATGGTTTATGCCATAAGGGGTGCTGTGAGGTTCATAAAAGCTCATATAACACCTTAACTTAGTCCAAGGGACACTGATTTTGAGTTATTACTCTGCTCACTTTCCAAATTGTATTTTCATACTTATTTAACTCAGTTTTCAACCCAAGTAAGCTTTTGTACATAATAAAACTTGTTGAACTCACTACACTTACCCATAATTATATGGAACTTCTAAAAATATTTCCAAATGTCACAATTTTTGTATTCACTCATATTGCCGATTGATGGTCTGCATTAGAAAATCTATATCTTTCATCTCCGACTCCAAAATAAGATGTAAAACCCCAATATAAAAAGATCCTAATGTTCACTAAAACTTTTATGTAGGACACAAAGCATGATTCACATAATAAAGGCCCTAAAATTAGGGTAGAACACAGACGTGTACCATTTCAGTTCAATCCGTGCAGTCGTAGGAAAATGACCATAACTTTTTCCACAGAACTTGGATTAACGTGATTCAAAAGGCACGTGAAATCTAACTCATTGACCTAGCCACAGACCAAAAATAACAAATTTTCAATAAGCCAATCAATACCGGTTTTTTCGTAAATTCCACTATTCAAAACTATTCCCAGTTTCAATGTATTCTGCATATTCTTCAGTAAATTGGTCATAACTTTGTCCACACAACTCGAAATTGAGTAATTCCAAAGCCTATTGAAAGCTAACTCATCCAACTATCACTATGCCAAAAAGAATGAATTTTAGGTGTGCCAAGTAAAGCCCGTTTTCTCTTAAAGTCACCCCTATTGTAGGCCTGTTGACAGCTTAATAACCACATATTTGCACTCTTTTCTTCACATAACCACCCACTAAAATCACTCTTTAACTTACATAAATTAGCATAAATATCTTGATATTCATTACCAATGCTAAAATCCATCATTACACCCTAAACTTGTATGATTAAGAAGTAACCCTAACCCTAGCATAATCCAACTTCAACTCCATCATGATCCATCACAAGATAACTCTTAATTCAATCAAAACAACATGATCCATCATTAGAACAACCAAAACAAGAAGTAAAAACCATTAATCCAAAGAACAAGATTGTAGTCATTTACTTTGAGCTTGAAACAAGTGGAGATGGAGATGATATTAGGTGATTTTGAGGGTGGAAGATGATAGCCGGTGGAGGGAGGTGGTTAGGGATTGAAATCCTTGCCAGAGAGTGGTCGAAAAGTGGCCGGAAAACACTATAATAGGGCAGGGAGGGGCTGCTGCCATGGGGTAGAGAGAAGGAGGAGAGAAGAGGAGAGCGAAAGTGTCTTGAAAAATTGCTTGGTGCAAATGAAACTTAAGCAAATAAATACTTGGCTGAAAATTAAGCAGAAGAAATCAACTTTTGCTAATGATAATTAAGGCCTAATGATGGTAATTAGATAAGAAAATGGGTTAGGAACCTTTTGGGCCAAAAATGGGCTTAATTTGGGCTCGAAAGAAAATTAAACCGTATGCGATTAAATTTTCCGTAGCTCGAAATTAATTGTGATATCATGAAAAATAATTTAATCTTTTAAATCATAATTATCAAGGCCTAATATCAATTTCTCCAAATTTTTTTTTTTGGGTAAATGAAACTCGGATTGCAAGGTAGGGCCCAAAATGAATTTTCCCAATCGGGATAACTAGATGAGATAAATGAATGTGAAAAATGAATAACATGGCTTAATTAAATAAATAAACATGATTTAGGGTCGGGTTGTTACATAAAAGATAAGCAATGTGCATTTCTAATATCACAAGTCTCTAATAATACACAATATTTCTTACTAATAACCCTTCTCACCCTCCTATATCTAAACTCCATACTCCGTATCTCATTAGGAAAATCAAAACCTGGCTCTGATACCAAATTTGTATGTACATAATTCATTGTTTGCGTTCCCTTCATTAGATTCATCATAGAAATATTATCTCAATAGATCAGGGTGTTACTGCCGTCCATAAAAGACAAGGGCTTTTCTATAAATAATAAATATAATAATGCTAAATAATATTTACCATCACAAGGCATTCATACAATCACATCCCATTAAACCATATATAATTGAGTTTTAACATCAAACTATTCAACTATTCCAAGGTTTACCACCAAAATATAGGAACTCTTCTAGAGTATACAATTTCAACTTTAAAATATTTCACAATACATTGTTCAAAACATTTCAGCACAAAAAGACTACTATTCTATTTGGACTTTCTCAGTCTCTTGTCTTCTTCAGTTGGCCTGTCAGCCTGAGGGCGATTCACTGAGCATTTTTCTAAAACAAAACATGAAAATATTTCGAATTGTGAGCTGAAGCTCAGTATATGCATTCCTATATTGTTAAACGTTCATAGAAAAACTGGTTGGGCTTGCATTACAATTGATTTTAATCAAAAACAGGGAATGAGATAAATATGAAATTGCACTGTCAATTATTATCTGATAGTGAACCCCTAGTAACTGTTACGATTTGAGGATATGTGTACACCTGCCAAGCCGATCGGGGCACCTAGCCTAAAGCCGCATGGGTAACTAAAGGGCAATGCCCTATAACTGATAACCGATTGGGTCACTAATTATGTGGTAATTCACTAATTAAACTGATTCATTGCTGTGCTTACCAAAACATTATAATTTTAATAAATACATGCTAATTTTTAAAGATACAGGCAATGAACATACTTAGTACTTTTAATGAAATTCACTGAAATAGGATTATGCACAAAATGGAAGGAAACGATAGATTAGGCCCTAATTCTATACAAAAATATCATTGTAGGAACATATAGTTAGCAAATGTATTTTTTTCATAGCTAATATTTTAGTAAAGGAAAAGTAAGAGCATAACAAGGGCTTAGAAACAATAACTTGTAACTTAGTCTTCTGATCTCCAATTGAGACCCAATACCCCAATATCAAAAGCTTAAGAAGTCTCAAAAAACTTTCATTTACAACATCAAGCATGATTTCCACCATAGGGTTCCCAAAATGGGGTTAGAACACAAGTATGCCAGTTTTGATCTATCCTGCGCAGTTCAGGTAAAACGACCGTAACTTTGTCCATAGAACTCAGATTAAGGCAATTCAAAAGGTATTTAAAAGTAACACATTGATCTATCTACCCATTAAAATCAAAATTTTTTTATGAGCTGATCATCACCAGTTTATTGGTAAATTTTTCCCTATTTTCTGCTATTTCCTAGCCTCCACTATCCTAGCTTTCTCCTCTCTTTTCACACAAATTCTCATCTAAAATCAATCACTAAAATAATGTAACAAAGCTTTGGTCCTTCCGTCATCATGCAAAACCATCATATTCAATTTCACTTCATAATCCTATGAATGAAAGATTTATTTCTCCATCAAGTATACACAAATAACATGCTTAATGCCAAATTAATGCAAACTATGCATTACTTGTTCAGTGAGTCGAGTAGTTTTTATGAAAAAAGCGGTAAAACCATTTGTTTAATTAATTAGGTGATTAATTAGGTGATTCACACAAAGCGATCTATCAAATTTTATCAATGGTATGCGGATACTAGATTATCAAATGAAACTTTAAACTTAGTATCATATAATCTTATTAAAGCAAGATTGAATCAAAGAAATTATACATTCAAGAGTTGGATCTGTCTTACTTCTTCATGCTCATCTTACTCTACCCTGACGCGAGACTTACCTACTCGTTCAGACCTTCTCCTTCTCCTTGGTAGTACTTTCGCTTTGATCAAAGTCGTAATAACAGAATTATAGACACAAAGTTTTGAAAAAGATTTCTCTTTTATTTCATTGATAATTGTTCCCCTTTCCTTAAAGGGAAGAAATCAAAAGATTTTTAAATAGACATATTATAGAGGGAATTTTCTTCTTGTGAATGCTAATGCCCTCTACTGAAATCGGCTAACTTATTTATAGAGGAAGGGGGTGTGCTATGACATAAGCGCTTATATCATAGGAAATATAAAAGGATAAGATTACGAGCTAAAGGGTGAGCTTTATAGATAAGGCTTTACCGTTCTTGATAAGGCTGCTCCATGTTCATTGTTTTGTTGTGTCGGCAGAGATAAGAGTTGATAAGGATGTGGCCCTTTGAGTCTTACATTATGACAGAAAAATTTGCTTCTTTTCTTTGTGCTGTCCTGCCTTGTAAAGTTCACCAAATTTGGAGTGTACAGCAAGACTGCCTAGAAACTTGTTGGGCTCCAGTGAATAACTAAAGTCAAAAAGTTGTTTATCAATGGAGATATTCTCAGCTCATTCAGTAGTCACTAGAATGAGATTATTGTCATAGTACAGAGTTCTTGCTCCTTTAGTCATTAATCGCTCACTTTGGCATTTGATGGCGAGACGCCTGTTGAACGTTTATAGTTGACTAATGCTTCATCAAAAGGAGGAGTTTTGTAGTGTTTATGTTTATCAGCAAAAACGATAGGGATTTTTGTAGTTGATCCAGTTCTTGTAACATGGGTGATTTCAACTAAGTGAATGGAAGGGTAGATAATTTCTTCATCTTTTTCAAGCAAGATTGTAAAGAATCAAAGACAGATATAACCTTTGCTAAATTGGTTAACAGCATATTTAAAATTGGCTGGGAAATTTTGTAGTTCAATGAGACTGAGACTTAGGTAAAGATAATTTAAATAACCATAAGTAAAGAGTTAAAAAATAATATCAGGGTTTGCTCTGGTGAAAGCTAGGATTCTGGGAAAAAGAGAATCCCTTGGGTTATAGTAGAGTTCAGGTAAACCAAAAATCTTCTGGCAAGCAAGCACTGTTGCTTCATAATAGTTCTTGTAAAAAGGGTCAGATAGATCAATAGTTCGAATGCCAGTATTTTGAATAACTGGTCCTGAAGCTAATCGCTTAGTTTTTAATTATTGCTTCTCTTTCTCTTCTTCAGAGAGGGGGTTTGAAGCGTTTCCCTGATTTGGTCGAAATAAGAGTCCAGAGACTTCAGATTGGACTTTGTTCAAATCCATCTTTGAAGAGTTCAATTTCAGCTGTTTAATAGTTCGATGGAAATATATTGTTAGTTCTCGAGCTTTTCCAAGATCGGCTCTGAGATCTACAACTGTTTCCTCAATAACTTCAATTTTTTCATTAACAGCTTCATAATATTCGTTAACATTGACAAGAATGTCTTCAAAGTTCTGAATTAGCTGGATACTGTCCATTTGTTCCATTAGAGCCTTGCCTTTGTCCATTGAACTCATGTTCTCTTGTCAAATAGTCTATAATAAAGCTATTTTTCCCTGCAACATGCTCGTGTACAGCATTAAACTAAGATAGAAATAGTTGCCATCGATGTAATTTACGCATGTGAGGTCCATTGTCTAAGGCTTGTTTTACAAAAGTAGTTGCTGCTTGATTATCTGTTAATACTTTAAATGGCTTAGGAAGCAAAAAGAGTCTCCATTTAGTAATTCCTCTAATAATTGCTAGGAGTTTCTTTTCCATAGTATTATAATTTTCTTCTCTTTCTGAAAATATTCCACTGTGATAACTACAAATTTCATTTAAATCTATTTTCAAAACTGCTGCCCATGTTTTGTCTGATTCGTCTGTTTGAAAAACTAAGTTATCTTCTAGTTCAGGAAGTCTAAGATTGGGAAGTTGTTGACATTCTTCTTTTAGTTTCTTCACAATTTCGGTATGTTTTTCCGTCCAACCAAGAGTATTGTTTGTTCTGAGTAGACTTTGCAAATCTTTTTTTTTTCTTTACTAAGTCTCGTATATAAGAAATAGCATAGTTTAATAGTCCTAAGAAACCTTGAATTTGTTTCTTTGTTCTCAGTTGGTCTGGATATTCCATGATTTTCCGAGAGATATGTGGTTGTAGGCTGATTCCGTTTGTTCCAACTTTAAAGCCTAAAAATTCAATTTTTTTCTTTCTCAATCACTGCTTTTTTCTCACTAAGACAGATAGCTTCTTTAATTGTTGTTTCAAGAAATGTGTTAAGATGGTTTTGATGTTCTTCGAGAGTATCTGAACTTATTAAAATATCATCTACATAAACAACAAGAAAACTATTAAAATGTTTAAACGCATTGTCCATTCATCGTTGAAAAATTATTGGTGCAATTTTTAGTCCAAAAGGCATAACAATTCATTCAGAAAAGCCTTGAGGAGTACTAAAACCTGTATATTTAATACTTGTTTCTTTCATTTTAATCTGCTAAAAGCCAGACTTACAATAAAATTTTGAGAAGAATTTTTGGTTTTTTACAAGGTTAATTAATACTTCTTTGTTGGGTAGAAAATAATTACCTGTTTTTGTAAACTAGTTTAATTTTTTATAGTTGATAACCGTTCTAGCATTTCCACTTCTTCTTTCTACTTCGTTAACTACCATAAAGGCTGGAGAAGAGTGTGCTCCACTGGATGGTCTAATTAGTTATTTTTTAAGTAAGTCTTTTATTTGTGTTGAAAATTCTTTGATGTCTTCTTCAGAGTATAGCATTGGTTTTTCTTTGATATAAATTTCTTATGTTAGTTCAATTTTAGCTCGAGGATGTTTAGGTTTCCAAAATTGCAATGGATTTTCAGAACAAATTCGTATGAGTTTTGCTAAAAGGTCATCTTTCTTGATTATATTAATGGCAAAAATAGGTTTTTGTGCTTGTATTTAAAGTGCGATTTGTTCATAACCATGTCCACTACACTTCGCGCGTACTCTGTAAGGGTGTTTTAGAGTGGGAATTTTCAAAGTGTGACCACATTTTGTAGTTAACTAAACAGTATAATGAGTTTGTGTAAGCTTGGCAAACTGTTTTAGACAATCATTTCCTAATAAGATATCATAACCAGAGTTATATTGTAAAATTGGGGGTATAGTGAGGAATTTGGTACCCAAAATCATGGAAACATTGTTCTGGACTAAGTCTAAATAGGTAGGAATAGGATGAACACCTTTGATTCGAATTTTTCAATCATTCGGAAGTTTATCCCATTTTGGAAGTGAAAAGTCCTAAAAGAAAGTTACTTCGGATCCTGCGTCAATCAAAGCAGTAGTAGTAATGTCTAGTTCTTTGATAGTTACATTTATATATGTAAGAATGGGTATTTCAAGTTGCTTCATAGTCGTTCAAGAATAATGATAGCGTGTTGATTCATAAGGGTTATATGAGTAGGACCAATCTCATCGTTAGTATATTGATCAAGGAAATTCATTCCTAAAAGTATATGATAAAATTCATTTTTTATTGAATGATCAATGTTGCAATTAAATTCTAATATAGTAGAATTAGGAGTTTCAAACATGATTCTAGACATCTGATTTAGAGTTGCTCGTTGACCATCATAAGTAATAAGGTTATATTCTGATGCTGATAAGATTGCTATGGGCAGAGGTATACAATGGCTTTGTGATGCTCCTTTAGCTATTAGGATTTTATTAGAGATCCATGTTTGTCCATTAAAATAGTCCAATTTGACTTTGTAGGTGCTATTATGCTTAGTTGTTATTAATGGAGGTGTAAACGTAGGTATAGTTGCTGTACTATAGCTTCGTGTTAAAACAGGTTGATTAGCTACTCGTATTCCTTTTTCAGTATAAGAAAGTCGAGTTGCTTGATAGCTGGTTGATACTTCATCTTCTTCAACTAATTAAAAGTCTATTAATGCAGGTATTTTGGCTTCCTGGATAGGAGTAGAGATAATAGTACTGATTGTTGAAAAGATTGGATCGACAGTTATTTTGCCTGTTTGTTTTACATCTTTTATTAGAAAGTTAGTATTGGAAAAAAAATGTATAAGCCTCTGTAATAAAAGGATAATGCATCATTTCCTAGTTGTAATCTAATGTCTGTTAAGACTTTAAACTGTAGATTTAAAGTGTCTTCTATATTTTTACTTTGAAGAGTTATCGAGTAATTCGGATAGCATTCAAAAATTAATTTTTTGTATATTAGATTACCTTGTAATGTTCCTAGATGATTGTTCTGGACATTTCAAAATCTTTGATCATGTATTGATAGAATGATAGGTGAATTAATTCCTTCTTTAAAGCAAGTATTAACTGCAATTTGTACTCCTTCTAAATGGGTAGACTTAATTAGTTTTCTATCTTTAGTGGGAATTTTTGCTAAAAATTTATCAATTATTTCTTGAGTCATTAATCTTAATCGGATATTTCCTTGTAAATGTTGAATTTTAACTGGTTGTTCTGTAGTATAAAGCTTAAAATATCTTATTAATTTTCAAGTTAAAAAATCATCTAGTTTTTTCATAAAATTTCAAGGGTCCTTTAATGATAAATTGGCTGCTATAATTTTTGCATAAAGTTTCTGGTTGAAAGTTATTATTCCAGTACAATTTTCATTATTTTCTTGTTCATGTTGTTACATGATTTCTGTTTCTTAAGTACTCATCTTCAGTATCAGAATAACTTCTGTTTCTGAGGTACTTGTTTTAGTTTCAGAGCTAATGGATTCATAACAACTTGAGATTGCTTCATATAAACTAGATTTATCGGATAAAGTTCATCTTGAATTTCTTCAACTTCTTCTGAGAAGAGTTTTACTATATTTGCTTTTCCTTTGTTACAATCAATAGATTTGTGTCCTATTTCTCCACAATTCCAACATTGACAAGTAGTAGGTTTTTCATTTCTTTTATAATATCGATTTTGTAGATTAAAGTTTTCTTGAGTTAGGTTTTTGTGTCAAAAATGTTTACTACCTTTTTGTGGTACATTTACTGATTTTTCAATTTTTTCTTTTTCAGTTTTTGTTCTCCTAGATGAAAATTTCTTTTTTTAGCGAATTTTTTCTTTGGTGTTTTTCTATGAGTTGTTTTCTTAGCATATTGCTTTGGAGTTCTCTTTCGTTTAGGTCTGAAATTTGGATACTTTTCATAACCATATTGACCTGGTTCTTTCACATCTTTGCAGCAAAGAGTCACTTCTGTAATATATCTTCTTCTACTTTCTTGTAAACAGAGTTCCATTATTTCTTTGTTTATTAGAGTTTGAGCTGCGGCTACTGATCTAAAAACAGAGGGATTCTTCACGTAAACTTCAAACTTGTCTGAAAAGTACTTATTCCATGGATGAGGAAAAGTTGGATATGGGGTTCTTGATTTTCCGTAGAATCATGAAGCTCATAATAATATTTGTCAAATTCACAAAAGAAACTTTTACAGTTGCATAAGTTACAAATTCTTAAATTAGTTAATTTGTATAAAGCTTCTTTTTTCCCTTCTAGTCTGTTTACTTTTGGATTTTTAATAAATACGTATCCTTGAAATTGTCCCATTAAATATTTTTCAAAGGTCCACACACCATGTTCAATGGACGTTCCAAGATTTCTTTTTACATCCACTTCTATTAAATTTCTTAGAGGTAGAGATAATCCACTATGCCAATTTTTATTAAATTGTAGATAGCATTAACGTCTCTGTCTTCTACAGCATAAGTTGGTTCTTGCATTAAAGATAGTACTATATAGCTTCTCCAAGTGTCTAAAGATGGTCTTTTATCAGCTACACAGTCTATATTTAAAAAATATCCCCATGCAGCTACTGGTTCTAAAAGTAAAGGATTTTTTTGTTTAAACTCTTCATTGATAGTGCTCATTCTCATTGGAGGTCTTCTCTTATTTTGAAAGTTAGCAGTATGTTAATTCTTATGGATTGGATTGGTTCTAAAAGGATTAGAAGGTTCTCCAGTTTCATAACTATTCGGATTGTTACTTCCTACACTTCCTGTGGGTGTTCCTGATTGCATGTTAACTTGTTTTACTAGTTCAGTTAATTGTAGATTTTCAAAGTCATTTAACAATTCTTCAATAGCTTTATTGTATTCGCCCATTATTGGCTACTTTCTGCTTCTTCTTGCTTTTCATTGGCTTTTAGTAATCTTCTTTCTTCAATAGTTTTTTGAATAGCTTCGTCTTGTACTTTTAAAATGTTATTTTGGTAGCGTTCAATATATTTAGCATCATCACTAGTGGGATTGACTTTATCGGGAAGTTTAATTTCTATTGGAATATATCATCTTTTTTGTTTAGTTTTAACATTCCTTCAAAAGTTAAATTTATAAGCTGCATATGCATTACTAATTGTTTAATAGAGTTATTTATTTCTCTAATTTCTTCTTTCATAGCTTTTAGTTCGTTTTCTAGTTGTGGAAAGCTCATTGTTTATTAATCTTCATCATTAAACCAAAATTCTGTATCAAACTTATCTAAATTGTTATCATCATTGTTATTTATATTTTAACAAATTTCTAGATAAGTTCTTCTTTCTTCTTCATAAATTAAGAGATCTAGTCTATCTTCATTTAACCAAATTATTTCTTTAGAGCTATTATTTTTTCTTAGTTGTCCAATTTTTTGTATATAAAATTTTTCTTTTTGTAATTTCATTTTTCGAAAAAGTTTCATATAAGTTGAGAACAAATTCACAGTTTCTTTGGGTTATTATTTTTAGTTTGGGCTTTTCAGGCTTCTCCATTAAAATTTTTTCTCAAGTAAATAGATTTTTATTAGTCCGTTAATTATAATTATTATTTTTAATTCAAAAATTACACAGTTATTTTTATTTTGACATAAATATTTCAGTAGTTGTAACATATCTGTGTCTCCATACATTCCTTCGTCAAGCTCACGATTAAATTCTATGTCATTCATGCTTAGAATTGTATAAAACAAGCTTATTTGCTCATTAATACTCAAAGTTTTCCAAAATTGCAAGGCTAGTCCCTCCATATTAGAGCTGGGTAATAGGTCAGCGGCGACAAAATGATTTTGGTTTTATTCGTTGAGTTTACAAATTTGCCCTTTTTGTATTTTTGTTCTTTTGCCGATTATTTTAAGGTGTTAGTTCTAGTTATTCTTCTTCATCAGTATCATATGTTATTTGAGAGTGATTTATATTTATATTTGGCTGATCCATAAGGATATTCAACAGTTTTTTTCTAACAGAGTAATATTATCTTTTGATAAATTTATTGTTATGTGATGAACTCGTTAGGGCATGGTTGATAAATAGTTACCTTGAATAAAGTATTTATAACTATGGCATTATATAAAAACCAATTACAATCCAATTCTAAGATAGACAGAGAAGGTAACTATTTAGCAGGACAGTTTTAATTTACCAGAACTAAAACATTATACTTAAGAAAGAGCATAGGGCTATATGAGATCTTTCGATTTAACTCCTAGAAGGATTAGACAAAACATTTTAAATCACTATAAAAATAAATATGTCCAATATAAAACATCCATATCTCATCCCAAGATCACCAAACACACCATCATCATCATCAATAGGTTTAAACATTACCAATTCCAAGATAAAACAATCAAAATCCAACACTTTAACTCAAGCTAGTATGATCGTGGAAAACCCTAAACCCTAACATGCTCCAACTCAATCAACCATTTAAAACATCAAAATAGCTCTTGTTTCTTATCAAAACATCATGATCAATAATAAAAAATAATGAGACAAGAATCAAAATCAATAATCCAAAGAAAACAAGCTTAGGGTTGCTCACTTGATCTTGAAGAAAGTAGAGATGGAGGTGATGTTTGGTGGTTTTGTGGATTGGGGTTGGTGGCTAGGGGTACCAGGGCGTCGGGGGTGGTCGATGGCAGCATAGTTGGCCAGAAAACACCACATAATAGCAGCAACAGCAGGGGGGGCGGGCTGACCAGCTAGAGAGAGAGAGGAGAGAGAAGTGGCTTGAAATCTTGGTTGTATTTTTTTCACTTATCTACACTCGGCTGAATATATAGCTCCAAAAGTATCGTTTTACTGACCATAGTTAAGCTTAAATCATGGTTGTTAGCTAGGGTAATCATGTAAACTTGTTGGGCTTCAAATTTGGCTGAAAATAAGTTGAGTTTGGAAATAAAATGCCCCATAACGATAACATTTTTACGTAATTCAAAATTAAATTTTTGTAATGTTACGGAAAACAAAATAAATTACTTAGATTAAACTTGTTAGGGCCTACTATTAATTCTTCCAAAGTTTTCATTAATAAATAAATAAATAAATAAAATCCGAATTGCCAAGTGAGAGCCCAAATAAATTTTTCCCACCGGGATGATTAAATGCGATAAATAAATATGAGAAAATCAATAACATGAGGTAATTAAATAAATAAACCTAATTTAGGGTTAGGCTATTATCGCTTCACAGCATTAGTAATCCCGTTAAGATTGTGGTAGATGCTTGCCAATGCAAGGATTGTCGGACTAAAGGTATAACCAAATGCTATCAACTAGAAGTCTCTAAAGTTCCCAAGCGAGTAAACCTTTCCCCGGTCTTAGGAAGTGCAAGCACACACAACTAACGTGATATGAAGGTGACAAGATAAGTGTTCTCTCTCTCCTCTTTAGGAACCCGAAGCTTTCTGAAGATATTCAATTCATCTCAACTCCAATAAAGACATTAAGTTTGAATTTGGCCGCTAGGATTTTGAGTCTTCATAAGAGTCGAACTTTTGGCACGCTATGGATCAGCTTTTTCTTACACTAAAAGTCAATCTAGACTATAGAACTGACTCCGTTCTCACAACTATGCACCTTTCCTAAATTCTTTGAAAAGCAGGAAATAAGAATCTGCAAGAAGATGTGACGATCTTCAAATTTTCATTATCTCAATAGTGGAAAACTTGGATAACAGGGATGATCTCGTCATATATCTTGCCGTTAATGGGAAGACCACCAAGTCCATGTAAGTCCCACAAGGAGATAGACATTTCGCAAGACATGGTGTGAAGAGTATTACTGGTATGACGCCAGCTCTAGCAAAAAGCATGCAGAAAATGGACATCGCGGCTATAGGAGTAAAACGAGGTGTACACTGCCTTATATAGTGAAAAACTCCTCAAACCCTCTTCAAAGCAAGAGAGCACATGCTCCGTCCATTGCCAGTATAAGGGGATGCAACCAAACTCTCCATAAAGTAGCATATTTGTCCCCATCTGGACTGTCCGAATATGATCTGCTACCTAAGCATAGGAAACTTGGTAATCAAGCTGGAACTGTCATGGCACATGCTCTATAGAAAATAGTAGACTAAGTCATCCTCCACGCCTTTCTCCACTCGAATCGACAAACTTTAGAGGAAAAAGACGGTAACTCTATAACGGGTGTTTAATTGGCTTTCGGCCTGTGCAAGGAATGATGAACACGGACGGAGCTGCCTACCTGGGGTTTGTCATCCTCCTTATCTACAATTGAAAGGAAAAGCTTTACTGCCTCGCTGAAATTCCTCACGATGAACCATTATGAATCACCTGAAAAATAGAGAAACACAAAGTTAGGCTCTTTTTCATAAAGGAAACCAGCAAATAAAACAACACCAAAGCTGAAACAAATACTAAAAAAAAGGGGGCATAAAAGAAAAAGCAATCAAAGACATCAGTTTCTTGCCACCAAGCTGCTTCTCGATACTCGTATTCTAGGCCTCAAATGCTCTAGCGGTAAACCTTGTTCGCAAGCAGTCTTTCAAATCTTCATGCCACTTTAGGCATGTGGGTTTTCACTCTAGGCCCCAAAATGCCGAGTGGTGAACTGTGTTCGCAAGTGGCTCTTCAAATCTTCATACCACTTTTAGTCATACGGGTTTCCGTTCTAAGCCCTAATAGTTTTAATGGTAAACTGCATTCGCAAGTTGGTCTTCAAGTCTTCGTACCACCTTCAGATGTATGGGTTTATGTTCTAGGCCCCAAAAGGCTTAACGATAAACCCCATTCGCAAGTGGGTGTTCAAATCTTCGCCCCACTTTTTAGTGTATGGGTTTCCATTTTAGACCCTAAAAGGCCTAAGATAAATTGCATTCGCAAGTGGGTCCTCAAATCCTCGCACCACTTTTAAGCATGTGGGTTTCCGTTTTAGGCTCCAAAAGGCCTAAAGGTAAACGGCGTTCGCAAGTCGACCTTCAAGTGGCTTACCAACCTATATAAGTGACTGTAAAAATGCAACCCAAAAAAAAAAAAGATGGATCTTAGCATACAAATGAATTTTCTTGGCGGCCAAACAACAACAACAACAACAACAAAAAATGCGACCTTTCAACATGTAAGCATGATGTTACGACAACAACAAAAATGTGACAACAAATGGGCATCACGCTATGACGACACAAGCAAGCATGAAAATCTTTCAAGATGAATTGTCAATGAGAGCGTCAATAAGGCATGAGAAGACCTTTCAACATAATAAAGTTGGTTCGTTTGGGTTTATTTGGATCAAAGTCACCACTTTTTACTGCCAATAATTACGAAATAAAAAACAAATGGCAATGCCCTCCGCGCATAATGTGGCAAATTGGGTCAAAATGAGGTGAGAATCCACAAGGGAAGATGCCCAATTTTCTAGGCCAAAGGCCCACATTTTCTAAAGTCCTACACCCACATTTTCTAAAGTCATGGCCTCCCTACATTTTCTCTCTATGGATTTCTGTTTATTAAACATGCTCACATAGAAAAATCTTCTTTTTTTTCCCAAACCGAAAAGATCAGAGGAAAAAGAGACTCACCAACAACTTTCATTTCTCTTCCTCTTTCATCAATCCACTATTTTTCTCTCCTAATGCTCCTATTCCTGTCATTAGTTCTTAAGCCCAGCCATACCATGGGATCATCTTACATTCCAGACTTCGGAAAGATGCTAGCACAAAGCATTTACCATTGAGGATAGGCAAAAGGTTGGGCATAGCCTTCTCTAGTTCATTTAAGCCCAAGGCGAAAAAAGGGGAACATAGAAAAGGAGAAATTTTTTTGTTTCATTCAAGCTAGAAATCCAACTCATTTGGTGAACCCAAGGTGAAGAACCCATCTGCGATAAGGAAGATAGTTTTTGTTGCACATTGGTAAACTAGGCACGGCAATGGGGAAAAAAAAGCTTGGACTTTTATGGAATAAAAGAAAGAAACCACGGCACTTTAGTCAACTAAAGAATGAAAGGGGATGGAAGAATGATGGGAAATTTTATACCTTTGATTAGCCACAAACATTAGGTTGACAGCAAGCCTCTTGTTCAGAAAGCTCGGCAGCGAAGTGAGAAGGAAATGGTGGTGCTCTGTTGTTGCAGAATATGGTGTCCACGGTTATGGGTTCTAGGAGCCGAGAAGACAAACAAGGAAAAGAGCAACCAATCACGTGAGTTACGCGTGCTGTTTAAAGGATGTAAGACTAGGCTTGGATTGGATGAAATTTAGGCCATGCCCACAGGATAAGCTGAGAGAAAGAGTGGGCAAATCCAAGCTAGGCCAACACGAGAATGAAAGGGGAGAAAAAAAAGAAAGAAAGGGAAAGTGAAACACAAGCTGCAATATAGAGACGGATACGCCTGATAGAAAGGCTGAGGGAGCTGGGAGCCTCATCAGCCTGTTGTTGGGCTGCCAAGATTGGTTAGACCAGGCCTACGCGAATGAGATGGAGAGAAGGTTGATGCTGCTGAACTGCTGGGTTGGTGTGTTATTGGGCCATCGAGATTGCTCAGACCAGGTCCGCGCGATCGGGATGCTGAGGACAGACAAACCAGTCCCCTAGGACTAGACTCGCATCAGTTAGGCCATGTTTGGTCTCTTTTGCTCCCACCTGACACCATTCTCTTTCTCCCAATTCTTTGGCCAAAATTTATTTATTTGTTCAAATTTTTATAAATGGTACACAATTAACGAAACATGTTGAAATTCTATTTAAATCATTTATTGAGAGTGAGAGTTACATAATAAAAGAAAGTCAAGACATTGGTCACGCATAAATGACAACAGTCTCTCTTATGAATAGTCTCGATGGGACAATTCGTAGGCACGAAAAATATTTATGTGTCGTACCAAGGTATAAAATTGAATTAATTATTTTGGACAACCCTCTTAATTAATTCAATTAAGCGCAAATTCACTCACAAGTCCTGACCCAATCTTAAATGACTCCCAAGTCAAAACTCAAATTAAAGCCCAATAAACTTTCAAGTGAAGCCATGACCTAATCTTAAATGACTTCCAAGTCAAGGTCAAGTCAAAATCCAAGAGACTTCCAAGTCAATGCCTAAGTCAAGAGCCAAGTCAATGGCCCGAGTCAAAGACCACGTCAAGCCCCAAGTCAAAAGCCCAACTCAAAACCTAAGTGAAGGCCTAAGTCAAAGTTAAAGTCAAAGCAAATGATTCATAAGTCAAATTAATTCAAGTTGGAGCCCGATTGAAGGTCATACGGGTTTCCGTTCTAAGCCCCAATAGTTTTAATGGTAAACCGCATTCGCAAATCGGTCTTCAAATCTTCGTACCACCTTCAGGTGCATGGGTTTATGTTCTAGGCCCCAAAAGGCTTAACGATAAACTCCATTTGCAAGTGGGTGTTCAAATCTTCGCCCCACTTTTTAGTGTATGGGTTTCCATTTTAGACCCCAAAAGGCCTAAGATAAATCGCATTCATAATTGGGTCTTCAAATCCTCACACCACTTTTAAGCATGTGGGTCTCCGTTTTAGGCTCCAAAAGGCCTAAAGGTAAACCGCGTTCGCAAGTAGACCTTCAAGTGGCTTACCAACATATATAAGTCACTATATAAATGCAACCCCAAAAAAAATAAAACGATGGATCTTAGCATACAAACGAATTTTCTTGGCGGCCAAACGAGAATAGCAACAACAACAAAAAATGTGACCTTTCAACATGTAAGCATGATGTTACAACAACAACAAAAATGTGACAACAAATGGGCATGACGCTATGACGACACAAGCAAGCATGAAAATCTTTCAACATGAATTATCAATGAGAGTGTCAATAAGGCATGAGAAGACCTTTCAACATAATAAAGTTGGTTCCCTTGGGTTTATTTGGATTAAAGTCACCACTTTTTACTGCCAATAATTATGAAATAAAAAACAAATGGCAATGTCCTCCGTGCATAATGTGGCAAATTGGGTTAAAATGAGGTGAGAATCCACAAGGGAAGATGCTCAATTTTCTAGGCCATAGGCCCACATTTTTTAAAGTCCTACACCCACATTTTCTAAAGTCATGGCCTCCCTACATTTTCTCTCTATGGATTTCTGTTTATTAAACATGCTCACAGAGAAAAATCTTCTTTTTTTTCCCAAATCGAAAAGATCAGAGGAAAAAGAGACTCACCAACAACTTTCATTTCTCTTCCTCTTTCATCAGTCCACTCTTTTTCTCTCCTAATGCTCCTATTCATATCATTAGTTCTTAAGCTCAGCCGTACCATGGGATCATCTTATATTCCAGACTTTGGAAAGATGCTAGCACAAAGCATTTACCAATGAGGATAGGCAAAAGGTTGGGCATAGTCTTCTCTAGTTCATCTAAGCTCAAGCCAAAAAAAGGGGAACATAGAAAAGGAGAAATTTTTTTGTTTCATTCAAGCTAGAAATCCAACTCATTAGGTGAACCCAATGTGAAGAACCCATCTACGATAAGAAAGATAGTTTTTGTTGCACATTGGTAAACTAGGCTCGGCAATGGGAAAAAAAAAATTTTGGACTTTTACGGAATAAAAGAAAGAAACCATGGCACTTTAGTCAACTAAAGAATGAAAGGAGATGGAAGAATGATGAGAAATTTTATACCTTTGATTAGCCACAAACATTAGGTTGACAGCAAGCCCCTCGATCAGGAAGCTCGACAGCGAAGTGAGAAGGAAATGGTGGTGCTCTGTTGTTGCAGAATATGGCGTCCACGGTTATGGGTTCTGGGAGCCGAGAAGACAAACAAGGAAAAGAGCAACCAATCACGTGAGTTACGCGTGCTGTTTAAAGGATGTAAGACTAGGCTTGGATTGGATGAGATTTAGGCCATGCCCACAGGATAAGCTGAGAGAAAGAGAGGGCAAATCCAAGCTAGGCCAACACGAGAATGAAAGGGGGAAAAAAAAAGAAAGAAAGGGAAAGTCAAACACAAGCTGCAATTTGGAGACGGATACGCCTGATAGAAAGGATGAGGGAGTTGCGAGCCTCATTAGCCTGTTGTTGGGCTACCAAGATTGCTTAGACCAGACCTACGCGAATGAGATGGAGAGAAGGTTGATGCTGCTGAAGCACTGGGTTGGTATGTTATTGGGCCATCGAGATTGCTTAGACCAGGTCGGCGCGATCGGGAGGCTGAGGAGAGACGGACCAGTCCCCTAGGACTGGACTC
The DNA here is from genome assembly GCA_029747015.1 of Carnegiea gigantea. Taxonomy (NCBI): domain Eukaryota; kingdom Viridiplantae; phylum Streptophyta; class Magnoliopsida; order Caryophyllales; family Cactaceae; genus Carnegiea; species Carnegiea gigantea. The sequence goes on along the minus strand of JAKOGI010000303.1, from coordinate 646,529 downwards.
ACATCGGTTAGGCCATGTTTGGTCTCTTTTGCTTCCACCTGACACCATTCTCTTTCTCCCAATTCTTTGGCCAAAATTTATTTATTTGTTCAAATTTTTATAAATGGTACAAAATTAACGAAACATGTTGAAATTCTATTTAAATCATTTATTGAGAGTAAGAGTTACATAATAAAAGAAAGTCAAGACATTGGTCACGCGTAAACGATAAAAGTCTCGCTCATGAATAGTCTCGAGGGGGCAATTCGTAGGCACAAAAAATATTTTTGTGCCGTACCAAGGTATAAAATTGAATTAATTATTTTGGACAACCCTCCTAATTAATTCAATTAAGCATAAATTCACTCACAAGTCCTGACCCAATCTTAAATGACTCCCAAGTCAAAACTCAAATTAAAGCCCAATAAACTTTCAAGTGAAGCCATGACCTAATCTTAAATGACTTCCAAGATAAGGTCAACTCAAAATCTACGAGACTTCCAAGTCAATGCCTAGCAGACTTCCAAGTCAAAGCCTAAGTCAAGAGCCAAGTCAAAGGCCCAAGTCAAAGACCATGTCAAGCCCCAAGTCAAAAGCCCAACTCAAAGCCTAAGTGAAGGCCTAAGTCAAAGTTAAAGTCAAAGCAAATGATTCATAAGTCAAATTAATTCAAGTTGGAGCCCGATTGAAGGTCATACGAGTTTCCGTTCTAAGCCCCAATAGTTTTAATGGTAAACCGCAATTCGCAAGTCGGTCTTCAAGTCTTCGTACCACCTTCAGGTGCATGGGTTTATGTTCTAGGCCCCAAAAGGCTTAACGATAAGCCCCATTTGCAAGTGGGTGTTCAAATCTTCGCCCCACTTTTTAGTGTATGGGTTTCCATTTTAGACCCCAAAAAGCCTAAGATAAATCGCATTCGTAAGTGGGTCTTCAAATCCTCGCAGCACTTTTAAGCATGTGGGTTTCTGTTTTAGGCTCCAAAAGGCCTAAAGGTAAACCGCGTTCGCAAGTAGACCTTCAAGTGGCTTACCAACCTATATAAGTGACTGTATAAATGCAACCCAAAAAAAAAAAAAACAATGGATCTTAGCATACAAATGAATTTTCTTGGCGGCCAAACGACAATAGCAACAATAACAAAAAATGCGACCTTTCAACATGTAAGCATGATGTTACAACAACAACAAAAATATGACAACGAATGGGCATGATGCTATGACGACACAAGCAAGCATGAAAATCTTTCAACATGAATTGTCAATGAGAGCGTCAATAAGGCATGAGAAGACCTTTCAGCATAATAAAGTCGGTTCCCTTGGGTTTATTTGGATTAAAGTCACCACTTTTTACTGCCAATAATTATGAAATAAAAAACAAATGGCAATGTCCTCCATGCATAATGTGGCAAATTGCGTCAAAATGAGGTGAGAATCCACAAGGGAAGATGCTTAATTTTCTAGGCCATAGGCCCATATTTTCTAAAGTCCTACACCCACATTTTCTAAAGTCATGGCCTCCCTACATTTTCTCTCTATGGATTTCTGTTTATTAAACATGCTCACATAGAAAAATCTTCTTTTTTTCCCAAACCGAAAAGGTCAGAGCAAAAAGAGACTCACCAACAACTTTCATTTCTCTTCCTCTTTCATCAGTCCACTCTTTTTCTCTCCTAATGCTCCTATTCCTACCATTAGTTCTTAAGCTCAGCCATACCATGGGATCATCTTGCATTCCAGACTTCGGAAAGATGCTAGCACAAAGCATTTACCAATGAGGAAAGGCAAAAGGTTGGGCATAGTCTTCTCTAGTTCATCTAAGCTCAAGCCAAAAAAAGGGGAACATAGAAAAGGAGAAATTTTTTTGTTTCATTTAAGCTAGAAATCCAACTCATTAGGTGAACCCAATGTGAAGAACCCATCTACGATAAGAAAGATAGTTTTTGTTGCACATTGGTAAACTAGGCTCGGCAATGGGAAAAAAAAAAGCTTGGACTTTTACGGAATAAAAGAAAGAAACCATGGCACTTTAGTCAACTAAAGAATGAAAGGAGATGGAAGAATGATGAGAAATTTTATACCTTTGATTAGCCACAAACATTAGGTTGACAGCAAGCCCCTCGATCAGGAAGCTCGACAGCGAAGTGAGAAGGAAATGGTTGGTCTCTGTTGTTGCAGAATATGGCGTCCACGGTTATGGGTTCTGGGAGCCGAGAAGACAAAGAAGGAAAAGAGCAACCAATCACGTGAGTTACGCGTGCTGTTTAAAGGATGTAAGACTAGGCTTGGATTGGATGAAATTTAGGCCATGCCCACAGGATAAGCTGAGAGAAAGAGAGGGCAAATCCAAGCTAGGCCAACACGAGAATGAAAGGGGGGAAAAAAAGAAAGAAAGGGAAAGTGAAACACAAGATGCAATTTGGAGACGGATACACCTGATAGAAAGGCTGAGGGAGCTGGGAGCCTCATTAGCCTGTTGTTGGGCTGCCAAGATTTCTTAGACCAGGCATACGCGAATGAGATGGAGAGAAGGTTGATGCTGCTGAAGCGCTAGGTTGGTATGTTATTGGGCCATCGAGATTGCTCAGACCAGGTCCGCGCGATCGGGAGGCTGAGGAGAGACAGACCAGTCCCCTAGGACTGGACTCACGTCGGTTAGGCCATGTTTGGTCTCTTTTGCTTCCACCTGACACCATTCTCTTTCTCCCAATTCTTTGGCCAAAATTTATTTATTTATTCAAATTTTTATAAATGGTACAAAATTAACGAAACAAGTTGAAATTCTATTTAAATCATTTATTGAGAGTAAGAGTTACATAATAAAAGAAAGTCAAGACATTGGTCACGCATAAACGACAAAAGTCTCGCTTATGAATAGTCTCGATGGGGCAATTCGTAGGAACGAAAAATATTTATGTGCCGTACCAAGGTATAAAATTGAATTAATTATTTTGGACAACCCTCCTAATTAATTCAATTAAGCATAAATTCACTCACAAGTCCTGACCCAATCTTAAATGACTTCCAGGTCAAAACTCAAATTAAAGCCCAATAAACTTTCAAGTGAAGCCATGACCTAATCTTAAATGACTTCCAAGTCAAGGTCCAGTCAAAATCCAAGAGACTTCCAAGTCAATGCCTAGGAGACTTCCAAGTCAAAGCCCAAGTCAAGAGCCGAGTCAAAGGCCCAAGTCAAAGACCACGTCAAGCCCCAAGTCACAAGCCCAACTCAAAGCCTAAGTGAAGGCCTAAGTCAAAGTTAAAGTCAAAGCAAATGATTCATAACTCAAATTAATTCAAGTTGGAGCCCGATTGAAGGTCATACGGGTTTCCCTTCTAAGCCCCAATAGTTTTAATGGTAAACCGCATTCGCAAGTCAGTCTTCAAGTCTTCGTACCACCTTCAGGTGTATGGGTTTATATTCTAGGCCCCAAAAGGCTTAACGATAAACCCCATTTGCAAGTGGGTGTTCAAATCTTCGCCCCACTTTTTAGTGTATGGGTTTCTATTTTAGACCCCAAAAGGCCTAAGATAAATCACATTCGTAAGCGCGTGTTCAAATCCTCGCACGACTTTTAAGCATGTGGGTTTCCGTTTTAGGCTCCAAAAGACCTAAAGGTAAACCGCGTTCGCAAGTAGACCTTCAAGTGGCTTACCAACCTATATAAGTGACTGTATAAATGCAACCAAAAAAAAAAAAAACGATGGTTCTTAGCATACAAATGAATTTTCTTGGCGGCCAAACGACAATAGCAACAACAACAAAAAATGCGACCTTTCAACATGTAAGCATGATGTTACAACAACAACAAAAATGTGACAACAAATGGGCATGACGCTATGACGACACAAGCAAGCATGAAAATCTTTCAACATGAATTGTCAATGAGAGCGTCAATAAGGCATGAGAAGACCTTTCAACATAATAAAGTTGGTTCCCTTGGGTTTATTTGGATTAAAGTCACCACTTTTTACTGCCAATAATTATGAAATAAAAAACAAATGGCAATGTCCTTCGTGCATAATGTGGCAAATTGGGTCAAAATGAGGTATGAATCCACAAGGGAAGATGCTCAATTTTCTTGGCCATAGGCCCACATTTTCTAAAGTCCTACACCCACATTTTCTAAAGTCATGGCCTCCCTACATTTTCTCTCTATGGATTTCTGTTTATTAAACATGCTCACATAGAAAAATCTTCTTTTTTTCCCCAAACTGAAAAGATCAGAGAAAAAAGAGACTCACCAATAACTTTCATTTCTCTTCCTCTTTCATTAGTCCACTCTTTTTCTCTCCTGATGCTCCTATTCCTATCATTAGTTCTTAAGCTCAGTCGTACCATGGGATCATCTTACATTCCAGACTTCGGAAAGATGCCAGCACAAAGCATTTACCAATGAGGATAAGCAAAAGGTTGGGCATAGTCTTCTCTAGTTCATCTAAGCTCAAGCCGAAAAAAGGGGAACATAGAAAAGGAGAAATTTTTTTGTTTCATTCAAGCTAGAAATCAAACTCATTAGGTGAACCCAATGTGAAGAACCCATCTGCGATAAGAAAGATAGTTTTTGTTGCACATTGGTAAACAAGGCTCGGTAATGGGAAAAAAAAGCTTGGACTTTTATGGAATAAAAGAAAGAAACCATGGCACTGTAGTCAACTAAAGAATGAAAAGAGATGGAAGAATGATGAGAAATTTTATACCTTTGATTAGCCACAAACATTAGGTTAACAGCAAGCCTCTTGATCAAAAAGCTCGGCAGCGAAGTGAGAAGGAAATGGTGGTGCTCTGTTGTTGCAGAATATGGCGTCCACGGTTATGGGTTCTGGGAGCCGAAAAGACAAAGAAGGAAAAGAGCAACCAATCACGTGAGTTATGCGTGCTGTTTAAAGGATGTAAGACTAGGCTTGGATGGGGCAATTCGTAGGCACGAAAAATATTTATGTGCTGTACCAAGGTATAAAGTTGAATTAATTATTTTGGGCAACCCTCCTAATTAATTCAATTAAGCATAAATTCACTCCCAAGTCCTCACCTAATCTTAAATGACTCCCAAGTCAAAACTCATATTAAAGCCCAATAAACTTTCAAGTGAAGCCATGACCTAATCTTAAATGACTTCCAAGTCAAGGTCAAGTCAAAATCCACGAGACTTCCAAGTCAATGCCTAGGAGACTTCCAAGTCAATGCCTGAGTCAAGAGCCAAGTCAAAGGCCCAAGTCAAAGACCACGTCAAGCCTCAAGTCAAAAGCCCAACTCAAAGCCTAAGTGAAGGCCTAAGTCAAAGTTAAAGTCAAAGCAAATGATTCATAAGTCAAATTAATTCAAGTTGGAGCCCGATTGAAGGCCATACGGGTTTCAGTTCTAAGCCCCAATAGTTTTAATGGTAAACCGCATTCGCAAGTCGGTCTTCAAGTCTTCGTACCACCTTCAGGTGTATGGGTTTATGTTCTAGGCCCCAAAAGGCTTAACGATAAACCCCATTCGCACGTGGGTGTTCAAATCTTCACCCCACTTTTTAGTGTATGGGTTTCCATTTTAGACCCCAAAAGGCCTAAGATAAATCGCATTCGCAAGTGGGTCTTCCAATCCTCGCACCACTTTTAAGCATGTGGGTTTCCGTTTTAGGCTCCAAAAGGCCTAAAGGTAAACCGCGTTCGCAAGTAGACCTTCAAGTGGCTTACCAACCTATATAAGTGACTGTATAAATGCAACCCAAAAAAAAAAAAAAAGATGGATCTTAGCATGCAAATGAATTTTCTTGGCCGCCAAATGACAATAGTAACAACAACAAAAAATGCGACCTTTCAACATGTAAGCATGATGTTACAACAACAACAAAAATGTGACAACAAATGGGCATGACGCTATGACGACACAAGCAACCATGAAAATCATTCAACATAAATTGTCAATGAGAGCGTCAATAAGGCATGAGAAGACCTTTCAACATAATAAAGTTGGTTCCCTTGGGTTTATTTGGATGAAAGTCACCACTTTTTACTGCCAAGAATTATGAAATAAAAAACAAATGGCAATGTCCTCCGTGCATAATGTGGCAAATTGCGTCAAAATGAGGTGAGAATCCACAAGGGAAGATGCTCAATTTTCTAGGCCATAGGCCCACATTTTCTAAAGTCCTACACCCATATTTTCTAAAGTCATGGCCTCCGTACATTTTCTCTCTTTGGATTTCTGTTTATTAAACATGCTTACATAGAAAAATCTTCTTTTTTTTCCCAAACCGAAAATATCAGAGGAAAAAGAGACTCACCAACAACTTTCATTTCTCTTCCTCTTTCATCAGTCCACTCTTTTTCTGTCCTAATGCTCCTATTCCGATCATTAGTTCTTAAGCTCAGCCATATCATGGGATCATCTTACATTCCAGACTTCGGAAAGATGCTAGCACAAAGCATTTACCTATGAGGATAGGCAAAAGGTTGGGCGTAGTGTCCTTTAGTTCATCTAAGCTCAAGCCGAAAAAAGGGGAACATAGAAAAGGAGAAATTTTTTTGTTTCATTCAAGCTTGAAATCCAGCCCATTAGGTGAACCCAACGTGAAGAACCCATCTACGATAAGAAAGATAGTTTTTGTTGCACATTGGTAAACTAGGCTCGGCAATGGGGAAAAAAAAAAAAGCTTGGACTTTTACGGAATAAAAGAAGGAAACCATGGCACTTTGGTCAACTAAAGAATGAAAGGAGATGGAAGAATGATGAGAAATTTTATACCTTTGATTAGCCTCAAACATTAGGTTGACAGCAAGCCTCTTAATCCGAAAGCTCGGCAGCGAAGTGAGAAGGAAATGGTGCTGCTCTGTTGTTGCAGAATATGGCGCCCACAGTCATGGGTTCTGGGAGCCGAGAAGACAAGGAAGGAAAAGAGCAACCAATCACGTGAGTTACGCGTGCTGTTTAAAGGATGTAAGACTAGGCTTGGATTGGATGAAATTTAGGCCATGCCCACTGGATAAGCTGCGAGAAACAGAGGGCAAATCCAAGCTAGGCCAACACGAGAATGAAAGGGGGGGAAAAAAGGAAAGAAGGGGAAAGTGAAACACAAGATGCAATTTGGAGACGGATACGCCTGATAGAAAGGCTGAGGGAGCTGGGAGCCTCATTAGCCTATTGTTGGGGTGCCAAGATTGCTTAGACCAGGCCTACGCGAATGAGATGGAGAGACGGTTGATGCTGCTGAAGTGCTAGGTTGGTATGTTATTGGGCCATCGAGATTGCTCAGACCAGGTCCGCGCGATCGGGAGGCTGAGGAGAGACAGTCTGGTCCCCTAAGACTGGACTCACGTCGGTTAGGCCATGTTTGGTATCTTTTGCTTCCACCTGACACCATTCTCTTTCCCCCAATTCTTTGGCCAAAATTTATTTATTCATTCAAATTTTTATAAATGGTACAAAATTAACGAAACATGTTTAAATTCTATTTAAATCATTTATTGAGAGTAAGAGTTACATATTAAAAGAAAGTCAAGACATTGGTCACGCGTAAACGACAAAAGTCTCACTTATGAATAATCTCGATGGGGCAATTCGTAGGCACGAAAAATATTTATGTGCCGTACCAAGGTATAAAATTGAATTAATTATTTTGAACAACCCTCCTAATTAATTCAATTAAGCATAAATTCACTCGCAATTCCTGACCCAATCTTAAATGACTCCCAAGTCAAAACTCAAATTAAAGCCCAATAAACTTTCAAGTGAAGCCATGACCTAATCTTAAATGACTTTCAAGTCAAGGTCAAGTCAAAATCCAAGAGACTTCCAAGTCAATGCCTAAGAGACTTCCAAGTCAAAGCCTAAGTCAAGAGCCAAGTCAAAGGCCCAAGTCAAAGACCACGTCAAGCCCCAAGTCAAAAGCCCAACTCAAACCCTAAGTGAAGGCCTAAGTCAATGTTAAAGTCAAAGCAAATGATTCATAAGTCAAATTAATTCAAGTTGGAGCCCGATTGAAGCCATACGCGTTTCCGTTCTAAGCCCCAATAGTTTTAATGGTAAACCGCATTCGCAAGTCGGTCTTCAAGTCTTCGTACCACCTTCAGGTGTATGGGTTTATGTTCTAGCCCCCAAAAGGCTTAACGATAAACCCCATTCACAAGTGGGTGTTCAAATCTTCGCCCCACTTTTTAGTGTATGGGTTCCCATTTTAGACCCCAAAAGGCCTAAGATAAATCGCATTCGCATGTGGGTCTTTAAATCCCCGCACCACTTTGAAGCATGTGGGTTTCCGTTTTAGGCTCCAAAAGGCCTAAAGGTAAACCGCGTTCGCAAGTAGACCTTCAAGTGGCTTACCAACCTATATAAGTGACTGTATAAATGTAACCCAAAAAAAAAAAAGATGGATCTTAGCATGCAAATGAATTTTCTTGACGGCCAAACGACAGTAGCAACAACAACAAAAAATGCGATCTTTGAACATGTAAGCATGATGTTACAACAACAACAAAAATGTGACAACAAATGGGCATGACGCTATGACGACACAAGCAACCATGAAAATCTTTCAACATGAATTGTCAATGAGAGCGTCAATAAGGCATGAGAAGACCTTTCGACATAATAAAGTTGGTTCCCTTGGGTTTATTTCGATTAAAGCCACCACTTTTTACTGCCAATAATTATGAAATAAAAAACAAATGGCAATCTCCTTCGTGCATAATGTGGCAAATTGGGTCAAAATGAGGTGAGAATCCACAAGGGAAGATGCTCAAGTTTCTAGGCCATAGGCCCACATTTTCTGAAGTCCTACACCCACATTTTCCAAAGTCATGGCCTCCCTACATTTTCTCTCTATGGATTTCTGTTTATTAAACATGCTCACGTAGAAAAATCTTCTTTTTTTTCCCGAACCGAAAAGATCAGAGGAAAAAGGGACTCAGTAACAACTTTCATTTCTCTTGCTCTTTCATCAGCCCACTCTTTTTCTCTCCTAATCTCCTATTCCTATCATTAGTTCTTAAGCTCAGCCACACCATGGGATTATCTTACATTCCAGACTTCGGAAAGATGCTAGCACAAAGCATTTACCAATGAGGATAGGCAAAAGGTTGGGCGTAGTGTCCTCTAGTTCATCTAAGCTCAAGCCGAAAAAAGGGGAACATAGAGAAGGAGAAATTTTTTTGTTTCATTCAAGCTTGAAATCCAGCCCATTAGGTGAACCCAACGTGACGAACTCATCTACGATAAGAAAGATAGTTTTTGTTGCACATTGGTAAACTAGGCTCGGCAATGGGAAAAAAAAAAAGCTTGGACTTTTATGGAATAAAAGAAGGAAACCATGGCACTTTAGTCAACTAAAGAATGAAAGGAGATGAAAGAATGATGCGAAATTTTATACCTTTGATTAGCTACAAACATTAGGTTGACAGCAAGCCTGTTAATCAGAAAGCTCGGCAGCGAAGTGAGAAGGAAATGGTGGTGCTCTATTGTTGCAGAATATGGCGTCCACGATTATGGGTTCTGGGAGCCGAGAAGACAAAGAAGGAAAAGAGCAACCAATCACGTGAGTTACGCGTGCTGCTTAAAGGATGTAAGACTAGGCTTGGATTGGATGAAATTTAGGCCATGCCCACAGGATAAGCTGAGAGAAAGAGCGGGCAAATCCAAGCTAGGCCAACACGAGAATGAAATGGGGGGAAAAAAGGAAAGAAAGGGAAAGTGAAACACAAGCTGCAATTTAGAGACGGATACACCTTATAGAAAGGCTGAGGGAGCTAGGAGCCTCATTAGCCTGTTGTTGGGCTGCCAAGATTGCTTAGACCAGGCCTACGCGAATGAGATGGGGAGAGGGTTGATGCTGCTGAAGCGCTGGGTTGGTGTGTTATTGGGCCATCGAGATTGCTCAGACCAGGTCCGCGCGATCGGGAGGCTGAGGAGAGACAGACCAGTCCCTTAGGACTGGACTCACGTCGGTTGGGCCATGTTTAGTCTCTTTTGCTTCCACCTCATATCATTCTCTTTCTCCCAATTCTTTGGCCAAAATTTATTTATTTATTCAAATTTTTATAAATGGAACAAAATTAACGAAACATGTTGAAATTCTATTTAAATCATTTATTGAGAGAAAGAGTTACATAATAAAAGAAAGTCAAGACATTGGTCACGCGTAAACGACAAAAGTCTCGCTTATGAATAATCTCGAGGGGGCAATTCGTAGGCACGAAAAATATTTATGTGCCGTACCAAGGTATAAAATTGAATTAATTATTTTGGGCTACCCTCCTAATTAATTCAATTAAGCATAAATTCACTCACAAGTCCTGACCCAATCTTAAATGACTCCCAAGTCAAAACTCAAATTAAAGCCCAATAAACTTTCAAGTGAAGCCATGACCTAATCTTAAATGACTTCCAAGTCAAGGTCTAGCCAAAATGCAAGAGACTTCCAACTCAATGCCTAGGAGACTTCCAAGTCAAAGCCTAAGTCAAGAGCCAAGTCAAAGGCCCAAGTCAAAGACCACGTCAAGCCCCAAGTCAAAAGCCCAACTAAAGCCTAAGTGAAGGCCTAAGTGAAAGTTAAAGTCAAAGCAAATGATTCATAAGTCAAATTAATTCAAGTTGGGGCCCGATTGAAGGTCATATGGGTTTCCGTTCTAATAGTTTTAATGGTAAACTGCATTCGTAAGTCGGTCTTCAAGTCTTCGTACCACCTTCAGGTGTATGGGTTTATGTTCTAGGCCCCAAAAGGCTTAACGATAAACCCTATTCGCAGGTGGGTGTTTAAATCTTCGCCCCACTTTTTAGTGTATGGGTTTCCTTTTTAGACCCCAAAAGACCGAAGATAAATCGCATTCGCAAGTGGGTCTTCAAATCCTCGCATCACTTTTAAGCATGTGAGTTTCCGTTTTAGGCTCCAAAAGGCCTAAAGGCAAACCGCGTTCGCAAGTAGACCTTCAAGTGGCTTACCAACCTATATAAGTGACTGCATAAATGCAACCCAAAAAAAAAAAATAAAAGATGGATCTTAGCATACAAATGAATTTTCTTGGCCGCCAAACGACAACAGCAGCAACAACAAAAAATGCAACCTTTCAACATGTAAGCATGATGTTACGACAACAACAAAAATGTGACAACAAATGGGCATGATGCTTTGACGACACAGGCACGCATGAAAATCTTTCAACATGAATTGTCAATGAGAGTGTCAATAAGGCATGAGAAGACCTTTCAACATAATAAAGTTGGTTCCCTTGGGTTTATTTGGATCAAAGTCACCACTTTTTACTGCCAATAAGTATGAAATAATAAACAAATGGCAATGTCCTCTGCGCATAATGTGGCAAATTGGGTCAAAATGAGGTGAGAATCCACAAGGGAAGATGCTCAATTTTCTACGCCAAAGGCCCACATTTTCTAAAGTCCTACACCCATATTTTCTAAAGTCATGGCCTCCCTACATTTTTTCTCTATGGATTTCTGTTTATTAAACATGCTCACATAGAAAAATATTCTTTTTTTCCCCAAATCGAAAAGATCAGAGGAAAAAGAGACTCACCAACAACTTTCATTTCTCTTCCTCTTTCATCAGTCCACTCTTTTTCTCTTCTAATGCTCCTATTCCTATCATTAGTTCTTAAGCTCAGCCATACCATGGGATCATCTTACATTCCAGACTTCGGAAAGATGCTAGCACAAAGCATTTACCAATGAGGATAGGCAAAAGGTTGGGCATAGTCTTCTCTAGTTCATCTAAGCTCAAGCCGAAAAAAGGGGAACATAGAAAAGGAGAAATTTTTTTGTTTCATTCAAGCTAGAAATCCAACTCATTAGGTGAACCCAATGTGAAGAACCCATCTGCGATAAGAAAGATAGTTTTTGTTGCACATTGGTAAACTATGCTCGGCAATGGGGAAAAAAAAAGCTTGGACTTTTACGGAATGAAAGAAAGAAACCATGGCACTTTAGTCAACTAAAGAAGGGAAGGAGATGGAAGAATGATGAGAAATTTTATACCTTTGATTAACCACAAACATTAGGTTGACAACAGGCCTCTTGATCAGAAAGCTGGGCAGCGAAGTGAGAAGGAAATGGTGGTGCTCTGTTGTTGCAGAATATGGCGTCCACGGTTATGGCTTCTGGGAGCCGAGAAGACAAAGAAGGAAAAGAGCTACCAATCACGTGAGTTACACATGCTATTTAAAGGATGCAAGACTAGGCTTGGATTGGATGAAATTTAAGCCATGCCCACAGGATAAGCTGAGAGAAAGAGAGTGCAAATCCAAGCTAGGCCAATACGAGAATGAAAGGGGAAAAAAAAACGAAAGAAAGGGAAAGTGAAACACAAGCTACAATTTGGAGATGGATACGCCTGATAGAAAGGCTGAGGGAGTTGGGAGCCTCATTAGCCTGTTGTTGGGCTGCCAAGATTGCTTAGACCAGGCCTACGCGAATGAGATGGAGAGAAGGTTGATGCTGCTGAAGTGCTGGGTTGGTGTGTTATTGGGCCATCGAGATTGCTCATACCAGGTCCGCGCGATCGGGAGGCTGAGGAGAGACAGACCAGTCCCCTAGGACTGGACTCCCGTCGGTTAGGCCTTATTTAGTCTCTTTTGCTTCCACCTGATACAATTCTCTTTCTCCCAATTCTTTGGCCAAATTTTATTTATTTATTCATATTTTTATAAATGGTACAAAATTAACGAAAGTCATTGGTCACGCATAAACGACAAAAGTCTCGCTTATGAATAGTCTCAGGGGGCAATTCGTAGGCACGAAAAATATTTATGCACCGTACCAAGGTATAAAATTGAATTAATTATTTTGGGCAACCCTCCTGATTAATTTAATTAAGCATAAATTCACTCACAAGTCCTGACCCAATCTTAAATGACTCCCAGGTCAAAACTCAAATTAAAGCCCAATAAACTTTCAAGTGAAGCCATGACCTAATCTTAAATGACTTTCAAGTCAAGGTCCAGTCAAAATCCAAGAGACTTCCAAGTCAATGCCTAGGAGACTTCCAAGTCAAAGCCCAAGTCAAGAGCCGAGTCAAAGGCCCAAGTCAAAGACCACGTCAAGCACCAAGTCACAAGCCCAACTCAAAGCCTAAGTGAAGGCCTAAGTCAAAGTTAAAGTCAAAGCAAATGATTCATAAGTCAAATTAATTCAAGTTGGAGCCCGATTGAAGGTCCAAAAAGAGATCAAAGTCCATCATGACCTCCAAGGGGAAGGGCGAAATTTGGAAATTTTTATATAATTAGACCTTTCCCCCACTTTATTCAAGGTTGGAAAATTGAAAAAACTCACCAACACTGAAACATTTACTCTTGAAGGAGGATAACAAGCATGCGCCATCCTCCCTCGAAGATCAGGCATTTGTCTTAATTGAGATTAAGTCTTTCAGGCCCTCTCACAAGATAAAGCTTATTCAAACTCATTCAAGAAGATAGAATCAGAGGATTACTCTCATTGTATTGAATAGAGATTGTACCCATACACACAACTCAATACAAAGATTCAATTTTAAACTCAAATTCTTGTCTAATTTATTTTGAGTTTGAAATTTTTGTTTACACCATGCATCTGTCAATCTTTGAGAATACCTTATTAGTGTTCTCATGTCTATTAGACCATATATAAGTACGACAACGACTTTGTCGTGTGGTTAATAATGAAAAACACATTGCTTGAAGCTCCATATAGGCAACGGTAATTAAACTCGATGGCTACGCACTGGAGAACCAACTCCACGGCCCACATGTCCAGAGTACACAAGTTATGAAATTAAAAAATACAAAGAAAGGAAAGGTAAGTTCGATGGATCACACATCAAGAGCATTGCGGTTTGCATTCCACAACGATTCTATATCAATCACCCGAAGATGAGTACATGGCTTATACAGCCATTTAGAGAGATAAGACATGGACTTAAGCATTAGATTTAAATGTGCTCAAAGGAGCTCCCAAATCAATCATGAAGCATTGTTTAACTCTTGAACTAAAATATACATATCGAGAATTCCTTGCTTCAGAGGACAAGCCATTAGGCAAAACCCAATAACTACCAAATGTTTTTAGGGAACCTGCAGAAAAAAGGAAAAAGAGAAGAGGTGAACAACCACACGCTTACTAGATAATCTACATCCCAAAATATCAAAACAGTTGCACATAATACAATCAGTAGCAACCATACAGGATTTTTATTTGATAGAAGCATGCTAAGCAGGTATAGGACAACAACACCTAATTGCTCCTTGGTTGCACCTAAGATGACAGGCAAGTCTCTCTGGCTATAGTACAACATTCAGATACTACGAGTCTTGCTTAAGGCATTATCATAGCTTCCTTACAACATAGGAGTGGTAAAGATGCTTACAAGGCTTTAAAACCTCAATTTAAACAAAACTAAATCAAACTGAAGCTATTCATACAAAGAAAGCCATTAAGATTAATTTGAAGCTTTTTCGAAGATTCCTTCCCTTTTTACATAAACAATTCAAAGCATAGCTCAGAAATAGTGAACTTCGAACTCATAACAAGTCTTTTTCAGCGCGTTGGATTCACAAGTTAATGCTCTCTTGGGTGAGTATTACAACTCATGACTCATAGTATCCCTGAGCCTCTCAAAGTCAAAGAATTCCTAGCCTTGTTAGGGTAGTATCGACCAGAGTTCCCACTTTCCCAGTCCAATCCCTTGAAATTAGTGTTTTCACTTTCCGACTCTACTCCGGAGACTGAGTCCATATAGTTAGAACTATTCCCCTAACCCAAAGCACCTCAACTATAATTTCGCTTTCAAAACTGTATGAATGGCATCATGCCTTGTTAAAAAGTCGATTTTACAATATCGAACATTGGTTACAGAGAAGTTAGCAATCATTGACCTGATAAAGGTCATATAATCATGTTTCCCTCAAATGCACCCATGATATATTTATTTTGAAAGGTTATAAGTAGGTTATGAACTCACTAACTTGAATCAATTTGGTTTAGTAAAAATTAAAAAAAAATCAAAACTTATGTCATCAAATAATTTAAAGGAGCTTTAGGTGAACTAACTTGGACCAATCCAATAAATCAAACATTCGTGGTTCAATAAAAATAAAGCCATAGTTTGCCAACCATTGAATGTGGGATTTTTAATTAATACACAAGCATACGTAAACAACTACAATAACAAAAATTAAGCATGAACCCATCCCTAACACACATGCACGCACAACACATAAACCAGACAATAAGGGCACAGAGACGAACCAGAAGTCAAGTGGCTGCTTGATTCACGGTCCTAGTCCACGACCCTATTCCACAGCTACACCAGACTGATGAACCGGTAGCATCCCAACCCCTGTTCGACCCTGCATACAAAAATATAACTCAACACGGTTCTACTAGATCACTTTTACTTTACCAAGTAACAATTTGGATTTGAACACACAAAAAGTTCACATCACAAGTACGGCTTTACAACAATAACCCAAAGCCGACAACCGAACCGTAAAACAGAACCAAAAAAATAGTTACCCAAACAAATCTTCTAAAAAAAATATCGGGTTTCGATTTTTGGTTCGATTACGGTTCAATCCGTTTGAAAATTCGGTTGACCTAACTGAAATTAATATTTTTAAAAAAATTATAAGCATAAAAATGTAAAATTTAAGGAAAAAAGTACGCTTTTTTTAGTTATTTATGAATGATAAATGATATTTATTTTTTTCAAAATATTTAAACATAAAAAATAAAAACTTAGGTTAAAAAGTGCACTTTTCATAACTGCTCGAAAAAATTGGTTAACCGAAATTTTCAGTTCGGTTATAGTTCAGTTAGTGTTCAGATTTTTCTTGAACCCAAGAACCGGTTAACCGAAACTCACACCGCTTCTCATAGCACGATGAAAAGGAAACGACAACAATCATAGTGGCTCACAACTCAAACTTCTCGATCTTACTTGTCAACCACTGCCACAAAAATTCAATCCTCAAAGAATTCCATATGTGCCACACACGTAAGTAAAATCTCATCTCGAATCATTTCACTTCCTCAATCAATCTCCAATTACACTAATCAAGCTGTAGTTTTGTTATAATGACTGAAACCCATAGCCAGGTATTAAATAAATTTGAAATTAATACTTAAGCTCAGGATAAAGGACTGCACATCTCAAATCCAAGCTAATGGACCCAATTTAGGGTTGGATTAGCGTTTTGGATCAGTTTTCAATTTTCCCTCTTGCTCCTCTTCTACTTCTCCATCACCTCCTCTATTTGCTCCCTCACGTGCTGCTCGATTCTTCATCTTCCTCCTCTGCTGCTGTTGCCACTACCTCATTCCTCTTCTCCCCTTGCCTTGCAGTCTCCATTTTATTCTCTACCTCGCAGTATTTCTCTCTCTGTTCCGTGGCAGTGGTGGTGATTAAGCTAGGCTAGGTTAGCCACTTGGCTTCTTGCCTCGCCTTTTCTATGTGCAAGCCCTCCGTCACCTCTTCGCTACTCATAACTGGTCCGTAAGGGATGTGCTACCATTGTTTCTCTTCTCGCCCTCATCTATCTCTATGAATCGACCAACCACATACGTACGACACACAAATTATAAGGAGAATACATGGATCATTAATTATTAAGAAAAGAACCAAATTGAGGAACACAATCTAATAAGGGTGCGGGACGATGGGCAGAGGAAGTTCAGTGCATCCCTTGCGCATAAGTTGTGTAAAGGAAATAGAGAAGTCGTATCATGGTTGAGATCGGTCTGACACATAACTCGTATACCAAACAATGCACTCATGGATGGACTACTAATTAAGCCACCAAGAATATGCTATTTCAGATGGGGATGATCATTGAGGAGCTTTGCAGTTCTTGTGTGCATAATAAATTTTTCCTGGGCACCTATTTTTCTGTTTTGGCTTTCCAAAGCTGGCGTGTCAGGTACAAGGCATGGAGCATGGGAGTTAATGGAATAGTGGTCATGAGCTCAAAGGCCAATGCTTCACATTATACTTGCAACTCAGGTATACTATATGACTACAGTATACTACACAGTGACGGTTTTGTGCAGTGTTTAGAAATGCTCAAGGTAACGCACAAATAAGAGTTTTCCATGGAAATGCACAGTTAAAATGACAACATGAGAGTAAGGTAAACATAGTAACTGGAAAAAACTCCACCCTAGGTTCTTCTTAGAAGTACTGGTATATAATTTATTGGAAAGACATCTAAGAACACAAATCATTCAACGCCTAAGGATACAAGTCATTTAGACACCAATTGGAGTATTTACAAAATTTCAGATACAAGACATGTTATTTATATAATACTAGTGCACATAATTAACGTGGTGACCACTAAAACTACACATCTCACCCCCATAGTCAAGATAATATTCCAGTATTTGATCCTATAGATATGACAATAGTTAATAAAAGCATAACTCTAAGACTTTTCATATTAAATTTATAGCACAATATATAGCACAAGACAGCCCAATTGCTTCATGTCATGGCATGCCAATAATTATTTTACATACTCATCAATCAATTGTAAAATTAAGAACCTAATTATATTCATGAGTATATGGCCATGTCGTATTATTAAATGTAGAATTTATGAAGATAAACACATGAATGCAAGCTTTTAAGGATATAAAATCATGTTATTAGATACGAGCATAAGTGACCACTAAAACTATCGCGGGAGGGGATATGAGGCATGCGGTCCAGATAGCAACTCAATAGGAAAACCATACAACCAACCATAGAAGGCAACCAATTTAAACTCAACCATACTCAAGGCTAAAAAAAGAACAAAAGTTCATTCACTTAGCAATCTGTTAATGAATGCATCAATGATCATTTCATAACAAATCTAAGTAACTATATATATATAATCTCCTATGAGCTTTCCATTGCAAGTAATGTGATATTTAAGCTCTAAAAGATGTAAGCTGATGGTATTATCACACAAAAAGATATCCAAACAAGTGTGTAATTTGCAACTCATGGTCAGATATAAGCCTTGGGACGTTTGTAGAAAACGATTAGAGTTAGCCACTAATAACAACTGTTTATGCTTGTGAGGTGTCTCATAGGTTGTTCTACCATGCGAGACAATCATATGACCAGAATGGTGTGATTTAGGCAATGGTAAAGGAGCACCCAAGCCAAAGCTTGCTTGTCTAATAGTTTCATTGACATTTAATAGCAATCATATTGAGATAGCTGTATTAATAGCCCTATGGATATGCTTAGCAAGATGGTCATGGGACACATTTATCCTATATGTGATCATAGGAGCCTTAAGGACTCGCTGGACAGAATGAAAGGTTTAACCATCTATAGAGAGTTCTAGCTTTTGGACTTCATGTTAATACATAAGAATGCACCGGTAACGTATGGATCATTCACCTCGTAGGAGGCATACAAATGGTGACATTTCCAAAGTTTATCAAGCTCTTCCTCTCTTTTTCTTTCTAGTTTGTTGGGGTTTAATCTGACTAGAATGTTGTCAACGCCAAAATAGGAAAAACAACCCGCATGATAAACAAGCATATGAGCAACTCGGTAGCAACAACAGTTATATGATGGACCACAATAAATACATTGTATAAACAATATCAACACAAAAAATAGCAGGGACATCATGCATGCAGCAATGACCATAGCACGAGATGATAGTGACAACTCTTATGTAATGGTCAGCAGGAATGTACCACTATTACCCAAATGTAGATGCATACGTATGAAAATCTCATTCTATTTCTTTAAATAGTTCAGAATACACATGAAGAAGGTACCATCTAGTAGGACTGATGCATGTCATATTTACATAGGATTTTATGAGTGATTGGGAGTCATGTTAGGGGATTAATATCCTTAATGGTATGCTTTATGCCCCTATTCCTACTATTACGCTTAGTTTCACTTGTTTTGAGAGATTTGGCATATTTTCACTTTGTGAGCCAAGTTATGTGAGTAAAATTAGGATTTTTTAGGCTTTGTGGTTCAAAGAAAATAGCAAAAGAGGCCCAAAGACCCCCAATATGGGCAAACCATGGTCCAGGAGGATCCATGGAGAAACAGCAGAAAGAGCACGTGAGAACGACTAAGGCAGAGTCCACCATGGTCTATGGTTGCCCCTGTTTCCTCAGGTTTGCTGGATTTCAGTGCGGCTGTTTGTGTTTAAAGTGTTTGGATGGTTTTGCAGACTTCATTTATGCTATAAAAAGCCATTTTATTGCTTCCTTGGCACGCTATTTCATTCCATTATATTTAGATTAGGACTTAGATTAGGAAGAGAAAGAGAGAATTGAAGTGAAAATTTGTAAGGATTCCATCCTAGGTTTGCAACGACGGTTCAAGTGCGATGTTGTCTGAGCATTTTTTTCCTCTTCTCTTCTCTTCTCTTTTCTCATTTTAGATTTATATTTTGTAATTTTGATTATAATTTTGTTGTTTTGATTTTGGATTTATGCAAATAACAGTTAATTTCTCGATTTGTTCTTCACCTCTTTGAGTATTTTGGAATTGTTGGATAGTTTTATCAAATCTAAGATGATTATTATCTTGTGAGATATTTGATCACTTTCTTGCATATTTTGGGTATTGGATGAAGAACTAAAAGGTGAAATTCGATACTTGAACCTTAGGATTTGACTTGATTGTATGATGTCTTGAGAGAGAATTACCGATCGGGAGACGTAAAATGATAATCGTATGCTTAATGAATCTAAACAAATCAAGAGTCTCTGAGAAATGGTAATTGGTTGCGATACTTCTATTATTGGTTTTAAAACAACCAATTGAGGAAGAAGTGCTTGATTGGTACATGAATTGAGAGATTGCTTATTTTGCTTAATTGCTTGATTATTCATCCATTAGATCAGATAGTTGATTAGCTTGATTTCAATATAAAGCAATAATCTACTTAGGGATAAAGCCCAATAGATCAACCTAGTCCTTGTGGGAGATAGCCTTGATTTACTACAACGCCACTGTGTGCTTGCGGCGCTATTAAGGACATTTAAACATAGAAAATGATATTTGAGCCAGTGATGTCTATCGAAGAAAAAAGAACAAATTGATCTTGCAGGATTCTCAAGAAGTTCTTCAATTTGTTCCAGAAGCAGATGAATAATCATTTGCTTCTCAAATTCCGTGAATAGCCAAGACATTGAGGAATATCGAGAAAGACATTTCGGGGATCAGTATGATTCTATGTCTATTCCTTTCATATTATTAATGGAATCCAAATGATCTCTAGATTGATCAGAAGATCCTTTCATTTTGCTGGAATCCGTTACTTGAATGAAATTAGATCTTGTGGAATCATATTGAATATTTGACGCTACATTCCGTACCTTGGTACAAAACCAATCCTTGATTATCAACCACACATTATCTAACCAAATTCAATTCTCTCTCGATACGTTCCTCAAAAATCTTGGCATGTACGCACATAAAAACAACATGCACTCATAAATCTAAACTTACCCGTTATCTTGAAATGAATACAAGTCTTTAGATGTAAGAGCATATTCTAATTCAATAATTCAACAATGCTTTTTTAATCTAAAATCTCTAGGTTTCAGAAATGGAAATTAGTTAACAGTTTCTAATCCCCTCTCTACCAGATTTTGAGTGTGTCTACTCACTTTATTATAGGGCTCGAGGAACAATTCATACACAAGGGCAAAAGATAGGGTTGGATTTAACCATTTTTCAACTATTTGAGTTCAAAACCAAGCACACCTTCAAGTAGGTCGTTAATGGTGCTTGCACTAGGACAATCACTAATGGAGCCAACACTTAGCTAATCATGCGAACAGAAGTCATGTAGCTCACACTTTAATGCATAGCTAGCTTTTTCAATTAATCGGTTTATTCCAATTACATAAAACCAATCCTTCAATAAGCTAATACACCAAATTTACACTTAAAGGTACACCCTACGTCATGTCATCGTATAAGTACATAAACAGTTATCAAAATGTAAGACTAAGGTCACATCATGTGGTCGTCGGGCTGTGCTCTAGCTGATAGCATCTATAACACTCACACCCTTAGGAGAAAGGGTTTTAGTGATTTCTTAAATTTTGACATGGAACATACAGAGTTTTGCCTAAAATTTGACCATGGTCATAAGCTTATGGCCTTATATTAACACATGCAAATAATTAAACAATTAAGAATGTAGGCAACTCTAATTAAACTCAATGGCTACATGCCTGAGAACCAACTCTATGGACCACATGTTGTTAGTACATAAGATGTGAAATTAAATAAAACAATGAAATAAAAATTACAGCTCGACAGGTCACACGTCCAGAGCATTGGGGTTTGCATCTTGTAACAATTCAACTTCACTAATCCAAAGATGGGTACCTAATCAGATGTTGGGCTCATAGAGCCATTCAGAGCAATAGGTACACAATATGTAACACATGAACTCATGTGTTAGATGTAAATCTGCTCAATAGAGCTCACAAATCAATCATGATACATTTTTTAACTCCTGAACTAGAATATACATATCTAGAATTCCTTACGACAACTAACAAGAACACCTAAGAGAGAACGAGCAATCTCACAAAACCTAATAATAACCACATGCTTTTAAAGAATGTGAGGGAATAGGGAAAAAGAGATGCAGCAAGCTACCACACACTTAGTGGATTATCTGTATCTCAAAAAATCAAAATAGTTACACATAATACATTACGCAGCAATCAGCAAGGAGTTTTATTTAATAGAAGCATGTTAAGCAAGCATAGGTTGACAACACCTAATTGCTCCTTGGTTGCACTAAAGGTCAATGGTAAGTTCTTTTGGTTGTACTAATCACTTAGACACTGCGGGTCTTAGTTAAGTCACCAGCTCAGATTCCTTACAACATAGGAGTGACAAAGATGCGTAGAAGTCTTTAAACCTCAATTTAAATCAAACCAAATCAAACAGAAACTACATCATACAAAGAAAGTCATTTAGATTGATTGGAAGCCTTTTTGAAGTGTCCTGACACTTTTACATAAACAATTCAAAGTATAGTTCAGAAAAAGTGAACTCCGAGCTCATAACAAGTAAAGTCTCCTTCAAAGTACTAGATTCACAAGTTAATGCCTTCTTAGGAGAGTATTATAACTCATGATTTATGGCGTCCCTAGGGCCTCTCAAATTCAAGGGCCTCCAACCCTCGTCAGGGTAGTATCAACTAGGGTTCTTGCTTTCTAGGTCTACTCCTTATAAATTAGGGTTCCCCTTTTCTGGGTCTGCTTCTTGGACTGACTCCATATAATTAGCCCTATCCTTCTACCCCCAAAATACTTTAAGTTATAATTTCATTTTCAAAACTGTATGGCATCCTACTTTATCAAAAGATCGCTTTGACGATATTAAACCTCGGTTCTGGAAAAGTTTGCAGCCATCACCCTAATGAAGGTTATAAAATCACGCTTTTATCTAATGTGCGCTTGATATAATTATTTTGAGAGCCTATGAGTGGGCTATCAACTTCCAAACTTGAATCAATTGGCTTAGTTAAGAAAAAGCAACACTTCTATCATGAAATAATTCAAAGGAAATTTAGGCAAAATAACTTGAAGCAATCCAAGAAATCAAATATTCATGTAAAGGCACTTAGACGTGTTTCAAGCCAGATCAAGCAAGGTTTAATATAAACAAAGGCATTGTTCATAAACCAATTAATGTGGGGTTCTAATTAACACACAAGCAGCCTTAAATAACTAAAACCACAACTTACTATGAACTCAGCCTAAAACACACACAAACAACACATAAACCAAACAACAAGGGGGCGGAGTTGAACTGGAAGCTAAGCAGCTCTTGGGTTTATTGCCCTAGCCCACAGCTAGACCGGACCGATGAATTGGCAACAACCCTTCTCACATTTGACCTTATATATAGACATATGACTCAACAAGGTTCAGAGGCATTGACTTATGGCCTCATATGGTCACTTTTGCTTTGCCAACTACCATTTTGGATTTGAACACATAAAAAGTTCACATCAAAGCATGATTAAAAGGAAACGATGACAATCACAATGGCTTATAGGTCAAACTCCCTAATTTCCCTCATTAAGCACTGCCCCAAAAACTTAATCAGTGATGAATTCTATCAATGCCAAACACGGAACTCAAAACTTTGTCAAGTACTAAATTACCTTGGAATTAATATTTAAGTTGAGGAGAAGGACTACCCACCTCAAATCCATGCTTTGGGACACAATTTAGGGTTGGATTGCCATTTTGGGTTGGTTTTCAAGTCTCCCTCTTCCTCCTCTTGCACTGCTCAGTCGCCTCCTCTATTTGCCCCCTCATTTGCTGCTCGATTATTCTCTTTCCTCCTCTACTGCCACTGCTACTACCCCCTTGCTCTTATCTAGCTGCGTCACACTCTTTATCTCGCTCTCTATCTCTCTTTGTTTAATGGTAGTGGTGGTAGTTAAGCTAGACTAGGGTTCACCACTTTGCTTTGCACCTCGCCATTTCTGTGTGCAATGCCTCAGTATCCTCCTCGCTGCTCATAACTGGTCGGCTAGTGATATGATAATGTTTTTCCTCCTCTCGCTCACTCTCTCCCTCACATGCAATAGTGAGCCGAATTTTTGGCTCGCCAATGGGGGCCTACTACCTTGACATTAGCTTTTCAGCCATGTTTTTGGCTCACAATCCTCCTCTTCACCAATGTAAGGTTCACAACTTGGGTTCACTACATAAAATAATACCCATGGAGCCCGCTGCTAAACATACTTATATTTTTTTAGGCAAAGTGGCATTGTTTAAGTCAATAAAATTATTTTTTTCTATCTTCAGAAATTAATGTGTGGTTATTTAATTTAATAAATAATTTGTTTATCTTTTAAAAAAATTTCAAGCAAAAAAAAAACTCATCAAATTTTATCAAAAAATTTCTACCCAAAAAAGTCCAAAAGGAAAACATAAGCAAAGCCAAAATATTTTTCCAAAAGGAAAAAGGAAAGCCCAAAATAACGTCCACTCAAAAAACAAATAAAAATAAAATTAAAGCCAAAGAAAAAGAGAAAAGCATGATGTGGTATGGGCGAGTGCCTCATAAAGGCTAGCCAACTTGTGAGCCATGAGCCATGAGCTACGAGCAGCCCTCTGTGACATAGTGAGCAGCTCACTAGCTTATAGGACCCAAAACTCGACTCGCGAACCAACCATTGCACAAGGTCTATGGGTTGAGGGTTTTGGGTCTTCTGGCCTCTTACTTGAAAAGCACTCCCCCTTCCTTCTCTTTATTCCTTTTCTCTTTTTTGCTTAAGCCTACTAAAACAGGGAATTTAGGTTAGTGTTCTTGTGGTTTAACTCAGTCCTGGTGGTCAAACTCTTTACCCCTTGGCCTAGTAGCTTTGAGCCATCCTACTTTGAATAGTCACCATTAAAAGGACATGAGAAACTTAATAAATCGACTCATTGGACTTACCACACTTAGCTGGGATACTTAATTAATTCATATAATTAATCTAATAAAATTAATTAGACCAGCTAACCTACATAAGTAGTCCTAACTAAAATTCCTCAACCCTTGTACTTCGTGAAGGACAATAATGTCGAAGCTAGCAAGTCAGTTTGACACAACGATTATATAATCTCAAAATCATAAGTTACAAATGATATTTACCTAAATTTTTGTTTAAGCTAACATAATTATTCCCAGATGCTATTTAGTTAAGAATGGCTTAGCTTCTCTTGCTTATTGGTACTATTAAGTCCTCCAATATTCTAGTAGAGAGCATTTATGTAGGTTTATCTTCCACTTTAAGCATAATTCAACAACTATTGAGTAGATTTAAAGCATTTGTTATAGCAGAAATGACTTCATTATATACAAAAATGCTTCTAGCTACTGATCTTCTAGATCCTAAAAAACCATCACCATCCACATGTTGTGTATTTGAGCCTGTGTAGGATCAATAGGATGTACTTGTATAGGTTGTATTGGATGTCCCCTTTGTACTGGCACCCACACCTTCTTCACAAGCCTTTACTTCTTGTATTCACTCTCATGCTCAAACAATTTGTAATAAGTGCACTTTATGGGTTTTCACTTATAGTGTACTTGCTGTACTTACATTCCTTTCTCACTTAGTAAGTTAACTCCATCAGGTAGGTCTACATCAAACTTTACTTCTATTAAAATCTTGGTATAGCTTAACTTTGTTTTTTTTTTTTTTTTTCATTGTGGGTTTCTTTGTCTTCAATGGCCTACCAAGGAGACTTTCCAACTTGCTTAAACTCGGAAGTCCCACTATAACTAGTGGGTCCACTAGATTAGGCGGTAAAACAAAACTTGAAAATTGTTCATTAAATAACTGTACATTATGAGACTTTGATGTTTATCAAAATATGTGTTTTTGAAAGGTACAAGCAGTAAATGTACCTAGATCTTTTTTTGGAATCTCTCTCCACCCCTCTCTCTCTCGTTTGTAAAAAGTTGGTCTTTGGCTCGATAACGATGAAAGTGGGCCTCGTTTCTGCTCAAGATACACATTACATTATTTGTAAAGTTTTCATGGCTTGTCTTATTATAATTTTATAAATAATCCATAATCTTGCTTGGTATGTTCTTAATTATGTGCGTCTCACTATCAGTAACCTAACCACACAAATTGATTTTTTGCTACCCCTTTATCTTATTATCATCATTATTATCGCTAATAGTATTAATGCTATTGTTATTATTATAGGTATTGTTACCAATATCTTCATTATTATTAATATTATTGTTACGGTTATTATTATTGAGAGTAGTACGATTATTAATTTTAGTGATTTATCCATAAAGAAGCTTGGGCTGGGCAATACTAATTTGCGATTCTAAGTTATTTTCGATGTCAAGTTTCTGCTTTCGTCCAAAATCGAGAAGTATCATCCTTTAAGGCTTCAAATAGACCTTTTTTTCTAGTAGTTTGTTTTAGATTACAAGAGAATGTCTTTTTCTTTGCTCAGGTGAGTATAACTTTAACTTTTAGTTATAACCGTGGGTAATACTTGCTCTTGAAGTCACTTTTAGCACAAAATTAATCATCATCATTACTTTGATTAAGTTACAACATCAAGCTCACTATTGCCTTGAAATCCTTAATTCCCCTCAATTTTCATATTAAATGACACTTCAACTAAACTTTCTTTCCCTTTACTTGGTTTGGCTGGTAAGAAGAATATATCCCTCTCTGCCCACTTGAGCATGAATCAATCTTTATTTATCTTTCGAGTCACATTAACACTTCATTAACCATTAACACTAATTATAATCCATGAACTTTACTACTTTAGTTAGGCCACGAAAATCAAACTCCACCACTACTTTAATCACTATTATTACTCCAATTCCACCCTAAAACATCATTCAATCTCCTTAAATTAATTCCAAGGTTCATGTTAGATTAATTAGCTTTAAAATCATTAAAAATAGTTTTTTCCTACCTCCTTATTCCATCTCCAACCTCACTCTACCTTGCCTCTATCATAGCAACACTAACAACCAGACCACCAAATCAAACTTCATATGCACACATAATTCCTCATAATTACATTCAAAACACATACATAATTCCTCAAAGTTTCAATCAAACCTAACTTTATGGGCACAATCTCACAACTCACACACAAACTCTATTTCCTCCATAAACAGCCACAACACATGCTCATTCCATTCCTCAAAAATCATCATAAGAAGTTTTAAGTTCAGAAAAATCAACACAAAAAATAAATTTACAAGTAAGATTAAGAAGTGAAGATGGTGAAAACAATTGAAGGGAACTTAGGCTTCCCCTTTGCACACCAAAGAAACAACACTAAGGAGAACGTCTTGGCCAACTGTCGGCTGTAACAACTAACGGTGTCGCAAATGTCCAGTGCTCGACACATATTAGGAGGAGTGGATGCATGAGAGTAGGGGCGGGGGTTGAAGAAGTAGGGGAACCATGGGGAGGAGGGCAGTCACGACAGTAAACAAAAAAAAAAAAAAAAATGAGGGGCGTTAGTTTAGTTAAATTAATATAATCTAATTTACCTAAGCTCTAGATACTTCCCCCTCTATTTTTTCCTTTTTCCTTTTTTTCTTTTTCTATGTAATCAAACAATTCATTTTTTGAATTGATAAATATTTGGGCTGATTTATTTATTTACCAGTTCTAAATGATTTTTTATGGAGCATGATTAATTTTGCATTGAGGCCACTTTGTTGCTTCAACTTAAAATCGCATAAATGTTTAGAATGCTAAATTAAAATGTGGTGTCCAACTTAATTAAATTAAATTGAGATTTATCAAAGTAACTAGCATGGGTTAGGTTTGGGTTATTACAGCCTTCCCCCTTAAAATAAGTTCATCCGCGAAACTTGCCAAGTTGAAGGAGATATCCGATTTATCTCACAATAAATAAGGATATTGGTTTCCCACATCTGCCTTTAGGTCCCATATGGCTTCTGATGAGGCATGGTTAGTCCATATAACCTTAAATGGAGGCATTCCCCTTATAAATCGAGTTTTCGCCAACCTCTATAAGCTATACCACAACGATATGATTTGGTTCTGGGACATACTTTCTGAGCTTTAAAATATGAAAAACATTATGCACATGCTTGCATTCCACTGATAAATCCAATTTATAAGCCATTGGCTTTAGGTTTTCTATGATTTTATAGGGCAATGTATCTAGGTCTTAATTTCCCTTTGACGCCGAACCTTCCAACACCATTGATGGTATTACCATAAGGAATACCTTATCTCCCCGTTGAAACTCCAATGGTGACTTATTGTTATCAGCATAGATTTTTTATTGGCATTGGGCTATGATGATATCTTCCTTACCTTCTTAATAGTTCATTGGATTAACTAGGCATTGTTTGACACTATGATCTTGTTAGAAAGGCCCTTATTTTGTGTTCTTAATCGTATTACATTCCTATTGAAGACCAATTATCAGCTATGCCTTTAGATTTAATGTCATTCTACAACTGGAATCTACAGTATTTTGGGTTAACAATGAAGGGATATCTTGCACATTGTCACACTACTCTAAGGTTTGCTTGTTTACATGACCTCCCTAACCAAGCTACCTAAAGATTTGCTAGATCTAAATTTGATGTTAAAGATGAATATATCCAAGTATAAAAATGATAAAAATAGGGACATAGTAAATCATTACTCTCAAAAAGAAATAAACAGTGAGATTAGTAATGATTGATAAAGGAGGAATTGTCATGAGATGCTTAGAATAAAGGTAGCTATAACTATATCAAGATTCAAAAATAGAAGGCCATAATAATAAAGGTTTTTAAATATAGATCACAAGAGAAGCCAAAAGATAGCGGATATAGGCTTCGCCATGTCAATGAGAAGGATAAGCATTCTATACAATCTTCATCAGGGAGGCTAGAAGGCTAAATCATACATTAAATTGTGCTATCCATAAAGAAAGAAAAGATTGGAGTATCCAAAATAGAGAGATGAAATTATTTGGTTATGTAAAGTTATCTTTTAATAAGAGTTCTCATTGCTGAATCAAACTGTTCGAACCATTGTATAACTTGAAATAAATTGGGATTATTTGAGTCAATAAAGGGATAAATGGTAGACTGTTCATATAACTTTCATACTATAGGTGTAGTTAAATAATCATAAATACAGCACTAATATTATCAAGGATGGAATCATCATAACGCCCAACATAGGCACATAGTTAAGGAACAAAGTGAAGTTAGAAGAGATAAAGTTGGAATCATCTTAGAAGAGAAAGGTATTTTAATTGCACTTGGGTTTAACAATCAAATTACAAACAAGATAGCAATGCATAATTTCAACAAGGTGACCCAGTAGCAAAAATCAGTATGATAAGTGTGATAGATTGAAATGGATAACCAGTCGGTAGAACATCCTAGTTTTATTATGAATGAATTTGCAAGAATATACCTATGCTCACTGGGATCAAGTTCAAGTAAAGTAACATGATGAAATGGCGGCAATCAAATGTTCACCCATATTAGTCGACACTAAATTGCATCATTATTCCAGATAAGTTGTGTGGGTTTATTACTATAGACAAACGGGGTGCATACTGTATGCATCAAAATATTAGCAACCATACAGGACTAGATAGAAATGTATTCAATAATAAGTAGCAAGGCTCAAGGACATGGTTAATAATGCTAAAATAAATTACAATAATTCCTAAAGATTTGCAAAACTCCAGAAGTTTGAAGCAAAAAGGGGGAAGTGAATAACATTGGAAATAAGCTAATTTCAAGGTTAAAGCAAATCAAACAATATGAGAAATGTTAGAAGAAAAGGCATAGCTATGAAAGGTATACTCTGATTAGCAAGGTTGAGGTGCTAATCAAGACCTTTATAAACAAATGATTTGTATTTAAAAAAAATATACAATAGCACAACAATGAGGCATATAAACAAATCAAATGGACCAAAGAAGAGATAAATCAATGTCTAAAAGTAATGAAGGTATTGCCAATGTAGGATTTTGTTAAAAGAACAGATGACAGATCATGGAATAATGGGTAAGGAAAACAGTACTATGAGGTAGGTAGAATGAAAATAATTATACACATAAATAATTCTAAAATAGAGATAAGTAAGAATCAAATGGTTCCAAACATTAATTACGCAAGAGAAGAACAATTAAGATTAATTTGACAGCTAGACAAATAGTGTATCAATGCACAAAGGATTGATTTAAGATTAAATTATGACATTATCCATGGGTATAAGGTTTTTTTTGTTTATTTAAATGAGGGGTGCCCTTATTGGTATAATTTGAAGTGTTGATGACATCATTTTTTTTTTCCAACTTGAGGTGAAAATCAAAAGAAAAACGGGACTTTTATAAGGACATCTTCATCAGAAGGAATGCACATCTATGTTTGTGTAACAATAACAGGAAAAGGCCACAATGGTTCTGGTTTATTCTCGAGGATCAAGAGAGCAAAATAAAAGGTTAGGGCTATAAAGTTGAATCGATTGTAAGGGCACTAGAAAAGGAAATGGCGCATGATGTGGAAACAAGCTAGTGCTATATTTAGAATGTTACCGGAGAAGCTAAGGCAATGCTCACAAGAACATAGAGTGAGCAACTTAAAAGCGTTAAGGAAAAAGGTAAAGATATTACAAAGAAGGCAAGCTTCATTGGCTGGCTTGGTTAATGTAAAATTCTCCAAAATAAGGGGAATAACCCTTGGCAGATGTAATAGATTTAGGGATGCTGGTAAGACGGAGCAATGAGAATCAAAGTTTATTCTAACCAAGATGGCACCAATTAATAACGAGAGATTGATTACCAAAGGTAACTTGAGTAATCGAGAGAAGAGGATAACATTCTAACTCACTGTTATGATTCCACAGAAAGATTAATGTCATGAAACAACTCAATTGTTAAAATGATATTCAGTAAGGTATTGTTAAGATAGCTAGGAAATTTTTCAAAATAGTAGGTTAATGGGATTCAAGTAGGAATTATAGGTTAGATTATGATAGAACACCTAATAGGCCCGCAAGCATACGACGACGTTGTAGCACATCAAGATCAATACCACAGAGACTAGGTTGATCTATTAGGCTATATTCCCTCAAGATATGCTAGGTGAATCCAAATTTGAGAATGAAATTTAACTAATCTACTATCTAATCTAATGAATAAATAATCATGGAATTATACAAAACTAGCAATATCTCAATTCATGCATCAATCAAGCACTTTTTCCTTAACTAGTTATTTTAAAACCGATAATCGAAGTATCACTACCCTCTTTCAAGACAAAGTAAAATACCTAAATCAAATTAATCATTAATTCTCTCGATTAGTTTAGGTTCATTAGGCACATGATTATCAAATCAATGGCTTCTCAGTCGGTAATTCTCTCTTGAGATATCACATAATCAAGTCATATCCTAGGATTTCGATGTTAGAGATTTCACCTTTCAGTCCTTCTTCCAAATATCTATAACATGCAAGAAAGTGATCAAGTTCCTCACAACATAATAAACCTCTAGGATCCAAAACAATCCAACAATTCCAAAATACTCAAAGAGATAAACAACAAATCATGAATTTAACTAGTATTTGCATAAATCCAAAATCAAAACAAAGTCATAATCAAAATTACAAAACATAAATCTTCTTTTAGAAAAGGGAGGAGAAGAGAAGAGAAAAGGGATGCTCAACCAAAATCGTGCTTGAACCACTATGCAATCCCAGGATGGAATCCTTGCAAATCTTCAGTTCGACTCTATCTCCCTCTCTCTCTCCCTTTAATCCAATCCTAACTAATGGAATATAGAGGAGAATGGAATAGATAGGATGGGGATGTGTGTTGAAATGAGGATGAGAGCCCCCCTTTATAGCAAAGCTGCTGGAAGCCGAACAGCCACGCGTGTAAATGACATTGCAAACTACTTGGAAGTTTAAAAGCTGCGAGAAAATAGACAGTCTCGTATGAAATGAAGATACTACGGACTGTGGCATCCACCACGGGCAGACCGTGGTGTCCACTGCCTTGGTGTTCTTTTATTCTTCTCTTTCTTCCACGGGCCTGATGACTGGGGGCATCCGTGGGGAGTTAAAATACACTCAAGTAGGGTCAAAACAAGGGTGAAAAGATCCACAATCCTACAAAATACAGAAAAAAACTATACCCGAGCGTAAAATGGGAAACGGAGTATAAATTATCACATAAAGCATATAATTTTCCCTAAAAGTACAGCAAAATAACCCTAAAATGATATACGCTTTAAGCACTTATCAAACTCTCTAATGCTTAAACTGTTGCTTGTCCTAAAGCAAATACTATATAAAACCTACAAGGGAGATGCATCTAGGACTCAAAATATAACAACCTCCTTTAAGTAGGCAAAGCCATAGCATATCATAAGCAAGAATAGCAATCAGCGACAACCCCAAATAGTGCGCAAGTCATTCCAAAATTAGAAGGACGAGAAGGTTTTTGAAAAAATATAATATCACAAGCTCGATATCCAACTTGCTCACGACCAAAGAGCCACAAAGCATGTCATGCAAGCACATGGAATTGAATAGACCAATTAGACTGGTAGAACCTCACTTTGGGGAAATGTGACTCATTCCTGCTCATGTGTTTGAAATATAGCATAGGTTCACTTAAGACTCGTTCTAAAGATGTAATCTACCATATGCTTGACAAGGCTCTAACATTCTCCACCACTAAAATGCATTATGCAGAAGACAATCAAGAGGACTTTATTCGGGTTGTAATGTGGGCTAGAAGGGTTCAGGAAAAGGAATGGACAAATGAATTTGGGCAATGTGGAGCTACTTGGCCAAGTGACTAGGGAGCAACCAACAAACCACCAACTAACCAATAAGTTCACCAACACTCCAAACCTCAATAATTCAATGAACCTACCCCAATGAATTACATAGGAAATGAGTTGACAAAGAAAGAACACAAGCTATGCACATATCCAATGCCAATCATTTATTCATTCTTTTTTGTGCTTTTTTCCTATGATTTTCTCTTTTTTTAATCTTTTTTTTTCAACATAACTTCTATTTCTTCTTTTTTTTTTATTTGGTTTTTTGGGAAATGAAATAATAATTACAATTACCGCAAGGCATAGGATCACGAACTATTAACCCACAACCTGATATAGATACTCAACCCAAACAAGAGGGAACCAAAACAAATGATCAGTATCATCAATCCCTCAATAAATCAATATACCAAAGCCACTTTGAACTTGATCATCCCCAAAACCACCCACTACTTACATAAACTGATACTTCATAGACTTGGCTTGAAGGTTAGAATGTGTGTTTGGCCAAGGGCTAATATGACAGGATCATAACAAAAACAGATATAGGCTCAAAGGGGCTAGCAAAGGAAATAAACATGTAATACAAGGTTAGGCTATTTGGCTATATGGTTGAAATGATCAAAGAAAGAATGTCTCTATCATATCATCAACCATGCACATGCGAATGTGGTTTTGAGCAAGAATCTAGGCAAGTTCTAGAGATGCAACATGGAAGAGTCACACACATGAGACTTAATATAATGATTAGTGCAAGGAAGGCTCAAAATCTTGCGGGATATCTATCAAAGTCTCATTAAGCTCATATAATGAATCCATGTGCAAACATTAGTGCCAATGACTCTAGGGGATAACATAATTCTTAACTAAGACAAGGGTCAAAACAAGAAATATTCATTCACAAAATCTTCACAAATTTTTAGCACCAAAAGGGACTGCATATCGAAAGTTACTCAAGCTTATGAAACCTATTTTACCTAACAAAAGCTTCATTGGAGTTGATCTCAAACCAATCCACACCATCCCTATATCTAATCCTATATGAAAACTTAAATGCAACTAAATGCAACACACTAATGTAAACAAAAAGAAACCCTAAAACTACATGCTATAGCATGTATGCAGGCTAATAATGAAAATGAAAAACATAAAAACTACCCTTCCCCCATGCTTAAATAAAACATTGTTATTCAAAGAAAAGAGACTAAGTGAAGGGGAATAAAATAAAACAATCTCCCCAAGTTAGGTGCTAAGTGCACCTAAGCTATGCGACCTCATAATAACTGGGCCTCATGGAGCATCAACTACTCCATCACGATCTCAAGGCTCAGTTCATGAAAGCAGACTCCATTAAAGCATGTAGGAGCTTATCAAACTCCTAGGACCACAATTTCGAAAACACAAGGTAAGAGGCAATAACCAAAGTTACACTAAAGAGTATAAGTATTCTCTTGACCTTATCAAAGCCCACAGAAAAATCATAAAAAGGATTAAAGAATGTAGTCCATGTGATTTTCCTAGGCAAGTCTTCTAGGCTTACATAGTAAGGATCAATGGAGGGATCATACCCTCTTAAGTAACCTAGGGGCACATAATCTTGAATGTTCCCACCAAGCATACTAAATCTATTATCCTCATCACCCAAATCAACATTAGCATCACAAATCATAAGATTATCATTGGGTACATCTAAAGAGTACTCAGGGGAAATAGAGGGTAATGAACAGATAGGTGAAACATGGAAATGATAAAGAGGATTAGAGAGAACATTATTATCAAAACTAAGGCTAGGAGACTCCTCATGCATAAATACATCACGCGACCCTTCCAAGGGCATCTCAACTAGATCATGCACCTCATCAAAAGTATCTCCTGACTCAAAACATGCATTAGTATGCTAAACCTGATAACTATCCCAAAAGGCTCACCCACTTCGAGCCCCGTGCGTTGAGCTAAAGGGAAGGATGAATCATATAAGGATAGGACAACATAAGTATTGTCTCAGGGTGATGCAAAGTCAGGATGAGCATCACATACATAATAAGGACACGAATTTATATCTTGATTAGAAGAATTATAGAAATCATACCAAAAAAGAGCATAATAAGATCTAGAATAGAATGCACAAGGATCAGGAAATGAATATCTAGAAATACAACTAGCCTTCTCAAACTCAAATGAATCCCAAGCAACCTACTCAACCAAATGCCATGCCTCATCAACACTTTTAACTAGAAAACCTCAATACTCTAAAAGAATAAGGATTTTACTATTCACATCCTCATCAACAATGTCTAAAATTTTCCGTTTGCTGACACAATAACCACATTGAGCAAGAAAGACATTTAAAGGCTTAAAATACGTCCAAAGTAATTCATGCTGAAACTGGGGGAACCGAAAAATTGCCATTGGGTTGAAGCGCACGGTGGCGTTGTAACACATCAAGGTCGACTCCGCAGAGACTAGGTTGATCTATTGAGCTATATTCCCTCAAGATATGCTAGGCGAATCTAAATTTGAGAATGACATTTAACTAATCTGCTATCTAATCTAATGGATAAATAATCATGGAATTATACAAAACTAGCAATATTTCTATTCATGCATGAATCAACCACTTATTCCTTAACTGGTTGTTTTAAAACTGATAATCAAAGCATCACAACCCCCTTCCAAGGAGAAGTGAAATACCTAAATCAAATCAATCATCAATTCTCATGGATTCTCGATCCGTTTAGGTTCATTAGCGACACGATTATTAAATCAATGGTTTCTCAGTTGGTAATTTTCTCTCAAGACATCACACGATCAATTTAAATCCTAAGATTCTGGTATTAGGGATTTCACCTTTTAGTCCTTCATCCAAATACCCATAACATGCAAGAAAGTGATCAAGTTTCTCACAAGACCAAAACTTCTAAGATCCAATAAAACAATCCAACAATTCAAAAATAATCAAAGAGATAAACAACAAATCAAGAATTTAACTAGTATTTGTATAAATCCAAAATCAAAACAAAGTCATGATCAGAGTTACAAAACATAAATCTAATTTTAGAAAAGAGAGGAGAAGAGAAGAGAAAAAGATGCTTAGCCAAGATCGTGCTTGAACTATCGTGCAAACCTGGGGTGGAATCCTTACAAATCTTCACTTCAACTCTATCTCTCTCTCTCTTCCGCTAAGCTAACCCTAAATAATGGAATATGGAGGGGAGTGGAATAGATGGGATGGGGATGTGTATGGAAATGAGGATGAGAACCCACTTTATAGCAAACTTACTGGAAGCCGAATAGCCACGCGTATAAATTACATTAAAAACTGCTTGGAAGTTGAAAAGCCGCGAGAAAGTAGACAATCTCGTAGGAAATAAAGACACCACAGGCCGTGGCATCCACCACGGGCAGACCGTGGTGTCCACTGCCTCAATGCTCTTCTGTTCTTCTCTTTCTTCCATGGGCATTGTGACTGGGGGCATCCGTTGGGAGTCAAAATACACTCAACTAGGGTCAAAATAAGGGCAAAAAGGTCCAGAATTCTGCAAAACACAGAAAAGAACCATACCCGAATGTAAAATGGGAAAAGGAGTATGAATTATCAAATAAAGCATATAATTTTTCCTAAATATGCAGTAGAATGACCCTAAAATGATATACCCTGTAAACACTTATCAACACCGCAGGCATAGGGCTACACCTCGTTGTAGTTGGAAAGTAGTCAAAGGTTCTTGGTGGACTATACAATATGTAATGGTGCATACTTTATAAGGGAAGCTTCCTATTAGTTGGCTAAAGGTTATTACAAGCTCTTTTAAATCCATACAGAGATGTGTACAACTAAGGTTGCACATGTTTGATATGCTTAAGGAAAAGTTGCCTAAGCTTTAATTCCTTATTTAATAACTTCTCATATCCTACTTCCTTTATAACCCTTTATTGGAACATTGGGGCTTGATTCGAGATGATCTCTGCTTGAATAGAACCATCTAGTCTTGTGGAATCACTAGTTATAGCCTTATGCACTCTTTATAACACCCAAATTATGTCGTTGATTCCTTAATGAAAGGGGTCATAGGGCAATGAGGCTAAGTGCCCAAAGTTCAAGTAATAGAAGTATTATACATCTATTATACCTCTCCACATCTCATTTACTGCTTCTAATTATATCGATAGATGATGTCCCCTTATTAGCTGTAATATA
Organism: Carnegiea gigantea; assembly: GCA_029747015.1. Classification (NCBI taxonomy): domain Eukaryota; kingdom Viridiplantae; phylum Streptophyta; class Magnoliopsida; order Caryophyllales; family Cactaceae; genus Carnegiea; species Carnegiea gigantea. The sequence continues at coordinate 610,058 of JAKOGI010000303.1, read as the reverse complement.
AGTTATGACCTTTGGAATTCCTGGGAGTATAGGATACAAAAGTAAAGAATATATACATATATATCACTTCCTCAAGTCTTCCCCCCTTAGGTTCCACATGTGTAGCATGGCATTTCTGGTGTAGTGAGTATGCTCACCGGTATTAAGCACTTCTCTTGTTACTTTGATGATTCCACCATCTTCGTATCTCATTTTTTCCCCCAAACTATCCCTAGTGTTTTCCATTTAATGTAGCATTACCATACTCATAAAACCGTAACAATAGGAGGTCTTTTACCCTTAGTTAATTAAGAGGTGAAACATATGCTTGCATCTATTTTCCCTTTTTCTTTTCTCTTTGTTTTCCTTAAACCTTGTTATCTTAATTATTCTACTTATCTCATCATTTCATGCCCTACAAGATCAAATCTTTCCCAATCTAATTTTTTTTCCCCATTATCCAAGTAGCATATCTTATTTCAAAAGAACATACCACGTAGTCCTCAAATGCATGTCTTTTTTCCCATAAAACTTCCTCACAAGCATAATACCCCTAAGGTCCCCTCTTTTTGCGATTCCCATATGCTCCTAGGGTCTATTTTATCCTCATAATAAGTGCATAATATCGCTAAATACATCATACAGTCTCAAGTCTCTACACTTCTTCTTTTTCTTTTCCACATTCTTTAAAAAATCTCCAAAGACTCGTCAGCCTTATTGATAACTCAATTAGGGAATGTCCCTTCCCATGACCGTAATCACTCGTCCAAAATCATGATGTCTACTTGCACCCACACCTAACAATCCTCTACCTTTTTTATCACATACATAGTTGCCAAAATATGCTTAATATGTCATGACTTAGATTTATACCTAGGTTACGATGACCTATATAATTACATAATTTTGGATTTAGTTACTATAAACACTCATGACATCGCACATCTTTTGCAAAGGACTCATATGATATTGAGTAGCCTACCATAACTTCTCTGATCGTCATTAGAAAATTCATTAAGTTACATGCCATTTGAAAATCAGCTATAGAAGGGTCGTAGGCCATTGTGTATATTTATTTGACAAGAACTTCTCCTCCTACTGGGTTTACACTACCATGCATTTTAGTAAAACATACTTCCCTTATGTAGAAGAGTAGTTGTAATTTGATACCACAAGAATTGCTTATGAATTAGCATACGAGCTCTTTGGGAGGTAGGGTTCATAAGATTACTCTGGTAGATCCTTGATCTTAACACCAATGAATAAAGACAAGGCGGATACTGACTAAACCATTCTACATGATTTTACAATGTGAAATTACACCGTAAGCATACAACTTTTGAGTACTTGAGGTTTGCATCCTCAGGGATGAGCATGAAATCCGATCACTAAAAACTAATATTAATCATTTAAGACTTTAATAAACCCTAACCTAATCACTAAAAACTAATCTAAGAGCGCCAAACCTAACCTAGTCATGATTAACACTTATCAAGGCAAAATTACCAATTACTCCAGACTTTAAAGGGAGTAAAACTAAAGATACTATCAGTGTTCATAGACCACATTAACTAAACAACATAAAGAAAGAAGAAAAAAAAGTGAAATCAACAGTTAGTAATATAAAAAGAGCCACCTAGTTAACCAAATGGGAATTAGAAAAGCAAAAATGATCACCAACTAAACTAATCAGACTAAACTCATAATAATGACAAGAAAGAGAGAAAGCCATGGATTCCTTCCATCTTAGATCAGCCAAGATTCACTTGAACAACAAGCATAATACAAACTCAACCTAGAAACTTAATTAAACCAATATCAATTCATATCCATTAACCAATTATACATCAATCAAAACAGAAACTGAGAACACAGCACACAACACCGAGCTAAAATGAAACTGAGAAATTTCAAGCAACTTAAGCTATGTTTAGATTTGAAAACAGAACAACAGAGCAACAGGGGGGATCAGAGAGAAGAAAACATCCCTGACACTGAACGTCTGCCTAAATTCAAACTGTTATCATTGATGGCAGCCGGCAATACACTGAACAAACAGCCCAAAAACACACTCAACCTATAAAAATTACTTGAGCAACCATAAGGAGCAATTGAAAATTGAAATAGAGGTGCGAACAGGGAAGAGAAAAGAGTCTAAGGAAGATCGAAGGGGGGCAAGGTTTCAAGCTTCCCCAAACATGGTGGATTCACCATTAGCCTTGTTGCAACTAGAGCAAAAACATGACAAGGGAGATATTCTTATGATTCGATTCAAAGCCAAACACATGGATTCAATACAAACTGAAGTCCGTTAATCGAAGCTCAGAAACTCAAAAGGTGAAAACAATTCTAAATTCGAAATAAAAACTTAGAAAACTAAAATAAACCACAAAACTAAAAACCCTAAAATGGATATTAATAGGCCTGTAAGCGCACGATGGTGTTGTAGCAAATCAAAATCGATCCCACAGAGATTAGTTTGATGTATTGGGCTATATTCCCTCAAGATATGCTAAGCGAATCCAAGTTTGATATTGAAACTAAATTATTCTAGTATCTAGTCTAATGGACAATCAATCATGGAATTCAATCGAACTAAGCAATTTTTCAACCCAAAAATTAATCAAGAGCCTTTTTAGATGGGCAATTCCAAAATCAATAATAGATTTATCAAAACGCCTCTTTCAAGGTGGAATGAAATTCTTAAATCTAATCAACTACCATTTGTCAAAGGTTTTTGATTATTCTAAGTTCATTAAGAACACGACTATCAAATTTAAAGGTTTGTTAAATCGTGAGTCTCTCTTAAGATCACACCCGCTCAAGTCGAATCTAAGTTTTCTGAAATTCTAGTGTCACCTTTCAGCTTTTCATGAAATACCTAAAACAAGTAAGAAATTGATCAAGTTTTCTACTCACAAATCAATGTCTAAGATTCAATAGAATAAACCGAATAAATCCAAAATGCTTTTAGATCAAATCCATAATCGGTTTAATCACAACAACTCAACTTAATTCCAATCCAAAACATGAGATAAGAATCAATAATAATTTGAAGTTATAAAAAAAACTAAAGAGAAAAGAGAAGAGGAGAGAGAGGAATTGCTCAGCCGATGCGCGCTTAAACCGTCATGACAAACTTGATCTAGAATTCTTGCAATCTTCACCTTCAACTTGTCCTCAACTCTATCTAATCTAAAATCCTAATCTACTTGAAGAGAGGAAAAGGAAGGGAATGGGATGATGTTCTCTTTTCCACTACTGAGGGACGCCTTATTTACAGGAAAACCCAGTAAACCTTAGCCACACGATGAGGGAAAACGAAGAGATTAGTAGTTATGCTTCTACCACAGACCGTGGCATCTACCACGAGCGGACCATGGTACTGGCTAGCTCGATATTCTCCTGTTCTTTTTCTTTCCATGGGCATAGCAGCTTAGGGGCATCTGTGGTGAGTCAAAATACATCTAAATAAGGGTCAAATGGTTCAAAATCCTATAAAACACATCAAACAACCATATCCAAGCATAGAATGGGAAAAAGAGTGTAAATTATAACATAAAGCACATAATTTTTCCTAAAAATGGAGGAAAATGACCCTAAAATAATATATACATTAAGCATTTATTAGATCTTAAAACTAAAATTTAGCATCGAAAACCCTAAAATCAGACCGCAATAACCTTCAATCGCCGCTACCCTTCATTCTATAGCCTTCAAGCCTAATTCCAAACTTTCATCTCAACCCTTGATTCGGCTCTGATGTGGGCGTTGAAGATCGTTATGGTGCGGGCATGGGTGGGGACATTATAGTGCTAATAGTGCACGCAAATGATGGTAGGTATGGTGTGGAGATAATGGTGGAGTTTTGAGATGCTGGTGGACGAAAATGGTGGAGCTGGTTCGGGGAGAGGGGCAGGAAGAGAGAGAGAGAGAGAGAGAGAGCTGAGATTGGGGGTGGAGGTGTTTCTATCGGGTCTGATTGAGGGAGAGCAGAGAGAAGAGTAATAAGAGGGGTTGGGGATCATGTAAGGAAGAAATTGGGGGCTAGCTGGTTTTTTATTTATTGTTTTCCTTTATTTTTTTGCTTTTTTCTGCTTTTTGGGTTAAAAGAGGGAGTGAGCTAATGGACTTGAGATAATAAGGTCCAAATTTCTTTTCTAAGAATTTTTCACCTTTTTTTTTTCTCCATATTTCTTTTTTTTCATGGCCTATAAAAACAAAATAAATTCAGATAAAAATCTAAATATAATAATTATTTTGGCCACAAATTAGGCATAAAGGTATGGAAGAAATATCATATTTTTTGTGCAAACAATTGCTCCCACACCTAGATTTTGTTTGTCCTCAATTAAAACAAACAAAACTACCTAAGACGGAATAGGAAATGAGAAAAAGAAAATCTTACCTCATTTTCGTATAAATCATAGTTGCATTTAGCATGTGCAATAGCCCCTTTAAACCCCCCAATTTCCCAAGTTGACGAGTGAAGTCTCATGAGGATTTTAAAGTGAAATACTCACAAAAATCTATTCAAAAACAAAGGAAATCTTTTCAGTTTTCCAAAAAACAAATATTTATACAAGTAATTAGCAAATTATGTACAAAACTTAGGTAATTGCATTAACCTAGTAACCAAGCCACCAAATTATATACAAATGGAATATACAATCAAGAGATAACTAAGTCACAAGATGCATCCCAACTCTCATTTTTCACCCCACACATAATATGCAATGACATGTACACCTTGTTGCATGTGTAAATGTGTATCAATCCTTGGTGCATGTATAAATGTCTATCAATCCTTATGAATTAAGTTTCTATGATCACTGTTTCCTTGCCTAATTGCCTTCTTTTTTCCCTCTCTTTCTTGTTTCTAGAAGTATAACGTGTGCACCCTAAACCCACTTGACTTACAAAAATTCGACCTTCCCTAAAAAGGGGTATCATTATAATGTGTAAAGCACCTATTTCATTCCCCAAATATATGTGTAATCAGGTAAAATAGTACATATTCAAGCTAATTAAAGATATGAAATAAAGATAATGGCTTTGAACATTGGTGCTTGAGTTTTTATTCACATTTTTTAGTCTTTTTTCTTTATTTTTTTCTCTTTTTTTTTAATTTTTCAAGATCTTAGTAGGTAACATTGACAAAGGAAGAGTTCACATGCCAACTTAACAACATAATCCGAAGAATTGATGACAAACTGAGCAAGGTAGCCACAAAATCATACATATGAGACGGCTTATTATGAAAACTCGAATCTAAACATCAACTAAACATCTCATCATGCAAACTCTATTTACGTATAACTCAGTAAGTTACGAACATGGGATCTCAATTACCTAAGAAAGAACGCAAATCCTCAAAGAAAAATAAAAATCTTTTTAAATTTTCAAAATTTTTGAAAAATATATGCAGATGGGCACCTCACCCACACACCAAAACTTTACAAACGTTCTCACTATAGGAACTAAGGTGCCGAAGAGCAATCACATGAGTTATACAACCGTAAAACCAACACAAACTTACAAGTATATTCAAACTTAACCACTAAAATAGAAAAAGAAGCAAAAACAAACCAAAAGAAATGCAAAAACAAAACCACAAAAACATAGACTTGCAAGACCAAAGAAAACCTAACACATATTTATAAAACGAAACAAAAACAAAATAAAAGAAAAACAAAACACAAAAAAAAAAAAACAACAGAACACAAAATGTACCACCAAAACACACAAAATAATCAAGGGTGATTATAACCAATTCAGCTCAACAAATCCCAAATTTCTCCATAAAATCAATCACTCACATAATCATAACCCTAAATACCCACAACTATATACAAAAGTTGAGAAAGAAAAGAAAAGAAAAAGATGAGTAGAGAAGGGGTGGAACGATCATACTAGGTTGGGATATGAATGTACCCAAACTAATGCCTCACTCAGATGTCGTTGAGGAGGTCGATGGAGCATCAGTAAGTCCATCTCAATTCACAAGTTATGATTCATATCAAAACCCACTAATGATACTAACAACTTGCCAAATAATTGGGTACAATCTTTATAGAAATGAAAGTAGTAAGAAACAAGAGGTGTAGCCCAAATAAAGTGCATAAGTGGAATGCAACTCAAAGCTCTCTAGCTCATCAAAGCTCTTAGCCTAGTGAAAAGAGAGATGTGTATATGCAAACTTAGATGCACAAGTCAATGATCTAATAATGATGTCACTAGATGTATGCATAAAGCTTTAAGAGTGGTCTAAATGACCTAAATGAACTCCAACATCTCTGAGAGGGGAAGAGAAGGGACCTAAGCAAAGTCAATCAAATGAAATATAAAAATTAAAGCTCAAAGGATGGCCTAAAGTTAAGTCCTTCTCCTCAAAGTCTTCTTGAAGCCTCTCTATATTAATATCATCAATAAGTCTAATCTAAACAAGGACTACCAAGTACAAAAGCCTCGGACTCTACAAAAGTGGACTTGGGATGGTCTAAAGAAAGGTAAAAATGGGGAGGGAGTAAGAAAGGCGTGGAGTGGGAGGGGCAGGAGCTTAATCAAGGATAGACTTAACATGAATGAGATCATAAAACTCCATAGGATATGTAATCTCACTCACCTCTACAACATTAGGCTCATCAAGTGAATGCTCATCAGAAAAGTATCATTTGACTCAACAAATATGCCACACTGATCATTAAAGTTAGTTAGCCTCAAATCCATCTCCGTCCATGGGCTCTCCTAAAGGGGCTAAAGGAGAGATGAATCATGAATGGTTAGACTACCCTTAGAGGTGTCACTAACTATGCCAAACTCTAAGTAAGGCTCAACTGCTAAAGGAGATAAGGGATCACTCCTTCGTCAAGGTCGTCACAATGTGTATCATCATGAAAATCATACCCCAAAGGAATAGGTGCCTCATTCCGAGCATCAAAGTTCTCATAAGACCTGACCTCAAGTGCAGGAGAGCATAACTCATGATCGATCTTGAATAAATTATGCAAGTGAAGCTCTCCATTAAAGGCAACCAATGCCTCTAATCTATGTGATCTACCAAGTACTGGATAAGAATCAACATTATGATCAAAGGAATCACAATAATCACATGAAATATGAACACGTTGAGTGTGAGAGTGCTGATAAGATATACCCCCACACTAACTCTCATCCAAAGGTGTGACATGCATTACATAAGGATTAGGAGTGGGGTGATTAAATGCCTCTCTAGCATTGTCGTACTCCCAAGTATCATGAGCCAAATATTCATAGAAATCCTAAAATTCATCTGAAGACCTAGGAAAGAAACATCCCAAACCCCCAGTGTACATAGTCTCAGCATGACCCTGTTATTAATCATTAAGACCCTCAAAAATCACTTGGCAAATTTTCCATTTCTCAAAATATCAATTGACACATTGAGTACGAAATTCATTCAATCAACTCAAATATCGCCAAAACATTTCATGCTCATATTGAGGGAAATAGAAAATTGTTATTTATTTTTAAAAAATTTTCAAGTTTTTCAATTTTTAATGATTTTCAAAATTTTTCAATTTTTTTATTTTTGATTTTTCCTTTTTTTCAAAATACTTTCAAGAAATAAGCTAAACTTTGTTGCTACAAGTAATGAAATAAACAAGGCAAAACAAAATATATAGAACAAATAAGAAAGTAGCAAAGAAAAAGAAAATGTGACCTAATCGCATACCATCATCCTTGGCAACAGTGCCAGATAATTGTACGTGATTTTTCAATGTGAAATCGCACCATAAGTGTACAGCTTTCACTATAGTACTCGATGGTGTTAGCCTTAGGGACGAGGATGAAATTAAGTCACTAAAAACTAATCCAAATCATTTAAGACTTTAAATTAAACCTAACCTAATCACTATCTAAGAGCACTAAGCCTAACATAATCATGATTAACACTTCTCAAGCCAAAATTACCAATTACTCAAGACTTTAAAGGGAGTAAAACTAAAGATATCGTTACTACTCACAGATCGCATTAACTAAACAAAATAAAGAAAGAAAAGAAAAGAGTGAAATCAATAGTTAGTAATATAAAAAGGCAAAGGCGCAAAGCTGCCATTAATCATCATCCACTCGGCCAAATGGGAATTGGAAAAGCAAAAATTATCATCAACTAAACTAATCAGACTAAAATCAAAATAATGACTAGAAAGAGAGGAAGCCACAGATTCCTTCCATCTTAACTCAGCCCAGATTCACTTGAACAACAAGTGTAATACAAACTCAACCCAGAAAACTTAATCAAACCAAGATTAGTCCATACCCATTAACCAATGATGCATCAATTAAAACAGAATTGAGAACACAACACACGTACCAAGTTAAAATAAAACAAAGAAATTTCAAGGAACTTAAGCAATGTTCATATATGAAAATATGATAATAGAGCAACGGGGGAGGGGGAATAGAGAAAAGAAAGAATCCTTAACATTCAACCTCTGTGCAGATTCAAACTGTTGCCATTAATGGCAACTGGAAATACACCAAACAAATAACCCAAAAACATACTCAACCTAGAAAAATTGCTTGAGGAGCCATGGGAATAATGGAAAATTGAAACAGAGGAATGAACAAGGAAAAGAAATAGAGTCCAAGGAAGACCAAAGGGGGTTGGGGTTTCAAGCTTAGCTAATGGCAAAACAGAGAAACCCAAAACAAGCTTCAACTTTCAAGCTTGCCCAAACATGGCAGATTCACCATTAGCCTTGTTACGAGGAGAGCAAAAACAAAATAGCGGAGATATTCTTACGACTTGATTCAAAGCCAAGCACGTGTTGGATTTTATAGAAGCTTGGTAGGATTATGGTGGAAATGGTTTAATTTGGTGAAAGGTGTTTGATGGTTGAAAGCTTTATAGTAAAAGAGACTAGTTGGGAGAATGAGAAGTGTTGTATTGCATTGTTCCAAGTGATCCTACAATGTGGTATTTATAGACAGAGATTTGGCCTTACCCTCCAAAATTATCTAAGATATCTCTAATTTTAATTTAATTCTCCTTTTAAGTTTTTATCTAGATTTTTCTTATAGATTCTAGAGCCTAGGTAGATATTCTAGTGTACTATTCTAGATATTTCTATAATACACAATCTAGATAATTATCAAGACTTTTCTAGATTATTTAACACTAAGATTTTTTGAATTATTTTATCATTCCCCCTAATCTGAAAAATCTTGAACTCCAAGCTGTTGCCTGAATTGGATGAATTTCTTCGTCGATATGACCTTGGTAAAGATGTCTGCTAGCTGCTCCCCCGTCTTGCAAAATTATAACTTAATCTCACCCTTTTCAACTAGTTCTCTAAGGAAGTGATACCGTATCTCTATATGTTTGGTCCGGCTATAAAAACTGGATTCTTTACTATGGCGATAACTGACATGTTGTCACAGAATATTGTTGTAGGTTCTTTGGTGTTGACTTGTAGATCTCTCAAAATCCTTCTAAGCCACACTGCTTCATATGCTGCACTTGTTGCTGCTACGTATTCTGCTTCTCATGATGATAGTGCGACTGTAGCTTTCTTCCTTGAAGACCATAAGACGATCTTGGATCCTCGTTGAAATACATAACCGCTTGTACTCTTCCTGTCATCGATGCATCCTGCCCAATCGCTGTCTGTGTATTTTGTGAGGCTGCAATCTTCATCGATCTTGTAGAGAACCCCAAAATTCTTCGTTCCTTTAACTTAGTGAAGTATTCTTTTTGCTGCTACAAAGTGTGCGTTGCTAGGTTCACTCATGAACCTAGAGACAATGCTGACAGCATGAACAATATCCGGCTTTGTATGTGTGAGGTAGATAAGTGACCCCATAAGACTTCGATAAAGTGATACATCAACTTTCTCTTGGCCACCATTCTTAGATAGTTTCTCATTGATTGCTATAGGTGTGGCCATGGGCTTACAGTCAACCATATTGAATTTCTTTAGTAGGTCATTTGCATACTTCTCTTGGGATAAGAAGATATGACTTGGGCTTTGCTTTACTTGCATCCTAAGAAAGTATTTCATTAGCCCTAGGTCTATCATTTCATGCTCTAACATCATTGCCTTCTTGAACTCATTGAGCATCTTCATGTTGGTGCCTGTGTAGATTAGATCATCTACATAAAGACACAAAATGAGGCAATCATTTGGCCCATGGGTTTTGACATAGAGAAATGGCTCACTTAGGCTTTTTATAAAGCCATTTTGTAAGAGATCACCATCTATCTTACTGTTCCATGCTCGGGGAGCTTGCTTGAGGCCATATAGAGCCTTTTGTGGACGATAAACTTTGTCTTCCTATCCTTTGATGATGTATCCTTAAGGTTGCTCCACATAGACTTCTTCTTCAAGCTCCCCATCAAGAAATGCTGATTTGACATCGAGCTGATAGACTGGCAGCTTTAGCTGTGCTGCGATGGCAAGAACCATTCCAATGGTCTCTATGTGTACAACTGCAGCAAACGTCTTATTAAAGTCGATCCCTAGTTGTTGTGAGTAGCCCTTAGTAACAAGTCGGGCCTTGTACTTTTGAATTGAGCCATCTTCATTGTACTTTATCCTATAGACCCACTTGAGGCCTATGATATCTTTATCTTTGGACTTATCTGTAAGCTTTCACATATCATTTTTCTCGATCATCTTGATTTCTTGGTCTATGGCTTCGACCCACTTCTCGTCTTGAGCTGCTTCTTGAAAACTTTGCGGTTCACTTGCGAAAAAAGCGGTGATGGTATGGCCACATTTGTAGTCTTGGAGGTAGGTTGGAGGATATCGGTCTCTTTGAGAGTGATGCATTGGTTGAGGAAGGTTTGGAATTGGAGTTGCCATGGGTGTATTTCTGGGAGATTGTGGGCTTGATGAAGGAGGTGAATTTGGCTCGAGTGTTTGAGTGTGTCCTCCTTCTTGAGATGAGGTTGGGGAAAGGTTTTGTGATGGTGGTGTTATATAGAGTTGTCTTGCCAACTCCACTGTGCATCTTCATCGAATATGACATCCCTTGAGATGATGAGTTTCTTTGATTCGGGCTTATAAAGGCGATAACCTTTTGACTCATTACTGTATCCAATGAAGATACATTTTTCTCCTTTTTCATCCAATTTCTCCCGATTTTCTTTCGGGATGTAGGCATAGGCAATACAGCCAAAGATTCTAAAGTGCTCCACTTTGGGCTTCCTTTTGAAGCACGCCTCACAGGGCATTTGATTTGGCACTGCTTTTGTGGGGGATCGGATAAGAATATACACTGCTATATTTACAGCTTCGACCCAAAAATATTTTGGTAAATTTTTACTTTGTAGCATGCTTCGGGCCATTTCCACAATTGTTCTACTTTTCCTTTCGGCAACACCATTTTGTTGAGGTGTTCGCCTCACTGTCAATTCTCTTTTGATGCCATGCTTCTTACAGAAGCTCGTAAATTCCTCATTTATAAATTCTCCGCCACGATCTGTTCTTAATATTTTCATATTATGCCCACATTGTTTTTCAACAAGAGCTTTGAATTCTCGAAAATATGTAAATGCTTTGGATTTTTGCTCCAGGAAATATACCCAAATCATTCGGGTATAGTCATCAACAAATAGTAAGAAATATCTTTTCCCACTAGTTGTGGGATTTCTAGATGGGCCCCAAATATCAGCATGCACCAATTGAAGTGGGGCTTTGGCCCTCCATGAGGCCTTTGGAAATGGTAATCTATGCATTTTTCCAAATATACAACCCTCATATATTTTTGTTATCAATAATAGAGGGTAAGCCAATTACCATTTCCTTTTGTTTTAATACTTTAAGACTTTTATAATTTAAGTGCCCGAATCGTAAATGCCACAATTTAGTGCTCTCTAGTGTAGTAGTGAGAGCAACTTTGTGCTCCAGTGGCATCATCAAGGGAAATATCCTGTTAGGAGCCATAGTTACAAATGTAATTAATTGGCTCTTTTTCTTATCATGTATGAGGCATCTATTTTCATCAAATTTCACCATATAGCCTCTTTGGAGCAATTGGCCCACACTTAATAGATTTTGAGTTAGGCCAGGGACATATAAGACATCTTGTATAAATTTAGTAGAGCCATTTTTAGCTCTTACTGCAATTGTCCCTTTGCCTGTAACGTCTTGGTGACTACCATCACCAAGAGTAATATGAGATTTTATATTTTCATCAAGGCTGACAAAAGAGTTTTTATTGCCAGTCATGTGGTTTGAACAACCACTGTCTAAGTACCAAACGTCAGATGACTCTTGTCGTGTGCTTAAACAAGAATAAAATACATTTTCAGCAGAGTCATGTTTTTCAGAAAACTTAGCTTCATTATTATTTTCCCTGGTTTCTGCAATCTTTAAAATGATGAGTATGCCATGTACATTTTTTGCATTTAAACCGGCAATCTTTAGTATTATGATTATTCTTTTTGCATAATCTGCAATATGAGCCGGTTTTATCATTTTTACCACTGGGTTGATTTTCTCTCCCCCAACCACGGTAATTTGATGTCCCCCCTTTCTAAGGGAAGTTTCGACATTGGCCATTTTTATTTTCTCCATTGTAGGAGAATTTTAATTTAGCCTGAAAAGCTTGTTCTAGTGGCTGCTCAAAATGTCTACGCATTCGGTCCTCATAAGCTTGTAGAGAACCCATTAATTGATTTAAAGTTAGCGTAGATAAATCTTTAGATTCTTCAATTGCAGCCACTATATGATCGTATTTAGGAGGAAAGCTTCTTAAAAATTTTTGTACAATTTTTAAATCTTTAATTGTATCCCCAGATGTTCTAATTTGATTTACTATATTAGAGACACAATTGAAGAATGTTTCAATACTTTCACCTTCCTTCAAAAGTAAAGTTTCAAATTTAAAGGATATTACCTTTCGGAGCCTTTATAAGCTTGCTCAAATATCTCCCAAGCCTCTTTAGCCGTCTCTGCAGTCATGATACGAGGAAATATGGATGAAGTGACTCCCCTTTGAATTAATAAGAGGGCATTGTAATCCCTCCTTTGATTTTCTTCATATTGTTTTTGCTTATCTTCATCCCAAGATTTCTTTCCTTTAGAATCTTGGGGTCGGATCTCATATCCCTTTGCTATCACATCCCATAGCCCTTGTCCCTTTAGCAGAGTTCTCATTTGGACACTCCGTATTTGATAATTTTCACCATCAAATATGGACACCCAATTATTTGGGACATAGTTAAAGGATATATTTGGGTTAGTAGAGACCATGGTATTTTCATGGAGTTGAAAGTTTGAGGATGGAGGATTTGAAAGTTGAGATATGAATTAGGTGGGGTTGAATTATTTGGATGTGAAGGAAAGAGAAGGCTTGGATTAGAAGTTGGCTCTGATACCACTGCTGGATTTTATAGAAGCTTGGTGGGATTATGGTGGAAATGGTTTAATTTTAATGAAAGATGTTTGATGGTTGAAAGCTTTACAGGAGGAGAGAATAGTCAGGAGAATAAGAAGTGTTATATTGCATTGCTTTAAGTGATCCTACAATGTGGTATTTATAGAGGGAGATTTAGCCTTACCTTCAAAGTTATCTAAGATATTTCTAATTTTAATTTAATTCTCCTTTTAAGTTTTTATCTAGATTTTTCTCATAGATTCTAGGGCCTACGTAGATATTCTAATGTACTATTTTAGATATTTCTACAATACACAATCTAGATAATTATCAAGACTTTTCTAGATTATTTGACACTAAGATTTTTTAGATTATTTTATTAGCAGAAGGATTCAATTCAAACTAAAATTTATCAATCCTACCTAAAGTTAACAAACTGAGTTCAATTATAGAAAATTAAAAGCTGAAAATGGTTCTAAATTCAAACCAAAAACTCAAAAAACCAAAATAAACCGTATAACTAAAAACCCCAAAATGGATATAAAAACTAAAATTTAGAATCTAAAACCCTAAAATTAGACCTAGATAGTCTTCAATCACGCCGCCATTCATTTTATAGCCTTAAAGATTGATTTAAACTTCAATCTCAACTATTGATTTGACTTTGTTGTGGATAATGAAGGTGGTTGTTGTGCTGGCACGGGTGAGGACGATATGATGCTGGTAGTGCACGCTGATGATGGTGGGCATGGTGGGGAGATGATGTTGAAGTTTGTAGATGCTGATGGGCAAAGATGGTGGAGCTAGTTCGGGGAGAGAGAGAGAGAGAGAGAGAGAGAGAGAACTGAGATTGGGGGTCGGGGTGTTTCTATCGGGTCTGATTTAGGGAGAGGAGAGAGAAAAGGAATAAGACTGGTTGAGGATCATGTGAGGAAGAGATTGGGGGGGTTGGCTATTTTTTTTTTCCTTTGTTTTTTTCACTTTTGGGGGGCTGGCTGGTTTTTTATTTATCATTTTCCTTTATTTGTTTGCTTTTTTCTACTTTTTGGGTTGAGAGAGGGAGTATGCTGATAGATTTGAGATAATGAGGCCCAACGCTCATTTCCAAGCATTTTTTCACATCTTTTTCTCCATATTTCAGATTTGTTATGCCCTATGAAAACAAAATAAATTCAAATAAAAATCTAAATATAATAATTATTTTGAGCACAAATTAGGTGTAAAGGATATGGAAGAAATATCATACTTTTAGTGCAAACAACCACCCTCATTATGCACTCATGTTGATAAGTTCATAGTTGAAACCTCACTTGATAACTCTAATGTGATAGTTGACGACCCTATAGCTCAAAGTGGCCTAAAGACCTTGCTCTAGTACAACAATTATAACAACCCAACTCTTACTTACATCATTAGTCCTAATTAACTAATTATTAATGGTTAATAAAGTGAGACAGACAAGGTTATGACATTACCGCCATCCTATAAAGGAAAAGGCTTAATTAACTTGCCTAATATTAACATTATAACACACTTTATTTCACATGGAACCAAATTGTGGACAATTTATACATACTTAACTCAAACTAAAATTCATCAACCCACAAAGCATACATTTTGATGACCCTTGGCCCAATGAAATGTCAAGATGTAGACTTTATTGACTGTCCCCATGCCTCTTTGGTCTTGTCAGATAAGGACTTCATAATTTATTTTACCTAAAACATAAAGCACAAAAATATTCAAATATTGAGCAGAAGCTCAATACGTTTACTCCTATACTGTAAAATAGAAGGTTTTTTTTTTAGTACGACTGTGCATTTCAATTCATTTTAGTTTAAAAATAGGAAGGGGAGAGAATATTGGTAAAATTACTTTGCCGGTTGTTGTCTAAAAGTGGAACACAAACTGATGAGCTTATATATGAATAATATGATCATTAAGTAGATGTGCAGGTCCCAAACCGATCTGGAAGCCTGAGATGAAGCTGTGTAGATGAATTGATAACTAATAACTAGTAGGTCCACCTGATTATGTGGCAAAACAAAACTTGAAGATTTTTCATTACAAAATTGTATATTATGAGGCTTTGATATTTATTAAAACATGTGAATTTTTAAAGGGTACAAGCAGTAAACACATTTGAATTTTTTTAAAAAACAAATCTCTCTCTCTCCCCCCTTGGTAGAAAGTTGGTCTTTGGCTCGATAACGATGGAAATAGCCGTGTTTCTACTCCAAGTAGGCTATATATTATTAATAAATGTTAACAATTTTTTAATTATAATTTTGTAAATAATCCATAACCTTACTTAGCATTTTGTTAATTATCTACGTCTCACCATTAGCTACCTAACCACACAAAATTTTTTTGCTGCGTCTTTATATTATTATTCTTATTATTACACCAATAGTATTAATGCTATCGTTGTTATTACAGGTATTGATATCTTCAGTACTAGTAATGTTATTGTTACTATGGTTATTATTGAAAGTAGTATCATCAATTGTTTAGTGAATTGTCCATAAAGAGGTTTTGGCTAGACAAAACCAATTTACGATTCTAGGTTATTTTTGATGCCAAGTTTTTGATTTCGAAGAAAATTAAAAAGTATCTTCCTTTAAGGCGTCAAGTAGGCCTTGTGTTTCTATTTGTTTATTAAGAATACAAGAGAAATGTCCTTTTTTTTGGGGCTCAAGTGAACACAACTTAACTTTTAATTACAAGCTTGGGTAATACTTACTCTTGAAGTCACTCTTAACACTTGTTAAATTCATCATCGTCACTATTTAGATCAAGTTATAAGATCAAGCTCATTGTTGCCTTTAAATCCTTAATTCCCCTCAATGTTCATAATAAATAACACTTCTTCTAAACTTGGCCGCCCTTTATTTGGTTTGAGTGGTAAGAAGAATATATTCCTCTTTAGCCACTTGAGCATGAATCAATCTTTATTATCTTTGGTGTCACATTAATACTTAGTTACCCATTAACACTAATTATAACCCACGAACATTACTACTTTAATTGGGCCACAAAAATCAAACTCCACCACTATCTTTAATCACTATTATTACTCCAATTCCACCTTAAAACACAATTCAATCTACTTTAGTTAATTTCAGTGTTCATGTTAGATTAGTTAGCTTTAAATTCATCAAAAATAGTTTTTTTCCACGCCTCTTTTTTTACGCCATCACCAACTTCACTCTACCTCACCCCTTCATAACAACCACACAACCAAATCAAATTTTATAACACACACACATAATCCCTCAAGATTTCATTCAAAACACTTACATAATTCCACAAAATTTCAATTAGACCCAACTTTATGGGCATAATCTCACAACTCACAACTCACACCCAAACCCTATCTCTTCCATAAACACCTACAACACAAACTCATTCCATTCCTCGAAAATCAACATAATAAGTTTTGAATTCAAAATAATTCACACTTAATTAAATTATAAAAATATGTTTACTAACAAGATTAAGAAGCAAAGATGGTGAAAGCAATTTAAGGGAACTTAGGTTCACCTTTTCCACACCAATAAAACATTAGGGAGGAGGAGGTGGTTGGCTAGTAGTTGCAGCAACTGACGGCGGCGCGAATGTCTGGTGGCTGGCAAAAATAGCAGTGGACTAGATGCGTGAGAGCAGGGGAGGGGGTTGAAGAAGCAGGGGAATAGTGAGGTGGGGGAGGTCATGACAGGAAACCAAAAAAGAGGGATTAGTTTAGTTAAATTAATTTAAGCTAATTTACCTAAGCTTTAGATATTTCCCCTTTTATTTTTCCTTTGTTTGTGTAATCAAAAAATTCACTTTTTGAACTAATGAATATTTTGGCTAATTTATTAATTTATTTGTTTATTTAATTATAAGTTCTGAATGATTTTATATAGAGCATGATTAATGTTGCTTCGAGGTCACTTTGTCATTTCAACTTGAAATCGCATAAATGTTTCAAACGCTAAATTGAAATGTGGGTGATAATTCATATCTTATATGTAATTTTCTCCTTATTTTACCTACTTTTAAGTCTTTGAAATATATTTTTACAAGTAAATAATGCATATTTTATATGATTTTCAAGTAAAAATAAAATAAAAGAATTTGGGAGGAGTTGTTCAATTTTATTTGGAATTTTTCACAAGTGCAATAACTAGAGTCCAAGTCCAAAAGCCCAAAAGAAGAAAGGAAGAAGAGCAAGGCCACCCCGTGTGGGCCCTGTGCACCACGGCACGTCTCTGCTCCAGCCCTCCCAACCTACCCTTTGCACCTCTCCTCTTGAGTGCGCTTCAGTCCTAGCGCGGCCCAAGAGAAACCCGGCAGCATTAGCACCCTCTCTCTCTCTCCTTACCACCTCTCCCTCGGTCTGGGCCTGTTTTTAGTGGCCCAGTTCGACGCCCAAGCCCGCTAGCTCCTCTTCTCTCCCACATTCTCTCCCTAGCCCGTGTGGGCCTGTCACGGTGAGGCCTAACTAGAACCCAGCCTTTCTCTCTTCTCCTTTTCTTCCTCTGCCTGGGCCTGGCCCAGTAGCCATCTTCCACTACCCAGCTCCTCTTCTTCTCTTCCTTTCCCTCACAAATCAGTTGGGCCTATCCTAGTAGCCCATCAGCATTCATCCAATTCCTCCTTTGCAGCCCACTCCTTTGCCTAAATTTCCCGCATGGCTAATTGTTAACCTAGTCAAAACTAATTAGACTTGATTAATTTTAGCTTAAGGTTAGCCCTTTTTCATGCAATGCAACAGCCAAATTAATTGAGAATTAATTATTTTCATTAATTTTTGGCACCAAGAGAGGGGGAATTTTCACTATAAAAAGGGGTCATGGGTTGGATTCATTGCACATTCATACACTCATCCATTCATCTAAGCATTCTACCATCCATCTTCTATTTTTCTTTAAAGAATTGAGAGTGTTTTGTAAGACAAAATCATTTGGGTTGAGGGATTTGGAAGAAAATAAGCTTTGTTGGCTATTTTTCTCTTCTCTTCTCATCTCATTTGTAAGTTAAATTTGAGAGTGTTTACTTCATGAGTTTGTAATTGAGTACAAAAGTTTGGACATAGGTAGTGAAATATACCAATTATCATGGTGTTTTCACTAACTATGATCGGTTAAACTACTTATTTCTAGGATTAGGATGGATCCTTGATGATAATATTATTTTTGCTAATTTCTTTTGGGGTAATTTTTGTCCCTTTCATTGCATAATTTTGAGTGTGAACTTGATCTTAACCTACTTATGCAATCCAATACTATTGTTTAATCATGTTGATTACAATAGTTTAATTTGCTATCTCAAATGAATATTGGACCTTGTAGGCTAATATGATATTATGCAAATAGCCTTAAAATTGTAATTGTTAAAATTGAATAATTTATGCTAGAAATTAGATAAGTTATATCTAAAAAGAATAATTCATGCTAAGCCACTAGATAAATAATTTTATTTGATAATTATAATTCATCTTTTCAATTTATGACTTAATGCTTGTAGCTTAAGTTGCACAAGAGACAAATCAAACCCCCATTTGAATTAGCAATTCAATATTTGCATCAAAGGTGAAATACGAAATCCTAGAACATTCTCTCATCTGAATTCCCTCTACTTGACACTTTTACACTTCTTTTTGCTTCTTTAATTATATCGATAATTACACTCCTCATTCAACTTATTCTTTATAGTTTGACGAGTTGAAATTAAAAATCAATATTGTTCCTCATGGGATCGACACCCCTATACTCGTTTGTCTACAATTAACCTTGTGCACTTGCAAGTAAAAAGGGTTTAAAAACAAAATAAAACAAAATAAATGGATAGGCTCACACGGGCTAGGGAGAGAATGTGGGGGAGAAGAGGAGCTGGCAGGCTTGGGCGTCGAACTGGGCCACTAAAAACAGGCCCAGACAGGGGGAGAGGTGGTAAGGAGAGAGAGAGGGAGCTGATGCTACTGGGTTTCTCTTGGGCCGCACTGGGACTGAAGCCCACTGGAGAGGAGAGGTGTAAAGGGTAGGCTGGGAGGGCTAGAGCAGAGATGGGCCGCGGTGTACAGGGCCCACATGGGGTGGCCTTTCTGTTCTTCCTTTCTTCTTTTGGGCTCTTGGACTCAGACTCTAGGCATTGCACTTGTGAAAAATTCCAAATAAAATTGAACAACTCCTCCCAAATTCTTTTATTTTATTTTTACCTGAAAATTATATAAAATATGCATTATTTACTCGTAAAAATATCTTTCAAAGATTTAAAAGTAGGTAAAATAAAGGAGAAAATTACATATAAAATATGAATTATCAGTGGGGCACAACTTAATTAAATTAAATTGATATTAATTAAAATAATTAGCATGGGTTAGGTTTGGGCTGTTACAATAGAACAAAATAAATGGTATCTTTTAAGGTTGCTGTTGAAATATGTGTAACATGAACAATACTGAAAAATCTCTCTGTCATGTGGGACTAATTGTCAACACATTGTAAAAGAATTGTCATCTGTTCTTGATTTGATACATCACTAGCTTCATAAACAATAATGCAAAATTGTGAATCACCAATCTCATCACAAATAGCTCCTCTTACTTTCCCACCCCTAACAAGTAAGATATGTTGTTGTGTATCATATGATGCGTGTAAAGTATGTTTGGGAGCACCTCTAAAATAACATTTGCAGCATCTGAATTATAAGAAGCCAAAAGCTTCACAAGTTCAATAAAATTTCCACAATTTAGAGAGCTTTTACTCTCATCACTGCCTCGTAAGGCACATCCCACGAATGCCAAAAATAGAATTACCTCAGGTGAGACTTTTAGCCTCAATCTATTTTCCTTGATTTGGTGTTAAGTTCGCTTATCAAACAATTGACTCATGTGTTGCTTCTGATTTAACAAATCACTAGTACTTCTCTCAGCATTCTTATGGGTGGTGTTTGAGTCCTTACCCACATGATTCAACAAAGCACAATTTTTCCACTTCTAACTTTCTTCTAATTTTGAAAGCCAACATCGGTAAAAGCTTGAATTGAGGAGTGACTATTGCCACAAGCGCATGGGTAGTTATAGTATAGATAAAAGATATCATTCCTCAGAGACTAATGTAATCTATTGAGTCTTGTCTATCAGAGCATGCTAAGTAAAATTCTAATTCAAATGGTTCGATTTAGCAACTTCTAATACGCTAACTTTTAAATTAATTAAGGAAAACTATGTCTAGGAATTCATATAGTTATGATAAGTGATTGGATCAAAACGACAAACATGTGCTTTTTCTTTAGCCCGTTAATCTCGAGGAATTGCATTCTATCTAAAAATTTGGCCTATTCTTTCAAACTCAACAAAATTTTCCTAAACTAAGTAAAAGTCGTTCTTTTGAACTAATTTGTCTTAATCCAAGTCAATTATCTTCAAACTTTCTAGTCCTCCTGACATGCAAATCTCTCTTTCGAGATGATGTTATGTCAGGTTTTATCAAGCAGTTCAACAATCAAATGTCACCTTTCAGTTTTTCACCTGATTGTTTCAATTATGTAAGCAAACTTTGGCCAAAAATCCACTCACAACATGAATAACACTTGATAGAACGAAATCAAACCAATCATGAAGATAAGCACAATTTTGAAATTAAAACATGATCCAACAATACTTTCAAAAACTACTAAATCCATAGACAAAAATTAAACTACTCACATACGATTAAGGATTAAACAACTAACCAACATTTTGCGAAATCTGAGCGGAAGGGCATGACTGAGAATATCCTTCAACCAAGGGCTTTATCGCCTTAAGATTAAATACTCACACTCAAGATTTCTCAGTAATACAGTAACCAAACTAAGAATCTAACTAAAAGAACAAAAAAAATTTGAGAAAGATAAACTAATGCTATTATTGCTTGCTATGCATCCTCTCTTCTTTGCTACTGCCTGAACGAGGCCTTTTATAGGAAAACCAGGATCATTTCAGCCACACAGCCAAAGGAAAACGAAGAGGCAACAGTTTCACCTCTCACTAAGGTCCGTGGCAAGTAGTGCGGTCCAACCGTGGCTAGGCTGGAACCGGTTTTCTGCTCTTTTCTTGCTCTACAGGCGTAGCAACACATAGGTGTCCATGGTCAAATAACATCTACTAAGGGTCAAATGCTGGGTAAAAAGGCCTAAATCCTACAAAACGCATCAAACAACTATACCCAAGTATAAATCAAGAATAGGAGCATAAATAATAATATTAAGGACATAACGCTCCTAAAAATGAAGCAAAATGGCCCTAAAATGATGTATACATTAAGCACTTATCAAATTCCCCCATGCTTAAATCAGTGCTTGTCCTCAAGCAATGTTAACAAAAATAAAACTATACATAATCTCCTTAGGAAAGACATAGGTAACTATAAATGGCGATACTAATCTAAAGGTAGCCCAAAAAGATACAAAAATCATTAATGAACAGATTAGGGAATGAAATTTTGAAAAACCCTTTTGACAGACGACAATGTCAAACTTAAATCAATCTCCCCAACTCGTCAAATACAGTCATTCCAGTGCATGAAATATGTAAGGCTAGCAAGGCTGGTAGAACTTTACTATAGTTATGTGGCTCCCATCACTCGTATGTTAAATAATAATGAAGGTTCTCTCAATTCTCATTCCTTGGACTCAAATCTACCATAATCTTGACAAGACTCTCAAATTCGCCATCACTAATATGCAAACATACTAGACAATCATGATGACTATCACTGGGTTGTAATGGGGCCCATGGGTAAAGGTAAAAAGGGAACAAATGGTTTGGAAATGAGGAGCCAGAAGCTAGAAACTAAGAGCTAAACAATTCCAATGCATCATGCTATATCCTTCTTAAGCCATTACATTTTATCAAAATATATCCCTAGCTGAAGAGAGAAAGAGTTGAAAATTACAATTAACTTACAATCCTAGCAAGGCTAACACTTTCTTTCGGTTTTTTTTGCCTTGTTTCCTTCTCTTTTTTTTGCATTCCCTTTTCTTTTCAAAAAGGATAGCCAAGAGGAGATCCATACCGAGCTTTAAATTTCAACTCTTCTCCAAACTTTGTACAATAAAAGAAGGGATTTCCTTTTAATCAATCAAGATCGCACATCCCTTCACCAAATAGCCAAAATTCACTAAAAGATAACAATCCACCTTACTAATACCCTATGATGCATAAGAATGAAACACTCCTCTAGTCTTAGCTTAAGGGTAAGACAAGTATTTAGCCATGGGCTATAATAGGACGTTTAAATCAAGAAAAATCGAATATAGGCTCAAAGGGGTTAGTAAGGGATACAATACCCAACAAGGATGGCTATTTAGCTGTGGGGTTCAACAAATCAAAGAAAAAAAAAGCCTCAATCATACTATCTAAATGCATATGCAAAATGTGATCTTGAGTGAGAATTAACACAAGTTCTAGAGAAATGATGTCAAGGAAGAGTCACAGTTGAAAGAAACATGAGACTAAACTAATAAACAGTCTCTAAAAGCTCAAAATCTCAAGGGACATCTACCAAGGTCAAATCTACCTCACTAGTAAACATATGTCAAAATTCATGTAAAGACTCATGGGGTAAATCATTTCGCATCCAACAAGTGGTCAAAACATGGAGATCATTTCAAAAAACTCATTCACAAACATTTTATGCACTTTTGGGCAAATCAAAGGATCAAACTAAACCAAAGAAGTCTACCAAATCTAGAAAGATCATCATCGAAGGATTTTTTTCCTTTTCTTTTAATTTTGTGTGTTTTTTTTTATTATTCTACTTGTTTTTATGCATGCTCCTAAAAACAATGCAAACTAAAATACAAAAGAAACTATGAAGAAAAACTCAAATGAAACCTAGAATGAAAAGAAAACTAAATGCACTAATAAACTATCACTAACTACATATACAAAGATCAATCATACCAAACCAAAACAGGCATCAGACGCCAATATAACGACTAAGTCCCCCATGCTTGAATCGCACATTACCCCCAATGTCAGCATACAAGAGAAAAAAGGAAGAAGAGTTGCACAGAACAATCGAAAATGAGGTGGTGGTGGAGGATGAGGTGGTTGGCCACAAGAGATATGTCAACCTCGTCAGGTCTCTAGACATGCCCTATAATCCTGGAAATATTGTGTCTGGGTAGCAAGTATCCCATCAAGCTCATCGTGGTGCTCTTGGACGAAATCTCGAAGAGCGGCGTTCACAAAACCAACAAATGCTCGAAGGAAAGCCTGCTCATTTTGAATGTATCTAAGGGGGTCTTGGATGTCAGTATTGTCAAGAGGGGGTGGTTTAGAGGATGAACTAGGTCGTCCTTGACTAGAATGAGGGGCTGAATGATGGGGTATAGGTCAAACAACCTCCTCATTACTAGATACCCAATAAAGGTTACCTCGGTGAAGTAGGGTGGTTCGATCAATATTGGGAAGCGGCAAAAGCCGATCCACAAGGTAAACCCAACATAAATGCCCAGCCTCAATTTTGCAAAAGTTTATAATTTTAAAAGTAGCTTGATCAAGTCACTCGGACCCGAAAACTCTATTCTCAGCGTTGGGCTCAACACCCAAAAATCTAGCAATAGCAGTCACAATTCCGCCTATGACTATCCCAACCTTAGTGCTAGTAGCAGCACTATGCAATTGCCTGGCTAAAAAGGAACCTGGGTCAAGCTAGACTCCATCAAGTATACATGAGAAGAAGTATAACTCAGATAATCTCGGGACATTCAGACTATTATCCCGAGTAAAAAGGGAACAAGCCAAAATACATTGAGCCACTCAAATGGAAAGGTTTATAATATGCGTGCACTTTGATGAACTAGTGTTATACCTCACGCTCCCCGAAAGTTCACCCTAAAATGCATTCGGGTTGAATTCGTGGGGGACTTGGCGGTTTGATAAATCCATGCTGGATGGAAAACCGAAGATACTGTTAAAGGTACCTAAGTTCATCTCGTAAAATGGACCCTGCAAATAAAACAATATATAGTTAGCTTGACATTGAGGCCCTCTAGTGACCTCGACATGGAGTATACTCAGGAATTCTAGGGTCAGGTCTCGATACGTATGCTCTTTAATTTCTAAAAAGTGTCCCATACCACCTCTCACAAACAATCATCTAAGCGAAAGGGCTTAACTGAGAAAAGTCTTCAACCAAGGGCTTCAAACCACCTCAAGATCAAACACTCACACTCAAGATTTCTCACTAGTGCAGTAACCAAACTAAGAATCTAACTAAAAGAAAAGCTATTCTTGCATGCTATGCATCCTCTCTTCTTTACTGCTGCCTGAATGAGGCCTTTTATAGGAAAATCAGGATGATTTTAGCCACATAGCCGAAGAAAATCAAAGAGGCAATGGTTTCACCTCTCACCATGTTTTGTGATAGGCACCACGGTCGGACTGTGGTTGGGGCTGGAACTAGTTTTCTGCTCTTTTCTTGCTCCATAGGGGCAGCAGCACATAGGGGTCCGTGGGAGAGGTCAAAATACATTTACTAAGGGTCAAATGCTGGGTAAAAAGGCCTAAAATCCTGCAAAACACATCAAACAACTTTACCCCAGTATAAATCAGGAATAGGAGCATAAATAATAACACGAAGCACATAGTTTTCCTAAAAATGAAGCAAAATAGCCCTAAAATAATGCATACATTAAGCACTTATCAAAGAGGATTATCTTTTTTTTGTTGAAATGATGACAAGGTAGGCAAAAGGCCGCATCTTTCTCAAGAGAATATTCTAGTCATGGAAAGATCTTATACTAGGAGGATTAGAATTATCAAGGATGAGAGCTAGGTCTAGATTTTGGAAAGTTAGTAAATCTTAGTAGATACTAACCTACTCTTATATAATCTCTCTGAATTTCAGTGTGCAACTCAATTGGATATTCCTAAATGGGCTTCCATTTTTCGGGATCATATTGTAAAGGCTCATCAATATCCTCTGCAACAATATTGCTTGATGTTGAAGAGCACATTGGAGGATTTGAAACCTGATCATGTTCCACATGCATGGATTGATCAATCAGCATCGACTCTTTACCGTCAAAGGGCTAATTAGATAGAGTGTCTTCTTGAATCTCATTTCTTTTTCCTTTGAAAATAAAATCTATTTTAGCCTGGTTTTGTTTTCTCATTTGTGACTAATTAGTACCTATACATACGTGAACATAAGTTCAGTTAGCTACCTGAATTCTAAATAAATGTACACAAATTTGCTAAACAATCCAATTTTAATGTTTAATCAATAATCATAAGTGAAACAAAATAATTAAACTTAAAAAGTTTAAATATAGCTTATAACAACATTTAACTAGTGTAGATTAATGATGGCTAAGCTTGCTAAATAACATTATATAAATATATTAAATATAGTGTCGGATTTAATTCACACTATCAAAGAAATTAACAATTGATAAGGGCAACTAAACTATGAGAATAATGGATCCTTACTTTGAAACCAATTGATATTTATAAATCCTCAACTAAACACCAAGCACATGGCCAACGTCCAATTAACATATAAGAGAATAAGGAAATCAAGATCCCTAGCACTATAGTACTCCATGATAATACATATGAAATATATAAATATGGATTCTAATTTTATTAATTAAATCACATTCACATAACAAACTACTAATCATCCAAGCCTCTTACTGTTGATAGAATGATGAATTTAGTAATAATAAACTAAAACACAATACTTAAAGGTCGGAGCCTGGGGAATGAAATTGACTAAAAAAAATTAAATATAGGCATATAGCTCATAGATTAGAGATTACCTTGGCTGCTATGCACAATGTTGGCTATAACATCGAGAAAGGTGTCAACTTTTCTAGGCTAATTGATTTGATAGGCTGGAGGCATGGGCATTAAAGATTAATGTGAAGCGGTAAAGTACAGGCAATGCGATTTACTTTTAAGCTATACAGATAAACATATAGACTTAAAGATAGATTTACTAAAAAAAAACTAAGCTGGGGGGCATGACTTCTTGTGTCCCTTTAAAGGCTTCGTCCCTGGTAATGGGTTGACCCTAATCCTAATGGATTTGATTCAAATGTGTTAGGGTTCCAAAATCTTGTCAAAAACCATAAATTCTTCTAGTACCTTTGAGTAAGGTTATAGGGTTGGGTAAATTTGAGATGTAACTATATTGATGCCCAAAAGGTTTATCTTGCCAATAGAACATATCATGTTGGTTTTTGTAATATTTTGAAGATGCACTCCTCTTTCCACGAGGCAAATAAGGTGATATCAACTTTTAATGATGTACAGGCAAAGCTAAAGTATAGCATCCATCTATACTAATATATAATAGCAATGTTTTTAGATACAATACTCCAAAATTTTATTGAAAATTACAATTATTAGACCTGTAGCTCGATTCTCTTTCCCAATCGTAGGTGTTCAATTGGAACAAAATAATTATTACCATAATTCAAAATAAAATGAAAATTAAATTAATCCCCCTCCCCTTGTGCTCTCCCCCTTCCATCTCACATTACTCTCCCTCTCTATATTCAGTAGGAATACTACCACAAGACCCCTTATTCCTATAGTATTTGCCTATAAGTAGTTAAATCATATCCTATTGCATGCGATTACGAAATTGTTACAAACAAAAAATTTGGACATATATGCCCTAACAATACTTCACATGCCCTTTCAAAAAATATGCATGTTAAAGGATAGCATTGTTGTTTGGTACTAAATTATCATATTTTACATGCCTCTATTGCCTAATTTTAGCTCATATAATAACATAATCTTAGGGATTTTTACTTGTTTTATCGACTTTTGTAGTTGATAAGTTCAACTGAGCAAGTGTAACGAAAAGGAGCAAAAGAGAAACAAAAGAAGAAAACAAAGCAGCAGGACGACGGGTAGCGGGGGGAGTCACGACAACTGTCCGCCAACCCTATAGCCATGGCCAAGGGCTAGCGATGGTTAGTCGTGGCCGTCATCCAGGTAAGGACCATCCATCCCTGTGTGCTGTTTTGCCCGGTTTGTTTCCCTTTTAAAAGGGCTTGAGCAGGGACTTTTGGAGAATTCTTTTTGGCAATTTTTAGGCTAGTTTACCTTAGGGTTTAGCTTTAAAAACATCATTAGGAGGAAATAAAGTAGGTAGATTAGAATTAATTAGGTTGTCTTTGGGATTCAACAATTGTGGATTCAAATTCATCCTAGCAATTCATAAGTTTTGTCATTCCCCTCTCTCTTCTTATTTCATGTTTGTTCATATTTTCTCTTGTTAATCTTGTTAGTTTAGATTATATTTTGCTTAAATGTTCAGTTTTTATTATGATTTTCTGTTCATTAGTTGTTTTAATCCATGTTGGGCTAGATTAATTTCTCTAGTTCATGCTTGTTGAGTTAATTGCTAGCTTAGGTTTAGTTTGGGACTTTTTGTGTTTTCTTGATGATTAGTGGTTAGTTTCATTGGCTTGTATTGTGCTTAGCCCTTTGATGGCTAACTAGTCTTGTGCTAGGTCTAACCACACCCAATTTATGCCTATAACTTAGAGTTTTCTCTCATACCCGCCAAGTGTTCGATGAAATGTTTGAGAGAGCTTTCATCTATATTTTTGGACAATTGACTTATGTCAAGAGGTGATGTCAATTAGCAAATGTCGGAGAGGGGATAGCTGGGATTTTGGATATGAAAATAGTTGCGATCTTAACTAGGTCCGAGGGTTGTTGATTTGGTGGCCTGAATGAAAATAGGTAGTTAGACTAATTATGCTAGCTCATGACCTTTGATTTTCTACGGTGCAACTGACCATCTCTAGTTTTCTGAATAGGTTGGGCAGGTTAGGGCTCGTTGCGATTAGTTGGTCCGTTAATTGGTCAAATCATGACTCCAAGACTCTTTTCTTGTGTTTATTAGCTTAGTTTAGCTTGCCTTTCTTTCCTTCTTACATATCCTTGCTTGAAACACTTAAGCAAATCCCGGTACTTGAAACCAAACTCCTTATGGACGACACTCCGAGTACTCGACGATAAACCTTGCACTTGGGGTTACAAATATTAAAAATTGAATTCTTCCTATCATGTTTTTGGCGCCATTACTGGGGAGTTGGCATTTTCAATTTCGAGATTTACTTGAGCATTCAGGCTAGGCCTTTAGAAAATCCAAAAAAATTTAAGAAATCAAAAATTTGGAAAAAAAAATCAAAATGGCTATTTTCCATTTACATCAATTTGAGCATGAATCTTTTTGGCAATACTTCTCTAGATTTAATGATTATCGTGCTTAATATGTGCATTTCATGCATGGGAAATGATGAACCTCTATTTTGTACTATTTTTAGCCCCTGTTTGACCCATTTTCTCTCCCGTTTTCACATTCAATTGCGTCAAGGAAGGGTCAAATCGGCCTCCTTTTTGCATACTTTTAACTATTATAACATCTTTTGATATTTTCAAGAACTTTATTGAAGAAACGGAAAGATGAACGATACTTAGCAGAAAGGAGAGCCAAGAAGGCGAGAAAAGCTGCGGAAAAGCGTCGCACGAAAGTCCCACGGAACCAAACCCACGTGGCACGACCAAACCCCCCCGAACCGGCACACTTGGCCGGGTAGCCAAGTGGCACGACCGTGCCAAGTGGCACTCCCGTGCCACTTGTGCTGTATTGGGGAGTTGAGAGCAGAAATTTGGCACGGTGGTCCCGTGCCTCTGGGTATGACCGTGCCATCCCCGTTTCGTGACGTGACTTAAATTTACCTTCGGGGTTATTCTTGAGGGAGGTTTTTTCGGAGTTTTAGGTTTTAGTTTTTCTCTGAGAACCCTCTTTAGGCAATTTTAGGTTTAGTTCTAGAATTTAATCTTCACGCTCTTGGATTGTAATTTTAGGGATTGGAGTTTGATTCTGCCTTCAGTTTATACGATTAATTCCAGGTTCTCTCCCAATTCTCCTTCCTCTTGTTCTTGATTATTTCGGGTTTGAGTTGTCATGGTTATTGGATTAAATATTGCGATCGTTGTGTTAAACATGATTGTAGACTAAATCCTTCAACTTAGGTTGGGATTAACGCCGAATATGTATTGTTGAACTATGAACTAGCCCAATCCATGCTTTCCCTTTGTTTGTAATTGCGAATTCTACTATGCACGTCACCTGTTCGATGAAATGCTCGAAAGAACATTCATCCTTTTTTATTGGGGTTTAGGGGAGCGTTGAGAGACGGAGCCTTTACCTAGTGTGACTTAGTACACGATTAAGGTTTTAACATGAGAATAGTTAAGCTTTAATTGGGATTTGAGATTGTAGATCTTGTAATCGTTCGACTTTTAGTCCCATGAAAATAGGTGACTATGGTTCTACGATTAGTCTTCGACCCTTGAGAGAGGGAGGGGATGGGCTTAATTGGCAATCTATCTATTCGTGATGCATTGCTTAGGATTGTTTGATTGGGTTAGTGTCTGATTCACCAGCATATTCGTGCCGTTAATTCCAACCTAGGTGCCTTCCATTCTGCTGTTTGATTCACTGTTTAATCGTCTAAATTCCTTAGTTTAATTCTCAAAAACCCCTATTGTGATCACCTAGCTTGAGTTGTCTAATTAGTTCCGGTAATGGAAGCCAAGTTCCCTGTGGATTCGACCCGTACTTGCCAGTTCCTAGCTACAGCTACGCCGTGCACTTGCGGTAATTAAAACTGCTAACAAGTTTTTGGCGCCGTTGCCGGGAATTTGCGCCTTTCAATATTGGAATCGATTAGCATACTCTAGACTAGGTCTTTTTGGTTTTTTCTTTTTGTAGTTTGGTTCTCCTTTATTCTTGCTTGAAACTGTTTACGCCTGGGTAGTGTTTGCTTTGTATGCGCAGGAGGAGCCAAGGAAGTCAAGCCCTTGTCCCATTTGATCTGGAGATAGAAGCAGCCGCACGCCGGTGCAGCGGAGAAGCAAGAAGGAAAAAGAGGGCAGAGAGGACAATGACAGAAGGCGACCATAGAATGCTGCGGGACTATGCTCTGCCCCAATTATCGGGCATCACCTCCTCCATAGTTAGCCCTGCAGTCGAGGCTAACAACTTCGAACTCAGCCCAGCACTTATCTCATTTGTGGAGCGGGAGCAATTCAGCGGACACCCATCTGAAAACCCCAATGCGCATCTTCGCAAGTTTCTTGCGAAGTGCGACACTATCAAAATCAACGGGGCGTACGCTGATGCAATTAGGCTGCGGCTTTTCCCTTTCTCGTTAAGGGACAGAGCCAGTGGTTGGTTACAGAATGGGGAGCCCAATTCATTCACCACCTGGGAGATGCTCTCCAAGGCCTTCCTCAGCAAATATTTTCCACCGGGCAAGACTGCAAAGCTGAGGACTGAGATTACTTCATTCCTTCAAGGGGATGGCGAATCCCTTTACGAGGCTTGGGAGAGGTTCAAGGACCTCCAGCGGTAGTGCCCTCATCATGGCATTCCTGACTGGCTCCTTATCCAGACATTCTGCAATGGGTTAGAGCAGTCAGTGAAAATCTCAGTGGATGCCGCTGCAGGAGGAGCTCTCATGGGTAAGTCGATCAAGGCGGCGAAGGTCTTGTTGGAAGAGATGGCTTCCAACAATTATCATTAGGTAAGTGATAGAGCCACCCCGCAGAGGAGCGGTGGCAAGTACGCAGTCGACGCTGTGACCCTCCTAGCCAGTCGGGTGGATGCGTTGGCACAGAGATTAGATAAAGTGGCCACCTCTCCCACTCCAGGTGGATCTGCGGGGCCATCCATGGGGACCTATGCCATTTGTGAGGCATATGGTGTACAGGGCCACACTTCCGTTAAGTGTTACAATGCTCCCTTCAGCATTGAACGCGTCAACGCCTACCATACTTACACCTCACCTCCTCAAAATAACCCCCATTCCACCTCCTACAGCCAGGGTTGGAAGAGTCACCCGAACCCCCCTACAAAAATCCCAACCCCCATCCCCAGCATTCCATCCAACCACCCGGTTTCCACAACCGACCTCCCTACACTCCACAACCTCCACCTCCCGAACCTACATCTCACCTGAAGAGTCTTATGGAGCGCTTCGTAGTGACTCAAACCATGACCAATGAGACTCTTAAGGAGTCCATCAATCTACTGACCTCCAGAGTAGATGCCATGGTCGCCCATCAGAAAACGATGGATACGCAGATTGCTCAGATTGCCCAATAGGTGAGCCTCCTGTCCCGACCTCAAGGGCAACTTCCAGGCCAGCCAGAGGTTAATCCCTGCAGCCACGTCAATGCCATTTCCACGATGGAAGAGGGGTTAGAGGAGAGCCCAGTGATGGTTCTTCAGGAGGTAATTCCTCTTCCTGACTCTACAGGAACCGAGGGGCAAAAGAAGAAGGAAGAGAGTATGAGTTCTACTGAGGAGGCCACCCCTATACCTCCCATTCATCCCCATCAGCCGCTAGTGCCTTACCCTTAGCGACTGGCATGGTCCAAGCTACGTCAGCTTGAACCTAGATTCGCGCGATTCCTGGAGATCTTACGCTGAATCTATGGCCGTAGCCCCTTTTTGGATGCTCTCAAGAATGCCCCTGCACAATTTAAGTTTCTACGAGAGCTCCTGTCCAAGAAGGGAGATCCAGGGGACGTCCCAGTGGCCCCCATCATCGGATCCTACAGCGCACTTCTATCAGAGCGGTCCCCATTGAAACTGCAGGATCCTGGCAGTTTCTGTATCCCATGGTGCATAGTGGATACGCAGATTGAGAGAGCCCTTTGTGATTTGGGCGCTAGTGTGAACATCATGTCACTCTCTCTCTGCCAGAAACTGCAATTGCGAGACCCTACACCCACCAGCATTGTCATTCAACTTGTCGACTGCTCTACTAGGCGGCCTGTGGGCATTCTGGAGGATGTCCCTGTCCAGGTGGGTCAGTTCCTGGTCCCATGTGATTTTATCGTCCTCGACATGGACGAGGACTACCCTACCCCCTTCATCCTAGGTCGCCCATTCCTTGCGACCGCGGGGGCGGCGATCGATGTGTAGACGGGCACCATGTCCTTCATTATTTGTGGCGAGCGCGTGGATTTCCACTTCCCTCCACCTACACAACCTCCCACACCTGGTGCCCACCCCACACCTTCAGCCCCCACTCCCCCTCCTTTTCCACTCGCTCCGGGAGTGGCGATCACTGATTGGGGTGGAGGATCCCATCTGCAGCCGCCTGTCCTGCCTCCCCCACCTCCATCACCTACTGCTGCTCTTGGCGGGCCTCCTTGGGCGACATTGATGCCTGATTTCACCCCTGGGGAGGTGCTGGCTATCTCTCCATCCACTTCTTCCATTCCCACACCTCCCTCCAGCATGCGAGCCTCGTCCTCCTGAGGTAAGGGTCAAGCTTGAGACCTAAAACAAGCGCTTCTTAGGAGGCAACCCAAGGCCCTTTTTGTTTTTCCAAAAAAAACAAAAAAAAACAAACAAAAAAAGTGTGTTTCTCCCCTCTTTCCTCCGCCCCCTTCCCTTCTCCTTTTTCTGCGTCCTTTTCACTGAGGACAATGAAAATCTTAAGCATGGGGGGTGAGCTTGTCGCTTTTCGGGCAAAATTGCGGGGTTCGGGCGATCGACATCACTTGCATTTACATCATTTAGATAGGACTTCATATAGTTCCACTAGGTTGTTTCTACCTTTTTATTATTAAAGCATGTAGCGTAAAGCATATAGGGCTAGATTTTGCATCACAAAAGGAGAAATGATCGAGTCGAGCGTTCGTAAGCTTCCCAGGTACTACCTCTCACCCTTCTCTTCATTATCCTTTATATCTTTATTGCTTTCTTAGTTAGCTTTATGGTTTTGAGAAAAAAAAAATTCTTTGAAAACCTCTCTTGTGATGAGATTGAAAGGGGTGATGATTGATTGATCATGTTGGGTTGTGAGTTGAGGCGTGACTTGTCTTGGTGTGAGTCTTTGTGCAAATTGTATTTGTTTTGTCATCTGTAGTTTCTTTGCCCTGTGTTGCATGCTAACTACCCTTGAGATTCATGTGGTTTGACTTGATTGGCCCTGATGAATGGGACATACCTTGGAGTAAGTCACTTGACTGTGGTAGGTTTACCTGTGAGATTCTTGAGTCTAATGACTATTCATTACATATAGTCTCTACTTCCTTTCATTTGTGACTCCTCCATGATGCATCTCTAGAACTTGGTCTTGTTCTCCTTGAAACTACACTTAGCAATTGCATGTATTGACATGATTGAGGCAATTTTCGTTCACGTAGCCACATTAGCCAGGAAGCCACCCGTTGTTACATGTTACCCCTTTGGTAGCCCTTTGTGCCTTTCCCCCTGTTGTTGTTGTTGCACCATATCAATTACACACTTGACCTGTGCATATTTCCTTCACACTTGTCAAGGTCTAGTGGGGCGACACTTCCATAATGTAGTTGGGCCATTTGGGACATTTGATTATTCACTACGGGCATAATACTAGTGGCTCGTTTTGGGGAAAATTGCGAATTAATTTTTGTACTTTCAACGCTATCCAATGTGCATCCTTTTTGCTTCTCAAAAAAAAAAAAAAAACAAAAAGAAAAAAAAATGAAAGAAAAAGAAATGAGAAATTGCAAATAAAATGGATAGCATGGAAGCTTTTTGCAATAAGCTTGTTGGTTTCTCCTTAGAGGTTTTTGCGAGCTTTGCCACTCGATTCGCAAGTTGGTGTGAAATTCTATCTATAATGCTGAATTGTGGAAGTGTTCTTGCTCCCTAGTCTTTGGCTAATAGCTCCACTTTCCCAAATTATTCCAGTTCTCACCCTTAACCTTAGCCCCATTACATCCCTATTGCAAGCCCTCATGATTGACACATTGCATATTGCATTCTCGCGGTGGAGAGTAGAGAACTTTACCAAGCGTATGGTAGTTGCCTGATTGGTTGGAGTATTGAGCGTACCCTTGTTACATATTTCAAACACATTGAGAGGAGTGTTCCACTTTACTCTTAAGTGAGGTCCTACCAGTCTTACTTGCTCACCATTTGTTGAGGAAAGTTATGTCCTACTATGTTTTTTTCAATATTGGGGTGTGTGGTGTGTTTCATTTGGGCAAGGTGATTCATGGATGACATTGCATACATTTTTATTGAGATTTTCTTGCACACCTTGACTTGACCACCTTCACTGCATGATTAGCGTGATTCATTGATCATCCATCCTTTTCCCTGAAGAGGGTGTGTTTAGAGGTCCACCATCCTCCCTGATTTTTCATAGCATAGTCTTGCTTGGGGACAAGCAAGCGATAAGCATGGGGGTATGATGAACCTCTATTTTGTACTATTTTTAGCCCCTGTTTGACCCATTTCCTCCCCCGTTTTCACATTCAATAGCGTCAAGGAAGGGTCAAATCGGCCTCCTTTTTGCATACTTTTAACTATTATAATATCTTTCGATATTTTCAGGAACTTTATTGAAGAAACGGAAAGATGAACGATACTTAGCAGAAAGGAGAGCCAAGAAGGCGAGAATAGCTGCGGAAAAGCGTCGCACGGAAGTCCCACGAAACCAAACCCACGCGGCACGACCAAACCCCCCCGAACCGGCACACTTGGCCGGGCAGCCAAGTGGCACGGCCTGGCCGTGCCACGTTGCACGGCCTGGTCGTGCCACGTGGCATGACCGTGCCATGTGGCACGGTTGGGCCGTGCCAAGTGGCACTCTCGTGCCACTTGTGCTGTATTGGGGAGTTGAGAGCAGAAATTTGGCACGGTGGTCTCGTGCCTCTGGGCACGACCGTGCCACCCCCGTTTCGCAATGCGACTTAAATTTGCCTTCGGGGTTATTGTTGAGGGAGGTTTTTACGTAGTTTTAGGTTTTAGTTTTTCTCTGAGAACCCTCTTTAGGCGATTTTAGGTTTAGTTCTAGAATTTAATCTTCACGCTCTTGGATTGTAATTTTAGGGATTGGAGTTTGATTCTGCCTTCAATTTATACCATTAATTCCAGGTTCTCTCCCAATTCTCCTTCCTCTTGTTCTTGATTATTTCGGGTTTGAGTTGTCATGGTTATTGGATTAAATATTACGATCGTTGTGTTAAACATGATTGTAAGCTAAATCCTTCAACTTAGGTTGGGATTAACGCCGAATATGTATTGTTGAACTATGAACTAGCCCAATCCATGCTTTCCCTTTGTTTGTAATTGCGAATTCTACTATGCACGCCACCTGTTCGATGAAATGCTCGAAAGAACATTCATCCTTTTTTATTGGGGTTTAGGGGAGCGTTGAGAGACGGACCCTTTACCTAGTGCGACTTAGCACACGATTAAGGTTTTAACATAAGAATAGTTACGCTTTAATTGGGATTTGAGACTGTAGATCTTGTAATCGTTCGACTTTTAGTCCCATGAAAATAGGTGACTGTGGTTCTACGATTAGTCTTCGACCCTTGAGAGAGGGAGGAGATGAGCTTAATTGGCAATCTATCCATTCGTCATGCATTGCTTAGGATTGTTTGATTGGGTTAGTATCTGATTCATCAGCATATTCGTGCCGTTAATTCTAACCTAGGTGCCTCACATTCTGCTGTTTGAATCACTGTTTAATCGTCTAAATTCCTTAGTTTAATTCTCAAAAACCCCTATTGTGATCACCTAGCTTGAGTTGTCTAATTAGTTCCGGTAATGGAAGCCAAGTTTCCTGTGGATTGGACCCATACTTGCCGATTGCTAGCTACAGCTACGCCGTGCACTTGCGGTAATTAAAACTGCTAACAAGTTTTTAGCGCCGTTGCCGGGAATTTGCACCTTTCAATATTGGAATCGATTAGCATACTCTAGACTAGGTCTTTTTGGTTTCTTCTTTTTGTAGCTTGGTTCTCCTTTATTCTTGCTTGAAACTATTTACGCCTGGGTAGTGTTTACTTTGTATGCGTAGGAGGAGCCAAGAGAGTCAAGCCCTTGTCCCATTTGATCTTGAGATAGAAGCAGCCGCACGCCGGCGCAACGGAGAAGCAAGAAGGAAAAAGAGGGCAGAGAGGACAATGGCAGAAGGCGACCATAGAGTGCTGCGGGACTATGCTCTGCCCCAAGCATCGGGCATCACCTCCTCCATAGTTAGCCCTGCAGTCGAGGCTAACAACTTCGAACTCAGCCCAGCACTTATCTCATTTGTGGAGCGGGAGCAATTGAGCGGACACCCATCTAAAAACCCCAATGCGCATCTTCGCAAGTTTCTTGCGAAGTGCGACACTATCAAAATCAACGGGGCATCCGCTGATGTAATTAGGCTGTGGGTTTTCCCTTTCTCGTTAAGGGACAGAGCCAGTGACTGATTACAGAATGGGAAGCCTAATTCATTCACCACCTGGGAGATGCTCTCCAAGGCCTTCCTCAGCAAATATTTTCCACCGGGTAAGACTGCAAAACTGAGGACTGAGATTACTTCATTCCTTCAGGGGGATGGCGAATCCCTTTACGAGGCTTGGGAGAGGTTCAAGGACCTCCAGCGGTAGTGCCGTCATCGTGGCATTCCTGACTGGCTCCTTATCCAGACATTCTACAATGGGTTAGAGCAGTCAGTGAAAATCTCAGTGGATGCCGCTGCAGGAGGAGCTCTCATGGGTAAGTTGGTCGAGGGGACAAAGGTCTTGCTGGAAGAGATGGCTTCCAACAATTATCATTGGGCAAGCGATAGAGCCACCCCACAGAGGAGCGGTGGCAAGTACGCAGTCGACGCTGTGACCCTCCTAGCCAGTCGGGTGGATGCGTTAGCACAGAGATTAGACAAAGTGGCCACCTCTCCCACTCCAGGTGGATCTGCGGGGCCATCCATGGGGACCTATGCCATTTGTGAGGCATGTGGTGTACAGGGCCACACTTCCGTTGAGTGTTACAATGCTCCCTTCAGCGTTGAACCCGTCAACGCCTACCATACTTACACCTCACCTCCTCAAAATGACCCCCATCCCACCTCCTACAGCCAGGGTTGGAAGAGTCACCCGAACCCCCTCTACAAAAATCCCAACCCCCATCCCCAGCATTCCATCCAACCACCCGGTTTCCACAACCGACCTCCCTACACTCCACAACCTCCACCTCCCAAACCTACATCTCACTGGAGAGTCTTATGGAGCGCTTCGTAGCGACTCAAACCACGACCAATGAGACTCTTAAGGAGTCCATCAATCTACTGACCTCCAGAGTAGATGCCATGGCCGCCCATCAGAAAACGATGGATACGCAGATTGCTCAGATTGTCCAACAGGTGAGCCTCCTGTCCCGACCTCAAGGGCAACTTCCAGGCCAGCCAGAGGTTAATCCCCGCCGCCACGTCAATGCCATTTCCACGATGGAAGAGGGGTTAGAGGAGAGCCCAGCGATGGTTCTTCAGGAGGTAATTCCTGTTCCTGACTCTACATAATCTTTGGGATTTTTACTTGTTTTATCGACTTTTATAGTTGATAAGTTCAATTGAGGAAGTATAACGAAAAGGAGCAAAAGAGAAACAAAAGAAGAAAACAAAGCAGCAGGACGACGGGTAGCGGGGGAGTCACGACAGCTGTCTGCCAACCCTGTAGCCATGGGCAAGGGCTAGCGATGGTCAGTCGTGGCCATCATCCAGGTGAGGGCCATCCATCCCTGTGTGCTATTTTGCCCGGTTTGTTTCCCTTTTAAAAGGGCTTGAGTGGGGACTTTTGGAGGGTTCTTTTTGGCAATTTTTAGGCTAGTTTACCTTAGGGTTTAGCTTCAAAAACATCATTAGGAGGAAATAACGTATGTAGATTAGAATTAATTAGGTTGTCTTTGGGATTCAACAATTGTAGATTCAAATTCATCCTAGCAATTCATAAGTTTTCTCATTCCCTTCTCTCTTCTTATTTCATGTTTGTTCATATTTTCTCTTGTTTAATCTTGTTAGTTTAGATTGTATTTTGCTTAAATGTTCAGTTTTTATTATGATTTTCTGTTCATTAGTTGTTTTCATCCATGTTAGACTAGATTAATTTCTCTAGTTCATGCTTGTTGAGTTAATTGCTAGCTTAGGTTTAATTTGGGACTTTTTGTGTTTTCTTGATGATTAGTGGTTAGTTTCATTGGCTTGGATTGTGATTAGCCCTTTGATGGCTAGCTAGTCTTGTGCTAGGTCTAACCACACCCAATTTATGCCTATAACTTAGAGTTTTCTCTCATACCCGCCAAGTGTTCGATGAAATGTTTGAGAGAGTTTTCATCTATATTTTTGGACAATTGACTTATGTCAAGAGGTGATGTCAATTAGCAAATGTCAGAGAGGGGGTAGCTGGGATTTTGGATATGAAAATAGTCCCGATCTTAACTAGGTCCGAGGGTTGTTGATTTGGTGGCCTGATTAGGCTAACCGCATGAAAATAGGTAGTTAGACTAATTATGCTAGCTCATGACCTTTGATTTTCTACGGTGCAACTGACCATCTCTAGTTTTCTGAATAGGTTGGGCAGGTTAGGGCTTGTCGCGATTAGTTGGTCCGTTAATTGGTCAAATCATGACTCCAAGACTCTTTTCTTGTGTTTATTAGCTTAGTTTAGCTTGCCTTTCTTTCCTTCTTACATATCCTAGCTTGAAACACTTAAGCAAATCCCGGTACTTGAAACCAAACTCCTTATGGACGACACCCCGAGTACTTGAAACCAAACACTTAAGCACTTGGGGTTACAAATGTTAAAAATTGAATTCTTCCCATCATGTTTTTGGCGCCATTACTGGGGAGTTGGCATTTTCAATTTCGAGATTTACTTGAGCATTCAGGCTAGGCCTTTAGAAAATCCAAAAAAATTTAAGAAATCAAAAATTTGAAAATAAAAAATCAAAATGGCTATTTTCCATTTACATCAATTTGGGCATGAATCTTTTTGGCAATACTTCTCTAGATTTAATGATTATCGTGCTTAATATGTGCATTTCATGCATGGGAAATATGCAATATTGTGCTTGAGGGGATAACATATGAGACCCGAGCCACCCTGAAGTCCATGTGTTATGGTGGTACGTGCTCTTTTGATGTTAATGATATGTGGAACTTGTTTGAGTCTTTGGCTTAGAATCAATGGCACCACAAGAATCCTAGTGAGTCTTTCATGTGCCCTTCCCCCATTCCTATGATTTGCATGCTTATTCTCCTCTTATGTGATCTTATTGTCAATCTTTTGACCATGATGCGAATTCTTGTCCTTATTATGATATCTCCAATGCATGTTATGCGAAACTTAATGTCGTAATAGAGACAATAAATGAGTGACATGAGTGTTTTTTTAATAAGATGAGGGAGTGTGGCCTATTGCATCAGACTAACCCTAGTCCATCTTCTCCTAGACTTGAGGTTAGTCTCTATAAGGATTATGAGCCTTTTCTTCCCCTAGAGCCTAATTCTATGGTTGATTCACCTTTGATCGGCCTAAAGGAAGTGATTGATCCTCCCCTGCCTTCTTCACCATTTGTCGCTCTATCCTTGTCTAGCACACCTAGAGACAATACTGAGGGTCTCTTGAGCTTACTTGTTTCTCCCCTCCCTTTAGCTTAGTGCACGGAGTTATAGATTGGTGAGTCCCCTATGTGTGATGCTAGTTGTGCTGAGGATGATTTGCTTGATTGGTCAGCTGGTATTGTATTGTTAGAGCCTTCTTTTGAGGACTATTGTAGTGATGATATTAGGGTTGGTGCCACTCCTAACATCGAGCATATTGACCCCATTTGCACCGAGCTACTTGACTTAGCGCCCATTTTATCCCCTATTCTTCCCACCTCCCTCTCTCACTTGCATGCATTTGCAGCATTTCATGAGTCCCTAGGTGATATTAGCGGGTCTTACCCCTTACTTGATTCATATTGTGCATACTTGGAGGACTTGCCTAGGAAAGTCATGTAGAATACTTTCTTTGATCATGCTTTCGATTTTTCTATGGCATTTGATACGTTTAAGAGGGTACTAACTTTATTTGTTACATCTTTACTAGTGTTCGCTTGCTTACATTTGACAAGCCCTTATGGGCTTTGACGGCATCTGAGTTGAAGCTACGAGCCTTGAGTAATGAAGAGGAGGACTAATGCTCCTTAAGCCTCCTTATTAGCACCATCTTAGGGATGTGTAACTCGGGTACAATCAGTGTGCGACCTGGTATAATCATTCTCACTCTTCTCCCTAGTTTTTTATTTTCTTTCTTTTTCTTTTTTTTAGTTATGGATATTAGGATTGTGCTTTTGTTGGTGATCAAGTTTGAGGTGAAATTTGGGATATTGTGGAGCCTATTGACAGCTATGATCACCTTTATGTGCCTTGTGTTCCTAGCTGTGTTTTGATATTATTAGCATTGTTAGATTTGGATATATTCATTTTTGGTGGTCTTGGTCTTGCATATATGTGTGGTCTTGTTGTTGATTGGGTGAGATAGTGTTTTTAGGGGAGTGCGCTGGCGTGTGTGTATGTGTGTAGGTTTGGTGTTCTTGTGTGTTTTGTTTGCTTTGTGTTTTGTGTGTTTTTGTGGTTGTTGTGACTCCTCGACACCCAATGAGGATATTGTGAGATTTAGGTGTGGGGGTAGAAGTCATATCCCATTTTGTGTATATTTTTGTAAAATTTTTTTAATTTTTGTATAGTTTTCTTCTTGGCTTTAGGGGGCTTTGTGCCTTTGTAATTGGTTTCTAATCTTTGATAGCTTGGTTGCTAGCTTGTATATAGGTCGAATATGTATAATGGACCACTTGTCTACAATGTGATTTCTGATCTCTCATAATAACCTCATTTCACATTTGCGGTTTTGTGCCTAGCTTGCATACTTAACCATTAGTTTTTGGCATTTGTTGAAATTTAGGTCGGGAACATTCTAGTTGGTTAATTGCCTTCTAGTTTTGGCTTTATTATGAGGAAAAGAAAAAAAAAAATAGAAAAACAAGAAGTGTAAAAGTGAGCTTTACTCTGTTGCCTTTATTTGGGCTTACATAAGTGTTTTGCACATTCAAATAAAACCCTAAATAGGAAAGAAGCCTGAATATGTGCTAAGTTGTTCCTCCAGTAGTTCAAGGCCTAATAAGTAAAGAACTACCCACCTGAGCGAAGGAACATAAGGAGAAAAGAGGGAAAAAAAAAGAAAGTTAAAAAAGAGCAAAAACAAATGGATTCATAAGCCAAGTGGGGATGACCATTGCCAGGTATTAGCCTAGCATTAAGAGCTAGTACACTTTGCACGAAGCATCAAGGTGTGCAAATCATGTGATTGTGCTGCGTGGGGTGAAAAATGAGAGTCGAGATGCATTTATAGCATATGTGTGTCTTGAATGTACATTTTGCTTGTAT
This sequence comes from Carnegiea gigantea, assembly GCA_029747015.1. Lineage (NCBI taxonomy): Eukaryota > Viridiplantae > Streptophyta > Magnoliopsida > Caryophyllales > Cactaceae > Carnegiea > Carnegiea gigantea. The sequence goes on along the minus strand of JAKOGI010000303.1, from coordinate 568,433 downwards.
ATCGCTTAGTAGCTGGATTATCGATAAAATTGATCTAGATGTGTACATATTTTCCCCTTTGCCTTTTATATATATTTTTCTTTAGGGAAAAAAATCCAAAAATATTTTAAAGATTTTATGGGTATATTTTCCGCAAACCCTCCTGAGACCTGACTCATCCACTGCGGGGAGCCAATGGGTTTAACAGGCTTGTTGCATACGCTAAATACAACCATGATTTCTATGAAACTGAGTTAAGTTTCTAAGTTAGCTTTTCTTTTATTTTACTTGAGCACGCACAAAAAGATAGGTATGGGGGTATTTGTTAAGTACTAAATTGTCATATTGCACATGCCTTTATTGCCTAATTTTAGTTAATATAATAACACAATCTTTAGAATTTTTACTTGTTTTATCTACTTTTGTGGGTAATAAGTTCAACCGAGCTACTGTCGTGAAAAGGAGCAAAAGAGGATAAAAGAAGAAAACAAAGTAGTAAGGTGACAGGAAGCCAGGGTAGGCACGACAACCATCGGCGAACCCTGCAACAGTGGGCAGGGATTGGCGACGGTTGCCGGTCGCCCAAGCGATGGCCGGTTGTCGTCCAGGCAATGGCCATCCCTCCCTGTGTGCGGTTTATCGTGTTTGTTTTCCTTTTAAAAGGGCTTGCATCAGGAATTTTGGGGGTTTCTTTGGTGATTTTTAGGCTAGTTTAGCTTAGGGTTTAACTTCAAAAACCATATCAGGAGGAAATAAAGTAGGTAGATTAGAATTAACTGGATTGGTTTTAGGATTCAACCATTGTAGATTCAAATTCATCCAAGCAATCCATAAGTTTTCTCCTTCCTCGCTCTCTTCTTATTTCATGTTTGTTCTTACTTCCTCCTGTTTAATCTCGTTAGCTTAGATTATATTTAGCTTAAATGTTTACTTTTTCTTATGATCTTCTATTCATTAGTTGTTTTAATCCAAGTTAGACTAGATTAATTTCTTTGGTTCATGCTTGTTGAGTTAATTGCTAGCTTATGTTTAATTTGGGGCTTTTTGTGTTTTGTTGATGATTAGTGGTTAGTTTTGTTGGCTTGGATATGATTAGCCCTTTGATGCGTTAATAGTCTTGCATTTGGCCTAACCACACCCAATTTATGCCTAGAGCTTAGAGTTTTCTCTCATGCCCATCAAATGTTCAATGAAATACTTGAGAGAGCTTTCTTCTATATTTTTGGGCAATTGACTTATGCCGAAAGGTGATGTCAATTAGCTGGTGTGGGAGAGGAGATAGCTGAGATTTGGACATGAAAATAGTCCGGATCCTAGCTAGGTCCGAGGATTGCTAATTTGGTAGCCTAATTAGGTTAACCCCATGAAAATAGGTGGTTACACTAATTAAGCTAGCTCATGACCCGCGAGAGAGGGCTTAGGTAGTTTCCTATGGTGCAACCAACTATCCCTAGTTTTTTGAATAGATTGGGTAGGCTAGGAGTCGTCGCGATAAGTTGCTCCGTCAACTAGTCAAATCATGACTCCAAGCCTCTTTTCTTGTGTCTACTAGCTTAATTTAGCTTGTCTTTCTTTCCTTCTCACATAGCCTTGCTTGAAACACTTGAGCGAATCCTGGTACTTGAAACCCAACTCCTTGTGGATGACACCCCGATTACTCAATGATAAACCTTGCACTTGGGGTTATAAATATTAAGACTCAAATTCTTCCTTTCAATTGTCATTGTATCATGCAATTTACATTTAGCGTGTTGAACTTGAGTTGTACCCAACAAATCTTAGATAATTTAAAAATATGGGAGGTCGGATAGTTTTTCACTTCTTTAACTACCAATTCAATTACCTATGCCCAAGGAGGTAAGTTTGGTTTGCAACTTTACAATAAATAAGCGTTGGATTAAAGAAGTTGTTTATTCTATTCCATCTAGTTTATGTGTTTCAGCCCTCAACGATAGGGAGAAAAGAGTATCAAAATAAAGAATCTACTATTATGACCGAAATCAAGTGGACAAATCGGATCAATTTTGATACAACAAGCCCCGGTCAAGAAAGTCATACTTTATTCAACAGCGGTCATATCCGAGGTCAAGGTCCAAATATAAAGCTTTGAGATAAGAAAGAATTTCAACAACTCATCACTAGCTTACAAGCTTCTAATTTTATTTTTTACGTGCTAAATTTTTGTTAGAATGTGATTGGCTAGGGTAGATACTTGAATCCTATTGGCCCACATTAACCCCATAGTTGCTTTGTTTCCATTGGCTTAATTTTGTATCATAGAGAAGGGGCATAAATTTTTATGGCTATAAATTACCCTGTTGTGCTCATTTAGAAGATAGACTTCATTTGAGAATTAATAAACAAAAGTTAGAGTATTTCTCTCTGCCACAAAGAAAATCTCTCCCTTTATTTCAAATACCTGAGTATTTGAGTGGTTAGTGAATCAATCCTTTAGATCAATTCTTGGTGCTTTTACTTTAGAGAATTAATTGGTGGATTGTTAGGCTAAATGGTGGCTTAAGCCTTTATCTTAGTCATATCCCTTTTTATTAGCTATTCTTCATGTTCAAAAATCCATAAAAAATTTCATTAGCTTTCATTTGGTTATTTAAGGCCTAGCTTGGTTCAAGATCTTGTTGATTGATAGTCGTTGAAGTTTATACACTCTTGTGATTAAAGGTCTTTCCATCTGCATCAAATTGATATCAAAGTAAAAAGTTCATTCATCTTGGTAACCATCAAATCCATCAATCTTTGTGTTTTCATTTGCTTAAATTCTATTCCTTTCGATCCTATTTTTGTCTTTAGTTCACCCTTCCTAAATCTCTTCATTTAATCCACAAAGAACTTCATAATAGCCCAAACACACTTTTACTCCACAAAGAAAGCCTTCATCGAAAAAAAAGCCAGCACAAAATTATCTGAAGAAAAGGCCAAACAAAATTTTGGCATGCCCAATCCATGCTGCCTTGCACAACCGTGCCACCCTCATATGCTCGCACACATACACAAACGCATAATTCTAGAGATTTGGCACAGCCTCGTCGTGCCCCCCAGCACGATCATGCCACTCTTCAATCTCTCATTTTTCTACCCGTGCTACCCTTAGGCACGATCGTGCCATCTTCTTCCACCCATTCTCAACTTCTTTCATCCGTATTTCATCTAGATCATAGGTGATTTTGCTATCCTTGGACTCCAAGCTCAATTAAGAAAGCTTAGCATGAAAGAAAGCTCAAATGAAGAAGGCCTTGAAAGAGTCTCCTTGCTTTGATGGTATTAGTTTGCATCCTACCATCTATTTGAGTTGGATTTAAACACTTGAAGATTATTTTGAGGCTAATGGATGTTCCTGTGAAAAGAGTTTCTTAATTGCTACCCAAAAACTCCAAGATTATGCCCACTATTGGTTTAAATGCCTTCGGATAGAGACAGTTCTTCAAGGCAAGCCTACGATTAAGACTGAAAATTGGTTCAAATCATACATGGATGTGAGACTTTACCGAGCTCTACTCCTTGATGAAGAACTCAAGAAGGAAAAATCTATTGTTGCTCATGAAGAGATCAAGCTCTAATAAGAAGACAAGCTTACTTTGGTTTTTGATGAGAAAATAGAAAGA
>JAKOGI010000303.1:547334-559834 GCA_029747015.1 Carnegiea gigantea | reverse complement strand
AACACATTATCTTAGCCACTTAAAGCGTACCGGCCATAACGGCTAGTAATTTTCCGTTTCAAACAATAAAATCATTCAACGTATAATTCCCATCTCCCTTTTGTTAAAAACGTTTTAGGGATTCCTCCTAAACACTATTTGAATAGCTAAAATAGGCCATAGCTCGTTACTAGACATGGCTGTTATTCATTTAAAACACATGAAGAGTCATTTGCTAAAACATCACCCTTCCACACACATGTTACATTTTAAACATACAAGGAAAAGGGTATACTCATATCACATTTGAACACTTCGTAATCATTCCAACACAATAAGCCACACATGGCCTCGCAATCCACACGATTGCGGTCAATTCACAACCCAGTCTCCCTCCTCACTTGCACCGTACCACAAGACCTCGAACGCTCATAATTCTTTCCTCAAACCATCCAACTACTAACTCGATTCATCGATTTATTAATCACAACATAGTGTCATATTAGCTTATGTAAAAGGGAGGGAAGATTAGGCCCTTACCTGAGCAACCAGCATCATTCAGCGAAGCGTTACAACAAGCGTGCATATAGCCACATTTATTCATAATTCGACAATACTTTATTCAGTAAATCAAACATAATTCGATTCTAAACATATACGATGCATTTCGAGGTAACTTTCCTAAGCATGAATGTATTAAAAAGGGCACGAATGAAAGCTAAACATATTTCAATAGCTTCGAATTTAATTTGTTTACATGCATTAGCTAGTTTAACTCGAATCGAAGCTAAACGCGTTTATATAACTTCGAGATTAATTCCTTTAACATGCATTAGCTAATCGACTTGATTCGAAGCTAAACACATCTCATTAACCTCGAAATTAGCTCATTTGCATGCATCGGTTAATCAATTCGAATGGAAGCTAAACACGTTAAAGGACTTCAATTTTAATTCTTTTTCATATATTAACTCATTAACTTGAATCGATACTAAACACGTTAAACTAAATTCGTTTTTAATCCTTTTTCATGCATCAACTAATTAACTTGAATCGATGCTAAACACATTAAACTAACTTCGTTTTTAATCCTTTTTCATGCATCAACTAATTAACTTGAATCGATGCTAAACACGTTAAATTAACTTCGAATTAACATCTCAAGCATAAATTACATTCATTGTTTCGAATCAACGCTAAACACATTTAATTTACTTCGAATTGCAATCTCAGGCATAAATTGACTACATGAATCGAATTTAAGCAGGTATAGCTCACTTCTTGACATTTCTAACGCATTTAGCAAACCCTAACTTGACATGCAACATCAATCTGCTGAAAACATTTTCGAAATTAGTAATAGCTTAGGAGGCGAGAACACCCACCTGGACTCCAAGCTAAGGACCCGTTCTAAGGGCTTTTGAGCTCGATTTGATGCTGAAAAACCTCAATTCTCGATTCAATTAGCCCTAAACGCACACCCAAACGCTGAGGTCGAAACCCTAGCCTGACACCGATCTGAATCCGTCCTTCCCAAGCCAGAATCTGCTGCTGCTCGTGGCGGTTTCGGCCTGCCGTGGTGGTCGCCGGAATGACGCCCACCGTCGACCCTCACCTTCGACCTCCAACCTCGCTGATATCCTCCCTCAATCTCGCTCAGTCTCGCTCTCTCTCTCTTTGTCGTTCTCCGCTCGCCGGCAGGGCCTGGTCGCCACCGCTAGGCCGTCGCCGTCGCCGTTGTCGTCGTCGGCCAGCCTCCTTCACCCCCCCCATCGCTCAGCCTCTCTCTCTCTCTCTTCCCTCTCCCGTGAGGTTCATGGGGCAGGGGCAGAGAACCCCCCTGTCGCGGTTTTCGTTCCAGAAGAAGGGGGCTCAGCCCCTCATTTGTTCCTTCGTTTTTTTTTTTTTGGTTGTTTTGGTTAATAACTCAATCAACTAAAACCGCTAGTCCAATCTCAAATGTCTTGTTCTAAACTCAAATCGATACATAACCCTTCATCAATTATTCGAACCCAAATACGTCGAAGTTCGATTTAATAAGCCTCGAAACTAATTCTAAGGTTGAAAACTTAATCATTTTCAAGAAACGACTAAATAAATCGAATAACGATTAAATTAAACTATCGATATAATTTAAAGGTATAAATGACACGAATTGACTTGAAATCAATAATAGCAATAATAATCTCGTCTTTAATGAAATTATAGTTCTCAAAAGCACATCGATAATAATTTAACTCATACAGTTACTAAAAATACGAATTTAGAACGTAAAAAGGAAATTTAGCTAGCTTAACGGAAAACGGAAATGCGGGGTGTTACACTCTTCCCCCCTTAAAAGAATTTCGTTCTCGAAATTCTAAATCCAAGTTCGGTCTTCCCTAGAATGCACGTATATAACTAAGATCTACGCGGCAGGTTTTCAAAAGGTTTCATTTTGCAGACTCTACTTCTTTTAAATCGAAAGAAAATGGCTTATGGTATCCAGTATCCTCCTCGCTAATCCTCTTCAAGCATCTACTCACTCTATTTAGGCGCCGAGGGAAAATTGCATCGAAGAGGGGCAAATGAGTTGGCGTGGATAACCATATCGAGTTTGTTTTGAAAATAAAACATAGATTTTTGATAATCTAGACTCAGTTTGCATGGTAGGCAACAACTCTACGCATATGCACCTACAAGTGAGCATCTAAAGGTGTGGCAACCGGGACGATGAGATCGCAAGGTTATATATGGTAGTCTCATTCTAAAACATGAATTCAGTCACTTTTGGAATCATGATAATCATCATGGAAACTTCTACAACACATTGGGAATAATAAGAAAGTCACGTAACACCACATAGCATTACTCGAGCACAATAGTATCGCATTGCATCAGCATTTCAGCATTCTCAAGTCTACGAATTGGAGGTAACATGCAACCGACCAATATACATTTAGCGAGCAATTTACAAAATGAAAACATATATGATTGACATTCCTATATTCTTATATCAATTTCAGCTAACTTATGAGTCTTACATTCATCGTAACTTAGACAGGACATGTCAAGGTCGTATGAAGAGGTTAATTAAGTAGCACTGAAATCAAAAATCACGAATCAATAAAAACTAGCGTATCATATCGATAAGAATAACTTTGAGATGGAAATGCTAAAGCATAATGTAAGTCGATAGTTTTGATGGTGAGGAGACTTTCTCCAAGGTCTCTACTTGGAACTGATTGTCTCTTGAGTCATAAATCCATACAAATGAAGGGTTATGCCTATCCAATAGCTTTAATACTTGATTTGTTGCAAGAATATATGAGTGCAGGCTTCTAAGGTCGTCTCAACATGCTTTAGATATGTGTGTATGCAGTTATTTAGCTATAATATGGAATCATAGAACTCGGGGAATGCAGATAACGTGTCAGAGGTCATGTTATGCCCTTATTTATAAAACTTACGCCATTGGCTAATCAAGCCACATGCCAAGCCAACTTAAGTCAAGCAAATACCAAGATACGCATTTACTAAGCCAATCATCCACAGGATTCTTGAAAATTGCGTATTATGACATGATCCCGAGTATTCTACCATACTACTTTCTTAAACATGATATATATATATATATATATATATATATATATATATATATATATATATATATATATATATATATATATATATATATATATATATATATATATATATATATATATATATGTCTATGAACGTTATTCATGTAAATGCAGCTCTATCGTCTTTTAGTCGTGCATTACATACATCGAGTTCGACTAATCCAACTATAACGCAAGAGAACAGTATTGATGGGCTGTGAATGATGATCCAAGAGTCATGGTGCGAAACTAACTACACAAATCAAATCGTTCTAACTAATACAGCCACATGTTCAATCAAACTCAAGCCAAGCAATTACAAAAACTCACTTTGTTGGCATTTGATCACAAACACGTCGATGGTTCCATACAACGATCCTATCTATATGTATTCTTATGGTCTTACACAACACATGACATCATAACAAATCTTTAAGGCATGTGGACCCACATGTTGTCACATAGGAAGAACACCTAGACATGTAGGTATGCGTGCAATCCTCCTTTTGCAGTCTATGGTCAACGGCATACTCTAAACCCCATCCAATTTAGGAAAGATTGGTGTTGAGCGGCTAGAATTGTGTGAGTATGGTTGACGTCAATGGCCTCATAGGCACACGTTGAGGTCTTACGAGGTACATCTATCTTACAGGTGATCGTAGGAGTCTTATTGTAGGTCGCTAGCCTTAGGAGGGATCGTCTACAATGTACAATTCCAAAGTCTGCTAGGTTCATTCTCTCTTGAGCTTTCTAGGTGTATTAGGGTTCGTTCGAGCCAAAACATCGTCACCCCATTCATGAATAACAGTCCGTATAATAGGAAGCAAGTAATGCACGATTTAGGTAACAATTGCAAAGAAGGAGAACGGTAGGTACACTTTACGCAATGTTTATTCACATCCTACCGCTAGCACATAAATTTTCACACATGCGTACGAAAATATCCTTTAATTTCACTCAGGCAATTCAAAATTCACATCAGCAAGGTACCATTTAGTAGGATTATCAATCATAGTAACAAATTTTCCAATCATTCCTTTCCTAGCTCATTATGAAAGATTTCATTGACATACACATCTTAGCACATACACATTTACAAGCAACATTTGATAAACATAAGGGCGCGTATTAGTGAATCTAGACTACCTCATCATTACTAACGAAAAGCTAATTCTTCGGTGTAAGAAAAAACTTGGCCCGACTCTAACCCACTAATCAGAAGACTTTAACCTATAAGGTCCTTAGGTTTACAAAAGGAAATAGTTTAACTGCTTCTACCTCTCTGTCTACCAACCTTTGAGTACATCTGCTCACTCCATTATGGGGCCCGAGGAGCAAATCGTACTTCGGGGGCAAAGACGAGCTTAAAGAAAGGTTTTTCAATCGTTCGAGTTTAAATCGACGTGCTTGAACTATTAATCATCTTATCAGAGCGCACGAAGAAAACATTTATCATTCAAATCATCACTTAGCTCACACAAGAACACGGAAGTGAATTGGTTTCACATCCTAGCGCACAGCTCACATTTAATTCGATCGGTTTACCTAGATCGCATAAAAGTCAATCAATGAAGTCAATTAGCACATTAGGAACATATCGCACCAATGAAGTACTCACAATGTCACTTGAAAGTGTAGGGAGAGCTATTTGACTCCTATGCTAATACATAACGCGCCACTTTTACTCAATCGACCTTCTCGAGCCATGCATAAGTCGCAAATGGCCATACCATAAGGCACACGTGCACACAGAGTAGCCATATGTCACATTATCACAAAGTGTTCCTAGGTGACTATATGAAATGCAAGACTCAGGTCGCGGCCTATGGTCGCAGGACCATGCTCTGATACCATCTGTAACAGCCCCAGCCCCTAGGCCAGAAGCGTTACGCTTTCCTAACTTCTTACCTAATTCCTGGGACGAAACGGACAGAGTTCCCCCTAAAAACTGACTATTTTCAGGCTAAAAGCCTTACAATAAGTCCCTGTAAATCAACGGAAGCGCAAAACATTTAAAATATAGCTCAACGGCCACACGCCGGAGTTCATAACTCAACGAGCCACTCGCTCGGAGTACACCAACCAGATTGATTCATGAATAAAGAAGAAATGGAAGATACAACTCAACGGTTAACAAAACCGGAGTATTAAGATTTACATCCCAAAACATAGCTAAATTAAACCAAGAAGACATCTAACTAACTTGATGGTTGGCTCAGGCGGCCATACAGAACGACCTTTATGCCATATGCATTATATGAACCAGAACAATCGTTTACAGACCTTTATAAACTAAGAGTACATTACATGACTTCATTAAACATGTAAGATCCCTTCAAATGAGCACATACGATGCCTTCTAAGCAACAATAGGTTCCTTCTGGACTTATCTGACTCAACTTCTTCCTGTCAGAAAGAAAACCTGGGAAAAAGGGGAAAGAATAATGGGATGAGCAACCACACGCTCAGTGAGTGTCCCCCAACCCCCTTAAAACTAAAACCGTTGTAGGCAATACTATCTTTACCAGTCGCATATCACGTTTCCATACTTTACTATCATAATAGATATTCATATAACCTTTATGGGAGAATCACTAAACGTAAACTTCACTTCGACCACTCAGTCATATTTCTAGGTTCCTCAACGACGGAGTTCTTTACTAGCAAGCAATTAGGCGCGTGAGTAAGCATCGAAGGCTAAGTATAAGGATCTTTTCTTTTCATAACATAACTTCCTAACACTCGATTTAAACTACACATGAACCCTCAATCATATGATGTGTATATAAGGTTATCCCTTTTCATAAATACACTTTTCTTGGCATTTCATTCATATAGTATACATATCACACACATAAACACATATCAAGCATTTAAGTACCTTTAAACATCATATTAAGCTATATGACACCCTCGCATGCTATTCACATATCAACGTTCATTCATATAATATACATATCACACACATAAACACATATCAAGCATTTAAGTACCTTTAAACATCATATTAAGCTATATGACACCCTCGCATGCTATTCACATATCAACGTTCATTCTTTTAGGAAGAGACGCCTTCATTCATGGAATTTTTAACGTGCTATAACTTTCTTTCTCATCTCATACACTTTAAATCAGACAGATTTGCTATGGATAAGAATGATGCCACATAAGATTAGAATCCACGTTCAACCATACTTAAGAATCATTCATAATGCATCCATTGAAAGCTTTCCTTTAATACATAGGCTAAGAATCCACATTCAAACATGCTTGAGGATCATTTCATAACTCATTCATTGAAAGCTTTCTTTCTTTCGTTGAAAACGTTTTCTTAGTCTTCAAAGGAAGTTTCATTTCGTTTGGTCGTGTAACGACCCTTATAAGCTTTTCATACATCATTCCATATAGCCTTTTGGGCCCATAAAAAGAACTTCCTTTCCTTTTTAATCGTTTAAAAATGGCAAAGGGCCAATTGCTTTTCTTAACTTAGTACGAAAGTACTTCTGGCATAAGATCATTACAGGGTGCTGATTGGGTGAGAACTATTCTCGACCCCATAGTGAGACCTAACGCTCACGCTTAAGCTCTTACTCCCGGGATGGCTACATATAACATATCGGACCATTACATTAGCCCTCGTCAGGGCCTCTAGGGTTTATCCGGACTTATCCCCTAGGTTAACATTATTTACATCATATCATATTGTCCGCAGCACATTATCTTAGCCACTTAAAGCGTATCGGCCATAACGGCTAGTAATTTTCCGTTTCAAACAATAAAATCATTCAACGTATAATTCCCATCTCCCTTTTGTTAACAACGTTTTAGGGATTCCTCCCAAACACTATTTGAATAGCTAAAATAAGCCATAGCTCGTTACTAGACATGGCTATTATTTATTTAAAACACATGAAGAGTCATTTGCTAAAACATCACCCTTCCACGCACATGTTACATTTTAAACATACGAGGAGAAGGGTATACTCATATCACATTTAAACACTTCGTAATCATTCCAACACAATGAGCCACACATGGCTTCGCAATCCACACGATTGCGGTCAATTCACAACCCAGTCTCCCTCCTCACATGCACCGTACCACAAGACCTCGAACGCTCATAATTCTTTCCTCAAACCATCCAACTACTAACTCAATTCATCGATTTATTAATCACAACATATTATCATATTAGCTTATGTAAAAGGAAGGGAAGATTAGGCCCTTACCTGGGCAACCAGCATCATTCAGCGAAGCGTTACAACAAGCGTGCATATAGCCACATTTATTCATAATTCGACAATACTTTATTCAGTAAATCAAACATAATTCGATTCTAAACATATACAATGCATTTCGAGGTAACTTTCCTAAGCATGAATGTATTAAAAAGGGTACGAATGAAAGCTAAACATATTTCAATAGCTTTGAATTTAATTTGTTTACATGCATTAGCTAGTTTAACTCGAATCGAAGCCAAACGCGTTTATATAACTTCGAGATTAATCCCTTTAACATGCATTAGCTAATCCACTTGATTCGAAGCTAAACACATCTCATTAACCTCGAAATTAGCTCATTTGCACGCATCGGTTAATCAATTCGAATGGAAGCTGAAAGCTAAACACGTTAAAGGACTTCGTTTTTAATTCTTTTTCACAACATTAATTAACTTGAACTTCGTTTTTAATCCTTTTTCATGCATCAACTAATTAACTTGAATCGATGCTAAACACGTTAAATTAACTTCGAATTAACATCTCAAGCATAAATTACATTCATTGTTTCGAATCGACGCTAAACACATTTAATTTACTTCGAATTGAATTACAATCTCAGGCATAAATTGACTACATGAATCGAATTTAAGCAGGTATAGCTCACTTCTTGACATTTCTAACGCATTTAGCAAACCCTAACTTGACATGCAACATCAATCTGCTGAAAACATTTTCGAAATTAGTAATAGCTTAGGAGGCGAGAACACCCACCTGGACTCCAAGCTAAGGACCCGTTCTAAGGGCTTTTGAGCTCGATTTGGATGCTGAAAAACCTTAATTCTCGATTCAATTAGCGCTAAACGCACACCCAAATGCTGAGGTCGAAACCCTAGCCTAACATCGATCTGAATCCGTCCTTCCCAAGCCAGAATCTGCTACTGCTCGTGGCAGTTTCGGCCTGCCGTGGTGGTCGCCGGAACGACGCCCACCGTCAACCCTCACCTTCGACCTCCAACCTCGCTGACATCCTCTCTCAATCTCGCTTAGTCTCGCTCTCTCTCTCTTTGTCGTTCTCCGCTCGCCGGCAGGGCCTAGTCGCCACCGCTAGGCCGTCGCCGTCGCCGTTGTCGTCGTCGGCCAGCCTCCTTCACCCCCCCATCGCTCAGCCTCTCTCTCTCTTCCCTCTCCCGTGAGGTTCATGGGGCAGGGGCAGAGAACCCCCCTGTCGCGGTTTTCGTTCCAGAAGAAGGGGGCTCAACCCCTCATTTGTTCCTTCCTTTTTTTTTTGGTTGTTTTGGTTAATAACTCAATCAACTAAAACCGCTAGTCCAATCTCAAAATGTCTTGTTCTAAACTCAAATCCATACATAACCCTTCATCAATTATTCGAACCCAAATACGTCGAAGTTCGATTTAATAAGCCTCGAAACTAATTCTAAGGTTGAAAACCTAATCGTTTTCAAGAAACGACTAAATAAATCGAATAACAATTAGATTAAACTATCGATATAATTTAAAGGTATAAATGGCACGAATTGACTTGAAATCAATAATAGCAATAATAATCTCGTCTTTAATGAAATTATAGTTCTCAAAAGCACATCGATAATAATTTAACTCATACAGTTACTAAAAATACGAATTTAGAACGTAAAAAGGAAATTTAGTTAGCTTAACGAAAAACGAAAATGCGGGGTATTACGTAAGCCTTGACTTGATCTTGATTTATTTTTGATTTTGGGGTTGTTATACTTATGATTATTGTTTATACGATCAAAATAAGCGTTATTATGCAATTTTTATTGAGTTTAGTGATGTCTAAAGTTGTGGGTGATGAATTGGAAGTGTGATCAAATGAGTTGAATCATGAAAGTTGAATCCAAGCTTGCTTGTTTCATTGGTTGTGATTATGACATGGGTTACGTATATGAGGCTTTAAATGATCCTTTTATATCTGATTGTGGTGATTTGGAATAATTTCAAGTGAGGATTTATATGAAAAAAGAGGGAAAAGCTAAAACAGTGAAGGCTGGAAATTTCAGGAAAACAGGACAAATTTCGAGATTAAACTGGTAATGATCGGCCCATGGGAAAACTATGATTTTTGGTGGGTACATAGCTCAATGTGTTATCTCTCAAATGGATTTTGAGTCACCTTAATGTGAGGTCTATGGAAAAAGTTATGGTAGTTTTACCAAAGCTATGCAGAATGGGATCAAAACTGATACACTTGTGTTCTCTACCCATTTTGGGAATCCTATTGTAGGAATCATATTTTGTGTTGTAAATGAAAGTTTTTTGGGGCTTCTTAGTATTTTCATATTGGGGTTTTAGGTCTCCATTTGAGGACAAGGGTGAAAGTTATGAATTTTTGAAGTGAACTGACCTACTTTGGTGCAAATTGGGCTGTTATTATAATTTTTGTGTAGTGTATACTTGGAGGAAAATTCTGAAAATTTTATAGTAAATTGTCCATATTATTTTTGAATTTCCTATTAAATTTCATGAATTTTGGTTGAGTATTTTGAGTTTGGGGAGTTTTGGAAGCATTTTGAGTAATTGTATAAAGAGCAATAATAAAGATTGAGTGACATTAATCATGCACTCATTTTGTGTATTTTGGGCTAGTAAGATCATTTAATGGGTAAATCAAAATTCACGGACTTTCATGGAGCTTTTAGCTAGATTAATGAGGAAGAATAAGACAAGTATACAATTAGGGAGTTGTTTATGAGCTTTGAATCAATTATGGATTTTACAAAGAAAATACCACATTTATTGAGCTTAATAGTTTATATTGAGTTCAATGATTCATTTGGGGTGGAATTCTATACCTAATGAATTTGTGAATGAAATATGAGAAGTGGGGAGAGCTGTGACTAAGAAATCATATTTATCATACCAAGTTATTGCAGTTTATGCTATTTTGAACCAAGATATATCTCTCTTGGCCTCAAACCTTTATTACTTACTCGATTTAGAATGTATCAAATGTATTTGTCAAGCCAATCTAGCGCACTCATTGTTATCTTCAACCAAGCTATACATCAACAAGCCTTAAACCCGCATCAGCAACCTATTTCAAAAAAGGTCATAACCACTCTCTCAATTGTTACCATCAAGGCCTTTTCCTTTGTAATCTCATTTATCTCATTATGGACTATTTTACTTTCATTTACTTTATATATCGGATTTAATTACTCTCATTAATTCAGTTTTGAAGTTATATTGAAATACCCAAGTTATGTATATCATTTAATTACTCAATTTCTATTATACATACTTTTACTTACTCAATTATATGAGTAAGGATCATTTACTGACCATACATACTTATAATGACATTTATGAAACAATGTTGAGGTCTAGTTATCGTTCCCCATTATGCATAAGTGTTACCAAGTCAGAACATATTTATCAAGTCAGATGACATTTATGAAACAGCTGACTTTTATCAAGTCAGATGACATTTTTTAAAGACCCAAGGTACGTCCATTGCCTGCGTCTTCAGAAAGCATAACATGTTTATCAAGTTATAACTCTTAATGTGTTTATCAATGAATCAGTTTTTACTGTGATTTGCCATTTAACTTGTGATCCCATCAGTTATCATTTATAGGGCGTCAGCCCTTCATTTACCCGCACGACTTCAGGCCAACTCGTGATCGGATTGGCAGGTGTACACCTATGTACAGATCATATCATCGCAAGGGGTTCACATTCAGATAATAATGAACAACTCAATTTCATATTACTTTCATTTTCATTGTTATTGCCAACTAAATGAATTGCAAAGGCGGATACTCATCAATAGCATTTCTATTCTCATTTTATAATACAGGAATGCACGCACTCAGCTTTCATTTTCGAATTGTTTCCATGTTTTCCATTTTAGGTGATGAAGTATCACATGTTTCTCCTTTTAGCAAGCCCTTTTGGAAGTCGTCAGATGCTCACAGTGGATTCAACATAGCATGAATATTTAGATCGACCTCAGGGTCAAGTTGGGTCTATATTCAATACACGTGTGTAGTGTAGAGTGCGAGTTGAACTATTATGGACATTGGCCTTGAAGTGCTTCAGTTTAATAAATTTTGTGATTGTGAACATCAGTTGCAAGATTAAATGATTTTAGTGAGCCTCGTCCGTATTAGGACGGCGGTAGCGCCTTTTATTATTAAGTCTTCCACCGTAGTTTTCCGTAAATCATGTCATTAGCATTTTTTAGGGGGTTACAATATATATGTATAAATGTATATATACGTGTGTATGTATATATATATACATATATATATATACATATATATATATATATATATAGATATACACACATATATATATAAGTTTGTGCGTGCACATATATAAATATATACATATATATATATATATATGTATGTATTTATATGTACATGTACGTGTATATACATATATATGTATGTATGTATGTATGTATGTATGTATGCATATATTTATTTGCATGTATAAATACATACATATATATATATATATATATATATATATATATATATATATATATATATATATAAAGATATATACATACATATATATACACACACACACACACACATACACATATATGCATAAATATATATGTATATATGTGTGTGTGTATATATATTTATCTATACATACATATATATAAATACATATATGAATACATATACATACATACATATAT
>JAKOGI010000303.1:187500-545000 GCA_029747015.1 Carnegiea gigantea | reverse complement strand
GAAATTTGAATTTATTAACCCAATATGCCTTCAAGGTTTTATCCTAACTAATGAACTTTCGTATGATTGGGACTCGATTTGAACCCGAGCCCAAGCCCGTGACACTACCCTAAGTCGTATCACAATCAAAAGGTTTAATGTATAATGGCAATTACTAGCGATGCGACAAATTAAAGAGAAAAACCATAACAATAACAATAACCACGATTCTAAAATAATAATACCAGTAATAATAATCATAATAATAATGATTAACAATGATGCTAATACTAATAAGTGTGGCGAAATAATGATATCAACAAGCTTAAAATAATAATTCCAATGGTATTGGCAATAATGTCTACACAAACCCAAAAAAAACAAGCAAATTAAATCATTACGCTATTATGACGCTTATAAAACAAGGTCAACATTGTCCAAAGAAGGGGCATGAACAAAGGGAAATAGAACCAAGTTAAATAATTAATGAGGGGTACGTTGACAATTAAAAGGAAGAGTGAAAGAAATTTGAATTATCTACTAAACCACGAAATTTAATAAAGTTATGGAAATTTACACTAACCGAAAAATTACATAGTAGAAGTAGAAATGGAGCCACCTCTGTCTATTCATGCTGCTAGCGAACAATTTTCACTAAAAAGGAGAGAGAATTTCAAAGAATAGGTACGTACATTGCATGTATTCTTCGAAAATGCACATGTTTCTCAAAGTATACGAGATCAACATAATGTTTATGCAGTAAATCGTTGTTACAATTTTTATAAAGATTAGTTTTAACCGCAAGTTTACAGCTTATCATTGTAACACTTTGGATGTCGATCCACAGAAATGATTGTGAAATTAGGTTACCAAATTGAAGATCATAGCAAAATCAATATTTGACCCTGAAGATATGAAAACCTTAAACTGTTAGCAAGATGAACGAAACTAATTTCCTAATCACCAAAAGAGATTGCTAAAATTTGGAAGGTGATACTGAGAATAATTGAAATCCAGAATTTCCACGAAGCAGTAGTCCCACTCGATGCTAGATTTGGAATATACCTAAGCAAAATTGAAATAGAGGAATGGCATATTTGATCCAGAATAGCACAGAATTTGAGTCCAACTTAAGCAATTTCAAAGTAAAATTAAAATCACTGATTGAAATTACCAACCCAAAATCAATTACAATCTTACAAGTCTAACACTAGATTTGAGATTGTAAAACCAAAAAAAGAAGAAGCAAAACTAAGACGAAACTATTCTACTCTATGCTACTACCCTCTATCCCCCCGTTGTTCTGTTTTTCAACCCCCATAACACGCAGCCCTCAACCACAAATAATTGCCTTCATTCATTCTTTGTAATCGAGGAATTGAAGCAGATGATGATGGGAATGATGTGTAACGACAAATGAACTTAACACAGGAATAATGGAGGAAAAGGAAAGGAACAAGGTGGTTATAGAGAGGAAGAGGAAAGAACATGAATGGCTGCCCTGTTTTTCATGCTTTTGATTTGGGGTGCACAGGGGAAGAAGAAGATGAAAGGTCATAGGGGGGAGATAGACCAAGCTCATGTGCCCAACACATGGTGTTTAAGTGGGAGCAGGCCGGGATTAAAAAAGAATAGAAGCTGGGCCGAGCCATAAAAAAACAAGGAAAAAGAAAAGAAGGAAAGGGAGGGAGAAAGAAAGAAAGGAAATGAGCCGCGGTCTAGCCTGTGAAATGGCTCGCTAGACCGACCTAGAAGAGGGAGAAAAAGAAATCTAAAGAAAGAGAGTGCTATTTTGGACATATGGGCTCCTGGGCTGTTGGGCCGAGAGAGAGAGAGAGAGAGAGAGAGAGAGAGAGAGAAGAGGGAATAGAGAGAATGGGAGAAGGAAGAGATAGAGACAGGCTAGGGTGATTCGATACGGGCCTTGTAGACTGGGCCATTAGCTTCTCTCTGTTCCTTTTCCATTTTTTCCCCTCTTCTCTTGGTCCAAACTTTCATTTTTTCCAAATTTCCTAATCCCTATAAAATGAACAAACATATTATTAAAATTCTAATTTAATGATTTATTTTGAGCAAATAATACATTATGAAATGGTATAAAATGATGTAATTTAAGATTTAACAATCATTTGATGCAATGTTTTGTAATCTAAGCAAGTGGCACCATCCATTATCAATCATCAATGCTTATGCCCTTCAATTTACCCATGTGGCTACAACTCAGGCTTCCTGATCGGCCTGCGAGGTGTGCACCTATCTCAAGATCGCTTCAGATATCGATCAGGGTCCACTTCTATATAATAACCTGTAAATCAACTTTACTTACGCATTCTCTCTCTCCTGTTCGTAAAATAAAATATTTTGAAATTCAGGCGCCCAACTAATTGAATACAAAACTTATTTTACAGCACATGGATGAGCGAGCTGAGCTTCGGCTTATTATTCAAATGTTTTTGTGTTTTCTACTTTAGCTAAAAGATCAGTGAATAGTCCTCTTAACTAGTCAAAAGGAGTAAGAAATGAGCGAGAGTTGCAGTTTTTGCTGAACTTTACCTAGCCAATTGATCACAGTGACTTATAGGCTAGCACCCTACAGACTTTTGTTTGTATATTCCTTTAAACTTAGGGTTTGATAATGCTTAGTTGGTATGCTAAATTATCAAGTGAATTATAAATTGTACAAGTTGCTAGATGTGTGTTTTGTTTTCAAGGTTTAGTAAATTGGGTGATTGTGTGAGCAACATAGTGTTACAAGTAGTTCCAGGTAGCCTTATTCCATCATGAAACGGGGTTAATGCCTTCAATCAATAGACTTTTGCTGCAATCCATATGTAAATAAGTGATTAAGTTAAAATAATCAAGCATTAGGGATTTAGGGCATTACAGTTGTGGTATTAGAGCTAGGTTAGCAAATCATTGCGACCAGTACGATGTTCAGAGTTAGATAGATAAGGATGATTGATGCTAGCAGTGACACGAGCGAGGAGGTGAATCCTCTGGGAGCGAGGAGGAGGAGGTGAATCCTCTGGGAGCGAGGAGGACGAGATGATTCGTCCGACCTTGATTATGATCCGAATTAGGATCATTAGAGTTGACCTCGCTCGCTTTATGTTTTAGGCTTTGATTCTTTGATATATATGCAATACAGTTGGTGAAGGTGATATTCTTCTTGCGATTGGGGGTATATATATGATGTATATAGCTAGGCTAACATAACTAGCTATGATGATGTAATTTGTATTTTCTATTAGGTTTTGGGCAGATTTGACTTTAGAGATGACCCTACTTACTAGGTGTAAAAAGGGACTAGGTCAGGAATCCCAGCTAAAATGCAGGAGATGCTAACATAATGTATTGCAACATTCTTTTGGTGGTCTCTATATATATACGTATATGCAATGAAATTAGTATTTGAGTTAAATTGTGCTTTGATTTTGAGTGATTACTCTTTTACCATTTTGTCATGCACATTTAAACAATGAACTTTGTTTATGTGATTCAGAATGTCAGAGTCTATAGATAATAATTTGAATAGCAACGAAGGTGACACTTAGGGATCAGGCAACTAAGCAAGCAAAAACCCTCAGTAAAATCCTAGTGGAGGTCTAACAGTAGCTTTGGAAGTATCTAGGAATGTAGAGGGTCCAGCTTACTAGAAAACTTTGGTAGTCGAGTTAATGAAGAGGATTCCCTATACCCACAGTACCTCCAGAAATCCCCCCAAAATCTGATAAACTAGTTAACAGGGTAGCCCTGAGCAACCCTAAGGTTTACGGTGGGAAGCTTGATCCTATAGACCTGGAAGACTAGATTGGGGGAATGGAAAAGATATTTGCATTAGTTGAACTACGTGAAGAGAAAAAGGTGAACATAGGGACTTTTGATTTAGCTAGTGTTCGACAATTTTGAGTGCAGGCTAAATGCTGTAAGTATATGACTATCGTCGTAGTACTTGAGGGTCATCTCCACAGGGACGATGGAAGAGATTAAGGTCGCTAAGCATGAAATTAAACTCATCTAGCATCATTCTAAACTAATTAAAACAGTGAACAATAAAGATTATAGCTTATAAACAAATCAGATTCTAAATAATCCCTAATTATTTGCAAATTCTAATATCCTTTAAACTAGATGGAATAGCAAAACCAGACCATGTTGAGGTAAGTAATCTAAACTAAAGTTGGTCAGCTAGTGTTGACAATTATAACGAAGAAAGTTCAAAGAAAACAAAGAAGGGGAGGGAACAACTAAAATCAACTAATGAACTAAACAAATTAACTCAGCTAAAGTCAACCAAACTGAACTGAAATCAACTAAAATCAGAGGATAATCGAATCAACGAAACTTGACGAAGGAGCAGTAGGACTGAACTGAATGAAGCATTACAGCACGGGCAGAGGAAATAAGTAGCACCAAAATAGAGCAAAAATAGGGGAATTGAAGCTATCTAAATCAAAGCATATAAAACTGCAATAAAACCAGATTAAACCCTACAACTAAAACCCAAATTTAGAACAGGACAACCACTGAAACAAACTAATCCTAGCTTATTAATCAGAGTAACAAAACAGAGAGTGAAGGGAGTTTCTAATCTTCTCAGTAGGACTCAAATAAAATCGATAAAAGGGGAAGGGAAATTTGTAGCTAACTGAACTCAAATCTGTAACCTTTCAAAGCTAAATCTGGAATTCAACCAAACTTGTAAATAAACTGACAGCCTGATGCCTAGAGGTCGAATGCATAGCAACCAAAACAGAGGAGACACCCTGAGCTTCAAGAACACACGAACCCAGAATTGGTTCAACAACACACTGAGAATCATTACTTTCCACCCCAAATTAACACAGCGATCTTCAAACATATGAAAATTGCAAGCTAGAAATGAAATCGAAATCGAAGTAGAGAAATCGAAACTAGAACCCTAAAACCCAAAACCGTAAATCCCTAAAAATTGAAATTGAAACTTCAAGATATGAATCTAAAAGCTTAATTAAAACCTAAAACCCTAATGCCAAAACCTAAATTAAAACCTAGATTACCTAGTTCTGGAGCCACATCCTTCAATTTATACTCTGGGCCTTCAATCTGGACCCTTGAATTTGTACGAGGTGGATGGTGGGATGGATGATGTGCTAGCATGATGCGTGGCTCGCTGATGGATGAGGATGAAGATGGTGTGGTGTGGCGGTGGTGGTTCGAAGAGAGAGAAAGTAGTTCGAGTGAGGGGGGGAGAGAGAGGTCAGATGGGGATCCTGTGATGGTTGAAGAAGAACGAGAAAAGGGGGGTGGTCGGAGTTTCTGAGTTCTATGAGGAGGCCAAAATGAGAAGATAAAGGGCGGAGGGGAGCACGTGCTGTGCGTGTGTGATTTAGGCTTTCCTTTATTGAGGGTTTTCCTTTTTTTTTTCTTTGTTTTGGGTTATAAAAGAGAATAGGCTAAGGAATTTGGGTCGGGTTTGAGTCAATCTGGCGCAATACTTCATTTTCGGCATTTTTTTATCTTTCTCCCGCAATTTTTCTTAATTATTCAATACCTACAAAACAAAATAAAAATAAATCAAAATCGAAAAACAACAATTAGCTTGAGCAAAAATCAGGTATAAAGATATCGTAAGAATAGCATATTTTTAGCATGAACAAATACCCGCACACCAAGATTTTGCTCGCACTCGAGTAAAATAACTGAACTACCTAAAAGAAATAGAACATAAGGGAAACGCAAATCCTAACTCACTGTTGTTGGAATTACGGTTGCATTTAGTGTATGCAATAAGCCCTCTAAACCCCTCAGTTTCCCAGGTGGACGAGTGAGGTCTCGTGAGAGGTTTTAAGTGAAATACCCACAAAATCTTGAAAAAGAAAGATAAAAAGAGAAAGAAAAATAGAAAATCTTTTTGATTTTTTCTAAACATAGAAACAGAAATACAACTAATTGGGAAATCATGTGCACAGCTCAAGCAATTGTGACACCCTAGCAACCAAGTCACCAAGCTCTATACAAATAGAATGTACAATCAAAAATCATCCAAGTCAAAAGAAGCATCTCGACTCTCATTTTTCACCCCACACCCAATATGCAATTGTGTGTACACCTTGGTGCATGTGCTGATGTGTATTAACTCTTATCAATCAAGTTGCTAACATTGGCACGATTTCCGTTTCCTTGCCTAATTGCCTTCTTCACTCTATTTTTTCCTTTCTTTTTTCTTTTTTCAAGAATGATAATGCACACCCTAAACTTGCTCGACTTACAAATATTCGAGCCTTCTCTAAAAAGGGCTTTTTATTAGCTTGTGCAAAGCACTTATTTTATTGCCCTAACAGATGTGAAATCAAGCACACTAGCGCATATTGAAGCCAATTAAAGATATGAAATAAAGATAGTGGCTATGAACATTGGTGCTTGGGTTTTTATTCACTTTTCTATTTTTTGCTTTTTTTTCTTTATTTTTCAAGAGCTCAAAGGGCAATTTAGACAATCAAATGGTTCACATGTCAACCTAGCAACAAGATCCTATGAATTGAGGATAAGGTGAGCAAGATAGCACAAAATCTCACATACGAGACGGGGGTATTATGAAAAACCGAATCTACATCCTCAACTGGACATCTCATCATGGAAACTCTATCGACATATAAATCAATAACCTAGGATATGGAATCACAACTACCTAAGAAAGCACACAAATCCCAAAAGAAAAACAAAAATTTCTTATTTTTCAAAATTTTCTAAAACAATATACATCTGGGTGCCTCACCCCTACATCAAAACTTCACAATGTCCTCATTGTGGGAACTAAGGCGCTCAAAAGCAATCACATTAACTATACAACTGTAAAACCACACGAAACCATAAATATATACAAACTAGGACACAATGAAAATCAAAAACAAAATCAAAAACAAACACCAGCATCTTCTTCTAAAACAGAACAAAAAATGGCCAAAAACATAATCGAAATCACAAAAATCACCAAAACAAACCAAAACCTAAGTAGAAATCACAAAAATCATAATCAAAATCATAAAAGAAAGCCAAAACAAACATGAAACTGGAAATGAAATCAGAATCACCGAGATCACAATCAACCAAGAAAGCAAAACCAAAGCAAACTAAAACTAAAACCAAACCAAAACAAAACAAATCAAAACTAGACCAAAACACACATATTCACTAAAATAAACACAAACTGAAAACCAAGGACCTACTAAATCCCAAACTATACCAAAGAAACCTAAAAGAGACATAAGACAAATGAAACGAAAAATAAAATGGAGGACCAAAATAAAGTCACTAAAACACCAAAAAGGGAACAAAAGAAACTACTAAACAAAAACTAGACCAAAGAAAAACCAAAACTTGCTAAACAAAACACAAAACCAAGGAAACAAAACACAAAATCAATTAAACCAAACGAAGGAACTAAAGCATAAGCAAGAACAATCCTATATATCCACAACTAACAAATATTCAAAAAATCATAACACAACCAAGGGTGATTATAGTTAACACGGCTCAACAAATCCCAAATTGCTCCTCAAGATTGATTACCCTTACAATCATAGTCCTAAATATCCACAACTAAGTACGAAAAGAATAAGAGAGAAAAGTTAGAACGATCATACCAGCTCAGGTGCAAAAGTACACCTAAGCTATACCTCCAGAAATCTGCCTAGATAGAGGTCTATGGAGCATCAGCCACTCCATATTAAGCTAAAAATTGCTACTCAAATCAAAACTCGTTACAGCACATAGCAGCTTATCACATAAAGAAGCCCAATTCTCAATCACATAAAAACAGTGAAAAGTAGTGAGTTGGAGCCAGAAAGAGTACATCGGCCTAGCCAATAAGGGACCAGTAAGGGCCCACTTCATCTTATCAAATAGTTGAGCCCAATCAGAAAGAAAATGAACATACTTAGAATGAGCCAATAATAAGGTCACTGGCTTAAAAATTATATCGACATGAACGAGCAGTCTAGGCAAAATACTGTGTGCAAAGTTCACAACTCTTGTAATATTAAAAAGCTCGAGAGTCTGGTTTAAATCAAAATTCTTAGTGACAACATTATTAGACTCGATAATTTCAGACTTGCAATATTCAAAAAGAAGGTCAGCTTGGATAGGATCAAAAGAAAATGATTCATATTCAGCACAGAGTTCCACATCCAAACTTACATTGACATCAAACTCACATGAAAAAGATTCATTTTCTATAGAAAAAATATTATCGTCAAAGTCCAAAATAGTAGATTCAATTACCTTATTGCGTAACTCCTATGAAATATCTTCCGAACCATCTAAATCATGAGGCTTAACTTCAGTCACAATGCTCATATCTGAACCACCAGGGATCTCAAGGGCTTCACCCACCTTAAATTCACTAGAGTGAGTAAAAGGGGCGGGTGGGTCAGTAAAAGCTAGGACGTCTTTAGTGACATCCTTGGGTCATCTATTGAGGGATGTAAGGTCTAGTGATAGAGATGTAGGGTGGTCACTCTCTTGCTGTAGATTAGGCAAAGACATGTTTTCATTCAAGTAGGGCCTAGATCGATAAGAGGGATCAAAATCATCCTCAAGACTAACTGCAGGTTCAGAAGATCCTAAACTAGAGTCAAGCTCACTATAATTCTCCCTACTTTGATTAAAACATTGAGAATATTCAGCAATTCGCTTTTTCATTGTCTCTACCATTTGATCAGTCAATTCATTAATCTTCCCTTCAATACTTGCACATATAGCATCCATATAAGCACAATAAGGGCAATGATAAGTAGCATGATCAGAAGACTCACAATAATTGCACAAAACAGAATGTAAATAAGAGTGAGATGGGTCATGTGAATCTATGAAGGGATCCTATAGGCAAGGACTAACAGGAAAAACAGGCTCACTATGAGTTGGGTAACCAAAATTATTCCTAACTTGTTCAACTCATAAGTGTCCCAAGCTAGTTTTTCAAAGAAATCCCAGACCTCATCTTGACTTTTAGTGAATAAACAATCCAAACTCTCGGGGTACATAGTCTCATCATGATCCCTATATTCATCATTAAGACCCTCAAAGATCACTTGGCAAATTTTCCATTTCTCAAAATAATAATCAACACATTGAGCCGAAATAGAAACTTGCCATTTTATTTTTGAAGTTTTTAAATTTTTAAATTTTTAGTGGTTTTCTAGTTTTTCTTTTTTTTTAAATTTTTAACCTTTTCTAATTTTTTTTTGATTTTGGGAATTTTTCAAGAAATGAACTAAGTTGAGCAACACTAAATAACGAAATCAAGAAAGCAAGATAAACCATGCGCAACTAATAGGAAAGCAACAAAGAAAAACAAAAATGTACCCCAAATCTCAAGCCGTCGTCCCTGGTAATGGCGCCAAAAACTTGGGCGATAATTTTGAGTGTAAACTAAATGCCACAAGTATATGACTATCGTCGTAGTACTTGAGGGTCGTCTCCACAGGGACTATGGAAGAGATTAAGGTCGCTAAGCACGAAATTAAACTAGCCTAGCATCATTATAAACTAATTAAAATAGTGAACAATAGAGATTATAGCTTATAAACAAATCAAATTCTAAATAATCCCTAATTAATCACAAATTCTAATGTCCTTTAAACTAGATGGAACAGCAAAACCAGACCATGCTGAGGTAAGTAATCTAAACTAAAGTTGGTAAGCTAGTGTTGACAATTATAACAAGGAAAGTTCAAAAAAAACAAAGAATGGGAGGGAATAACTAAAATCAAGTAATGAACCAAGCGAATTAACTCAACTAAAATCAGCTAAACTGAGCTGAAATCAACTAAAATAAGAGGATAATCGAATTAACCAAACTTGACGAAGGAGCACCGAGACTAAACTAAATGAAGTATTATAGCAGGGGCGAGGGAAAATTATTAGAACCAAAATAGAGTAAAAACAGGGGAATCGAAGCTATCTAAATCGAAGCATATAAAGCTGCAATAAAACCCAGATTAAACCCTATAATTAAAACCCAAATTTGGAACTGGACAATCACTGAAACAAACTAATCCTGGCTTATTAATCAGAGAAACAAAATGGAGAGTGAAAGGAGTTTCTAATCTTCTCAACGGCACTCAAACAGGACCTATACAAAGGGAAGGGAAATTTGCAGTTAATCAAACTCAAACCTGTAACCTTTCAAATCCAAATATGGAACTCAAACAAACTTGTAAATAAACTAACCACCTGATGCCCAGAGGTCGAACGCATAGCAATCAAAACAGAGGAGACATCCCGAGCTTCAACAACACACGAACCTAGAATTGGTTCAACAACACACTGAGAATCATTACTTTCCACCCCAAATTAACACACGAGCTTCAAATACATGAAAATTGCATGCTAGAAATGAAATCAAAATCGGAGTAGAGAAGTCGAAACTAGAACCCTAAAACGCAAAACCGTAAATCCCTAAAAACTGAAATTGAAACTTCAAGATACGAATCTAAAAACTTAATTAAGACCTAAAACCCTAACGCTAAAACCTAAATTAAAACCTAGATCACCTAGCTCTGGAGCCTGATCCTTTAATTTATACTCTGGGCCTTCAATCTCGACCCTTGAATTCGTGCGAGGTGGACGGTGGGATGGATGATGCACTAGCATGCTGCGTGGCATGCTGGTGGATGAGGATGAAGATGGTGTGGTGTGGCGGTGGTGGTTCGAATAGAGAGAGAATGGAGTTCGAGTGAGGGCGAAAGAGAGGTCGGATGGGGATCTTGGTGATGGTTGAAGAAAAACGAGAAAAAGGGGTGGTCAGGGTTTTTGAGTTCTATGAGGAGAGAGAAAATGAGAAGATTAAGGGGAGAAGGGTAGCACGTGCTTTGCGTCTGGATTTGGGCTTTCTTTTATTGGTGTTTTTCCTTTTTTTGTCTTTTTTTGTGTTATAAAAGAGAACGGGCTAAGGAATTTAGGTTAGGATTGAGTCAATCTGACCCAATGTTTCATTTTCGGCATTTTTTCATCTTTTTTCAGTATTTTTTGTGAATTATTCAATATCTACAAAATGAAATAAAATCAAATAAAAATCTAAAAATAACAATTATTTTGAGCATAAATCAGGTATAAAGTACCGTAAAAATAGCATATTTTTAGGACGAACAGCTGGTGAATCAGATATCTGATGGAGCACTAGGGATAAATTTCTTGCGGAGCTTAGGGGTAGTTTTATCCCATCATAGTTCAACAACAGAATACAAAGGAATTCATGAAGTTAAAGATGAGTGGTAACATGACGGTAATGCAATACGCTAATAACTTTATTGAATTATCAATATTTACGGGTATGGGTAAGGGTCTAAATGTGAGATTAATTCGAAGATAGTAGAGCGTCAAACTGATTTATGTAAAGTGTAATTTTGAATTGATAATTTAATCGATTGAACGAGCGAATAAAAACTTACTTTTATTTCAATAAAACTTTGTACAATGATTGAATTGAGGCTCTTGGTAATTGAGTACAAAGGAGTGGAGAAAGCTTGAGAGAGTTCGAGGGGATGGAGGATTACAAGAGTGAAGTGTAAGTGTGTGAATTAGGCTGTATGAAATTTTTTGCCGTGTAAATTTTGTAGTGTTTGATACAACGCCAAGGAGTTATAGTATACAATATGGAAATAATTGTTGATATGTGAATGGTAAAGATTCAATGATAAAAATTGAATCTTGATCTTGATAATGTCTGCTGATAATTTTGGAGACAATGTTGAATTATTGCTGGTTCTTTTTCAACTTGGACTGCAACCATGTCAAAAGTGAAACAGTATTGCGCAATAATGGACTTTGAACTCATCTTGAATTATTATTCTGATAGGTCATGTTGATGCTGACCTCTTGAATAATTTATTTTGATGAGTCATAGTGATATCCTAATGAGGTATCTTAAATAGTGACTTGCATTATTGCCTTGAGCAATAATTGCCTTTGATGAGCTTATACGAATAGTGATTTTGACACGTTGATCAGTAACCTTGCATAATTGTAATCCGTTGCTTGCTTTGATGATTCCTTTGTGCTCATCAAAGGAAAGTATGGTCAAGAAAACTATGCAGGTTCAGTATTCAAGACAGCTCAGTAGGATATCAACATAACTTATGAAAACAAATTATTCAACATGTCCACTTCAGCATGAGCCATCAGAGCAATATTTCCCGCCAATTGAAGAAAGGAACATTAACTTTATATGTTTCCGTTAACGAATACCACTCTTATCTTATGAACAATTGAGCATTTAGATCAAAGTGTGAAAGAAACCACTCTTCTTTGAGCTAATTCTCTATTGAATTGAAATTTTGTCATAAATAATCTTTACTGATACCAAATGGCTTTGAAAAAACATTGATTGAAGAAAATATTAGAGGTTACATATTTGAATATGTTGTTGAACCAATTGAAGAAGAAGCTTCATCTATTGGCTCAGCAATTGGAGCTTTATAATAATTTTTTTTGAGAATCTTCTGCCTGATCATCTTTTAAATAATCATAATTAGAAGACTTAGAAGGTGTGGAATATGAAGATCGAGGAAGTTTAGCATTTTCAGAAAATTTTGAAGAGGAACCTTTTTCTCGGCTTGAATTAAATCTTATTAATACTCTACCATTGGGCTCTTCTATTATTTGTTGAAGATTCTTTTGAGCAATATTTCTTGGTGGCCTAGTATTTTGAATAATAAATTCTCAAGAAACAGCAATTCCGTTCCATTTTAAAAACTTTGGAGTAATAGTAGTAACATTATCCGATTCAACTTTTAGTAACATTATTTCATCTAAATTAGGTTTTAACATACATTTAGGATTAAGTTGGGATGATAACAATTTGAAATACACACTACAAGTAATAGCAAAATTTCTTCAAAGCTCACGAAATTAGACCTTTAAATTATTTTGAATATTAGGAAGATGAATATCTAATAACAAAGTATCTATAATCCAAGCGTCATTTAAGTCTACTGAATAATTTGGACAACAATTACAATATATGGGACCAGAGCACATGTTCGTTTGAATCATAGCAAATAATTAATCTTTGTGATCTATTAAACAATTGTCTCTAAAGGCCGTAAATATAGGGCAATGTAACCCTGATGTTGTTAAAGGTTGGAGTGCAACCTGAGTCACACCAAAACGAATATATCTATATTTCTTTTTGTATTTTTCAATAGCAATTTTAGAAAGTAAGTTAATGTTTTGAAATTCTTCATCTAAACTAAATGTTTCTTCATGATCTTTCATTAATAGAGCAACATCGATATTAAACCTACCAGTTCTACCTTTTGTTTAGGAATTTTCCAATTTGAAAAATAATTTTGACAACTAAATCCCTTGCTATTAACCATATTAAACTTCCTCACTGTACCTAAACTAAGATGATATCTAAACCAAGTGGTCATCTAAGTTACATTTGAGTACTTAGCTAAGCGTCGTGCACATTCTACTGGGACCACTGGGACCACACCATTGGACCACCAAACACATGGTTAATCAATGGACATACCTAGGCTGACCAATAGCTGACCAATGATAACAATGGCTAGACACTAACAAAACATGCAAACTTGGCTCTGATACTAATCGAGGCCAGGATTGACTAAGGCGGGTATGGGTAAGGGTCTAAATGTGAAATTAATTCGAAGGGGGCAGAGCGTCAAAGTGATTTATGTAAAGTGTAATTTTGAATTGGTAATTTAAACGAATAAACGAGTGAATAATAACTTACTTTTATTTGAATAAATCTTTATTCAAGGATTAAATTGAGGCTCTTGGTAATGGAATACAAACGAGTGGAGAAAGCTTGAGAGAGTTTGAGGGGATGGAGGATTACAAGAGTGAGTGTGAGTGTGTGGATTAGGCTCTATGAAATTTTTTACCATGTTAATTTTGCAATGTTTGATACAATGCTAAGGAGTTATAGTATACAATATGGAAATAATTGTTGACACGTGAATGGTAAAAATTCAATGATAAAAATTGAATCTTTATCTTGATAATCTCTGCTAACAATCTTGGAGACAATCTTGAATTATTATTGGTTCTTTTTCAACTTAGACTGCAATCACGTCAAAAGTGAAACAGTATTACGCAATAACGGACTTTGGACTAATCTTGAATTATCGTTCCGATGGGTCATGCTAATGCTGACATGTTGAATAATTTATTTTGATGAGTCATAGTGATATCCTTATGAGCTATCTTAAATAGTGACTTGCATTATTGCCTTGAGCAATTATTGCCTTTGATGAGCATATATGAATAGTGATTTTGACACATCGACCAGTAACCTTGCATAATTATAATTCGTTGATTGCCTTGATGATTCCTTGATGCCAATCAAAAGCAAGTATGGTCAAGGAAATTGTACAGGTTCACTATTCAAGACAGCTCAGCAGGATACCAATGTAACTCATCAAAATAAATTATTTAACATGTCAACATCAGCATGAGCCATCCGAGCAATATTGCCCACCAATTGAAGAAAGGAACATTAACTTTATATCTTTCAATAAACGAATACCACTCTTGTCTTATGAACGGTTAAGCATTTAAATCAAAGTGTGAAAGAAACCACTCTCCTTTGACCAAATTCTCTATTAAATTGAAATTTTTCCTTAAAAAATCTTTACTGGTTTCAAATGGCTTTGAAAAACATTGATTAAAGAAAATGTTGGAGATTGCATAGTTGAATATGTTAGTGAACCAATTGAAGAAGAAGCTTCATCTATTGGCTCAGCAATTGGAGCTTTATAATAAATTTTTTGAGATTCTTCTACCTGATTATCTTTTAAATAATCATAATTAGAAGACTTAGAGGGCGTGAAATATGAAGATCGAGGAAGTTTAACATTTTCAGAAAATTTTGAAGAATAATCTTTTTCTCGGCTTCAATTAAATCTTATTAGTACTCTACTATCGGGTTTTTTTATTATTTATTGAATATTCATTTAAGTAATATTTCTTGGTGGCCTAGTATTTTGAATAACAAATTTTGAGAAACAGTAATTTCATTCCATTTTAATAACTTTGGAGTAAAAGTAGTAACACTATCCGATTCAGCTTTTAGTGAAATTATTTCATCTAAATTAGGTTTTAACATACATTTAGGATAAAGTTAGGATGATAATAATTTGAAATACACACTATAAGTAATAGCAAGATTTCTTTAAAGCCCACAAAACTAGACCTTTAAATTATTTTGAAAATTAGGAGTTGAATATCTAATAATAAAGTATGTGCAATCCAAGGGTTATTTAAGTCAACTGGATAATTTGGACAACAATTACAATATATGGGACCATAGCAAATGTTCGTTTAAATCATAGCAAATTATGAATCTACGTGACATATTAATCTATTGTCTCTAAAAGCCATGAATATAAAGCAATCTAACCCTGATGTTATTAAAGGTTGGAGTGCAACCTCAGTCACACCAAAATGAATATAGTTATATTTCTTTTTGCATTTTTCTATAGCAATTTTAGAAAGTAAGGTAATGGTTTGAAATTCTTTGTATATACCAAATGTTTCTTCACGATCTTTCATTAATAAAGCAACATCCATAATTAACTTACCATTTCCACCTTTTTTAAAGGAATTTTCTAATTTGAAAAATAATCTTGACAACCAGCTCCCCTGCTATTAACTACATTAGACTTCCTCACACTACCTAAACTAAGACAATCCCTAAACCAAGGAGTCAACTGAGTTACATTTGAGCATTTAGCTAAGAGCGATGCACATTCTGCCGGGACCACTAGGACCACACCATCGGAGCAGCAAACACATGGCTCATCAATGGACGTACCTAAGCTGACCAATAGCTAACCAATGATAGCAACGGCTAGACACCAGCAAAATATGCTAACTCGGCTCTGATACCAATCAAGGCCAGGATCAACCTAGGCGGGTATGGGTAAGGGTCTAAATGTGGGATTAATTCGAAAAGGGCTGAGTGTCAAATTGATTTATGTTAAGTGTAATGTTGAATTGATAATTTAAACGAATAAACGAGGAATAAAAACTTACTTGTATTTGAATAAAACTCTGTACAAGGATTAAATTGAGGCTCTTGGTAATGGAGTACAAAGGAGTGAAGAAAGCTTGAGAGAGTTTTAGGGGATGGAGGATTACAAGAGTGAGTGTGAGTGTGTGAATTAGGCTCTATGAAATTTTTTCCCATGTGAATTTTGCAATGTTTGAAACAACACTAAGGAGTTATAGTATACAATATGGAAATAATTGTTGACACGTGAATGATAAAGATTCAATGATAAAAATTGAATCTTGATCTTGATAATGTATGCTGACAATCTTGGATACAATCTAGAATTATTGCTGGTTTTTTTTCAACTTGCACTACAACCACGTCAACAGTGAAACAGTATTGCACAATAATTGACTTTGGACTGATCTTAAATTATTGTTCTGATGGGTCATGCTATTTTTGACATGTTGAATAATTTATTTTGATGAGTCATAGTGATATCTGGATGAGCTATCTTAAATAGTGGCTTGCATTATTGCCTTAACCAATAATTACCTTTGATGAGCACATATGAATAGTGATTTTGACACGTTGACTAGTAACCTTGTATAATTGCAATCTATTGATTGCTTTGATGATTCCTTTATGCTCATCAAAGGCAAGTATGGTCAAGGAAATTATGCAGGTTCACTATTCAAGACAGCTTAGCAGGATATCAATGTAACTCATCAAAACAAATTATTCAACGTGTCAACGTCAGCATGAGCCATTAGGGAAATATTGCTTGCCAATTGAAGAAAGGAACATTAACTTTATAACTTTTCATAAACGAATACCACTCTTGTCTTATGAACAATTGAGCATTTAGATCAAAGTGTGAAAGAAACCACTTTCCTTTGGCCTAATTCTCTATTAAATTGAAATTTTGTCTTAAAAATTCTTTACTGATTTTAAATGGCTTTGAAAAACCATTGATTGAAGAAAATGTTTAAGGTTGTATAATTGAATATGTTGGTGAACCAGTTGAAGAAGAAGCTTCATCTATTGGCTCAACAATTGGAGCTTTGTAATAAATTTTTTGAGAATTTTTTGCCTCATTATCTTTTAAATAATCATAATTAGAAGACTTAGAAGGCATGGAATATGAAGATCGATGAAGTTTAACATTTTCAGAAAATTTTGAAGAAGAACTTTTTTCTCGGCTTGAATTAAATCTTATTAATACTCTACCATCGGGTTCTTCTATTATTTGTTGAACATTCTTTTGAGCAATATTTCTTCGTGGCCTAGTATTTTGAATAACAAATTCTTCAGAAATAGTAATTCCATTCCATTTTAATAACTTTGGAGTAAAAGTAGTAACATTATCTAATTCAGCTTTTAGTAATATTGTTTCATCTAAATTAGGTTTCAACATACATTTAGGATTAAGTTGGGATGATAATAATTTGAAATACACACCATAAGTAATAGCAAAATTTCTTTAAAGCTCACAAAATTAGACCTTTAAATTATTTTGAATATTAGGAAGATGAATATCTAATAATAAAGTATCTATAATCCATGAGTCATTTACGTCTACTGAATAAATTGGACAACAATTATAATATATGGGACTATAGCAAATGTTTATTTGAATCATAGCAAATAATGACTCTTTGTGACGTATTAATATATTGCCTCTAAAGGCCATGAATATAGAGCAATCTAACCCTAATGTTGTTAAAGGTTGGAGTGCATCGTGAGTCACACCAAAACGAATATATCTATATTTCTTTTTGTATTTTTCAATAGCAACTTTAGAAACTAAGTTAATGGTTTAAAATTCTTCATCTAAACTAAATGTTTGTTCACGATCTTTCATTGATAACGCAACACCGAAATCAAACTTACCGCTTCTACCTTTTGCTTAGAAATTTTCTAATTTGAAAAGTAATCTAGACAATGAGCTCCCTTGTTATCAACCACATTGGACTTCTTCACACTACCTAAACTAAGACGGTCGCTAAACCAAGAGGTCATCTGAGTTACATTTGAGCACTTAGCTAAGAGTCACGCACATTCTACTGTGACTGCTGGGCCACCCCGTCGGGATCGCCTAACATACGGTTGATCAACGGACTTACCTGGGCTAACCAATAGTTTACCAATGATAGCTACAGCCAGACACTAACTAAATATGCTAGCTCGGCTCTGATACCAATCGAGGCCAGGATCAATCTAGGCGAGTATGGGTAAGGGTCTAAATGTGGGATTGATTCGAACACGGTGGAGTGTCTAATTGATTTATATAATGTGTAATTTTGAATTGATAATTTAAACGAATAAATGAGTGAATAAAAGCTTACTTTTATTTGAATAAAACTTTGAACAAGGATTGAATTGAGGCTCTTGGCAGTGAAGTACAAAGGAGTGGAGAAAGCTTGAGAGGGTTTGAGGGGATGGAGGATTACAAGAGTGAGTGTGAGTGTGTGAATTAGGCTGTATGTAATTTTTTATCATGTGAATTTTGCAGTGTTTGATACAACACTAAGTAGTTGCTATTTATAAAATACAATAAGGAAATAATTGTTGTCATGTGAAAGGTAAAGATTCAATGATAAAAATTGAATATGGTCTTGATAATATCTGCCAATAATCTTCGAGACAATCTTGAATTGTTGCTACTTCGTTTTGAACTTGGACTGTAACCACGTCAAAACTAAAATAGTATTGCGCAATAATGGACTTTGGACTTGTAAGACTCGCCTTCTTTATTTTACGTTAGCGTGGCTGTCTTACTTTTTACGTTATAAAATTCGTATTTTTAATAATTATATGAGTTAAATTATTATTGATGTGCTTATGTGAACCATAATTATATTAAAAAGAATGTTTTTGTTGCTATTTAATATTATTATTTTCATTAGTTTTGAAAATCTTTCGATGGTTTTTATTATGCGTTAATATAGATTATTAATTAGTACTAAATCGAGTGAGAACCCGAGTACGATTAGGTTGTCAACCTTAGATATAGTTCGATGTTTATTAAATAGAACTTAGATACATTTGGCAACGAATAATTGATGAATAGTCAGGTCATCGATTATTGAAAATTTAGAGTTTGGGATGCGAACTAAGTTAGTGGTGCTGATTCCTAAGCAACATAGAAGAAAGAATAAAAAGAAAGAGAGAGGGAGGGGCATATTAGTAATATCAAAGGACACCCCCCCTTTTTCCTTCTCCTTCACGCACCCCCCCACCCTGACATCTCTCTTTCTCCCCTCAGCATCTCCTTCAACCTCCTCAATCTCCTCTATGAACGCACCAATAGCTCCATATTTCGTTGGAATTTCGCCACAACTATCCTACAAATCCACCCCCTCTACCTTCCCCACAAACTAATAGAGCTTGGATGCGGAATTTAGGCAGGATCGAAAGCGACCCAACACGGTTTCGATCGAAGTGGGTTGCGATTCAAGCCCCCAGATGCGAGCTGAAGCTTGGTTGAGCAACCTAGCTTCTAGTTGCTTTGAATCCTCTACAAGCTGAGGATAATTCGTGTCCCATGCACCCACCACGAGTTCAAGTCAGTGAGTGAGCATTTAGGCAAAATTAGGGTTCGAAATACGCGGGTTTAGGTGTGGTATGGGGCCTGTTCGTGCATTAATGAGCAAGCGCCGGGGGATTGGAGTTGTTCGAGCCCTAGAGTCGAGCGAGCAACCTTGGATTTGAGCCTTTAGCTTGGAGTCCAGGTGGGTGTTTCTTACCTCCTAAATATTAGTAGTTTCGAAATTGTTTTAACCCTTAAGTTGCGATGCATGTTAGTTTAGGTTTCGTCAGATTAATTGAAATTATGCATGTCCTGTTTTAGCTAAATTTAGTTTAAATCAATGCATGTTAAGTTTAGTTAGTTTATGCCTGAGAGGTAGCTTTGAAATGAATTTTGCATGTTTAGAATCGATTCAAGTATATTTAGCTAATACATGCCTAAAAAGTAGCTTTGAAATGAATTATGCATGTTTAGAATCGATTCAAGCATACTCAGTTAATACATGCCTAAAAAGTAGCTTCGAAATGAATTGTGCATGCTTAGAATCGATTCAAGTATATTTAGTTAATACATGCCTGAAAGGTAGCTTCGAAATGAATTATGCATGTTTAGAATCGATTCAAGCATATTTAGTTAATACACACCTGAAAAATAGCTTCGAAATGAAATATGCCTGTCTAGATTAGATACATGTACACTTAGTTAATTTATATTTGTTTAATAACTTCGAAGGAAATGTGAACGTTTTGGATCGATACATGAACACTTAGTTAAGTCATGTTCGTTTAGTAACTTCAAAGTGAAATATGAATGTTTAGAATCGATACATGTACACTTAGTCAATTCATGCTCGATTAATAGCTTTGAAATGAGATAAGAATGCTTAGAATCAATACTTGTCTTATTAGTTAGTTTATACCTGAACCGTGACTTCGAATTAATAAATGAACACCTCAAATCGATGTCTGCCTATTTAGCTAAGTCACGCTCGTAGCCTTGGAAATAATCTATGAATGCTTGAAACGAACCAAGAGCACCTAAGATCGAAGCAGGCTACTTTGATTAGTTCATGTTTAAAAGTAACCCTTGAATGACAAGCATTCTTTAAAACGCCGCATATTGAGCCAGCTAATTCATGCTTAAGAGTACTCTTTGAAACGCCCTTAGAGCATTTTAAGCCAATGCATGTTTAGTCGGATGGTTATGCTTTGAAAATGGCATATTAGTTGGTTAGCTATGCGTTGAAATGACATGGACTTGGTATGCTTACCTTCTATTCGCAAGTTATGAATGTAGGCTAAGTTTCATACGTTGTGAGTTTATTTCAGTTCATTAAGTTCTTATTTCAAGTTAATGCAATATATACATTTATATTTATGCTTATGTATGCGGTAACGAGCTGTTAGATGGTTGCTACTCGCTCGGTAAGTTATACATAGCTATTTCATAAGACCTTTATGATAATATGTTATGATTATCGAATTGAAAATCGAGATGGTAGTTAGATGGTTTGAGGTAGAACTATGAGTGGTTTGAGGTTTTCTGTGGTCGGTTGTTATGTGAGGAGAGAGCCTGGGTTGTGAATTAACTGCAATCGTGTGGATTGCGAGGCCTCGTGTGGCTTATGTTGAGATTGATTGATTGTGAAGTGTTTGAATGTGTTATGTGAAAACCTCCTCCCTTTTATGCCATCAAGTTTCTTGTTACGAGTGACGGTGAGCTTGAAAAAGGAAGTTTTTCATGTTTGTAACTAATAGTAGCCACAACTATTAGCAAATGATGGCCTATTTTAACTATGTAAATGCAGCTTTAGGAGTGAACTCGCTTGAACGGGGAATCCGTAAAGAATTTAAATAAAAAGAGAGTGTGTTGTATAAAAAAGGATTTCGCAATGAGAGGCAGCAAAACTTATTAGTCGTTATGACCAGATGCTTTAAACGGCTAAGATAAGTGCTTAGGGACAATAGATGGGAGTGAACCTGCTTGAACGCGGGAATCCCTAGTCTAGGGAGTAATCCCTAGAGACCCTAACGAGGGTTAAGATCCGAAAGTTAGTTGCCATTCCAGGAGTAAGAGCTTAGTGTGAGTTAATCTCACTGGAATTGAGTGTAGATCTCTCCCAACTAGCACTTTATGATGATCTTATACCCAGAGTAATTTCTTAATAAGTAACAAAAGCAGTCGGCGTTTCGCCTTTTTAAGTATTTCAGAAAGAAAGTTTTTAAGGGTCGTTATGAGACCAATATAAAAGAGATTCTTTTAAGAATATGAGCCCAAAGAGACTAAGAAAAGAGTTCTTATGAGCCTAAAGAGGCTAAGTAAAGTGTTTTCAGAAAAAGAAAAGAAAGATTTTCATGCACATCATGTGAATAAGAATCTGAGTGCAGTATAAATGAAATTCTAAGTGCAGCATGGCCATACCCTTGCAATGCAATGCGCATATGAGTTTAAATGTGCATGTTTAGCAAATGAAAGTTCGTGGCATAATCTCTGCTTCATATGTTTAGCATCTCACATGAGTGAATTAGATAGACGAAGCATAAATCACAAATTATATCACATAATCTATAAAAGAAAGCTCTGTGCTTAGCCCTCGATGCTTGCTTAAGTGTTTGACTACCTGTTAGTAAAGAAGTTTGGTTATTTAGAGACCTAGAAATATGTTTGAGTGGTTAAAGTGAAGTTTATGGTTAGTGACACTTCCATAAGAATTTTATGAATGCTTAATATGATAGTAAAGTATGAATACGCGATATATGATTATTAAAGATATTATTGCCTACAATGGTTTTGGTTTTAATGGGGTCCGAGACACTCACTGAGCGTAAGGTTGCTCATCCCACTACTCTTTTCCCTTTTTCCCTAGGTCTGCATTATGACAAGTAGGAGTCAAGTCACTTATGTCAAGATGGAATCCATTCTTGCTTGCAAGGTGTCATGTGTGCCCATTTGACACAGCTTTACGTGTTTAACGAAGTCATGTAAAGTATTCCCAGTATTGTGAACGTTTGTAAACAAGTATTCTAGTTCATGTAGTGTATTCGGTTTAGGAGTCGCTCTGTACGGCCATGTGCACTAACCATCTTATTAGTCACTTGTCTTTTTAGTTGAAATCAGTTACGATTTAGGGATGTAAATCCCAGTACTCCGGTTCTGTGAACCGTCGAGTTGTATCTTTCACTTTTCCCATATTAATGGATTACTTTGCTTGATGTACCCCGAGCAGGTTGCTCGTTGAGTTATGAACTCCGGCGTGCAGCCATTGAGCTTCTTTTAAAATGTTTTACGCTTCCGTTGAACTGCAAGGGTTTATTGTAAGGCTTTTAGCCTGGAAACAGTTAATTTTTAGGGGAAACTTTGTCCGTTTCACCCTGAAATTTACATTGAAAGTTGAAAAAACGTAGTGCTTCTAGCCCTAGGGGCTGGGGGTGTTACAATTGATGGTATCAGAGTTGCCAAAAGTTAAGTACGTATATCCTAGGGATAACGCAGTTAAGAGTGACGATCTCACTTAAGGGCAGTGTTGACCTCCCCTAGCCAGCACAATAAGATGTTTTTATGTTATAAGTAAATTCCTATACAAAGAAGATTTGGCTTTTTGCCATTCTAAGCAGTTCAGAAAAGAAAAGAAGTTCTTTTAAAAGAATACGAGCCTCAAGAGGCCAAGTAAAGCACTTTTAAGAAAAGAAGAAAGTTTTCAAATGTATGTAACCTGCATATATTTTATGAATGTGTTCTGAATATAGTTTAAATGAAATTTAAAATGAAGTATAGTTACATCCTAGTAATGCATCGTACATTCAAGCTTTTTAAGGTACATATTCGATAAAAGAATGTTTCTTGCCAAGTCTTTCTTACCAGCTTAGATGTTTTGAGTAGTTTCAGAAAGAGTTATAAGCCTTAAAGAAGTTAACGTGAATTATAAATCAATCTTGAAATATATGAAGAGTCACTGCATTTTCAAAAGTATGCTTGAAAGTTTCAAACTCAATCCTTGTTGTTTATTTGATTATGTGCCTAACTATTTGTCAGTAGGGAAGCTTGGTCGTTTAGGGCCTACAAATGAGTTGCGGGGTTAGAATGAAGTTTTAAGGGTGGTGATCTTTCCTTGGGGATTTTGATTGCCTAATATGATAGTAAAGTATGAATGCGTGATATATGGCTATTATTAGTATTATTACTTGCAACTGTTTTGGGTTTTAAGGAATAGGGGAATTCTCACTGAGCGTGTGGTTACTCATCCCTTTATTATTCTCCTTTTTCTCAGGTTCAATTTGAGTAGGTATAGAAGATCCTTTGAAGTTGTTTTAATAACGGCCCTCAGAAGTCTCTGCCAGCTTTGCAAAGTGTTTAATGCCTACCACGTTGTAAATTTTTAAGTCTATTGTTGTATGTGAAAGCATGTAGCGGGCTCTGTACCTGTATATGTAGCATTCTAACTCTTGTTTTAGTTGTTTGATCATTAGTGATCTGGGGGAGTGGCCCAAGGCAGTGAACTTGGGTTATTTTAGCATATGCTATACCTTATTACTAGTTTACAGGTACCCTTAGCTGAGCTAAGACCCTAAAATTATTAGTGCATGATGGCCTATTTTAACTAAATGAATATAGTTTTGGGAGTGAACTTGCTTGAACGGAGGAATCCCTAAAGAGTTTTACAAAGGCGTGAGTTATATAATAAAGGATTATGCTGTGAGAGGCAGCAAAAGTATTAGCCGTAATGGCCCATATGCTTTAAATTGGCTAAGATAATATGCTTCGGACAATATGATATGAATGATGTTAGCCTAGGGGATAAGTCCTGGTACTAGAAAACCCTAGAAGACCCTGACGAGAGTATTGGTCTAATATATTATATGTAGCCATTCTGGGAGTAAGAGCTTAAGCGTGAGTGTTAGGTCTTACTATGGGGTTGAGAATAGATCTCATCCAATTAGCTCCCTGTAATGATCTTATGCCAGATGTATTTTCCTAATAAGCGAAGAAAAGCAGTCGGTATTACACCATTTCAAGTATTTCAAGTTTTTATGGGCCATTGAGAGGCCAGATGAATGAAATGTGAAAAGCTTATAAGGGTCAATATGTGACCGATACGAAAGAGATTTCTTTTAAAAAATATGAGCCTCAAGAGGCTATAAAAAGAGTTTTTATGTGCCTCAAGAGGCTAAATGAAGTGTTTTTAGTAAAAAGAAAGAAAGCTTCCTGTGCATGACTTGTGTATATCATATGAATGATATATAAGTATAGTATGCTGATGAAAATAAAGCGTTATGTGCATATTCCAAGTATAACTTATGAATGAGATGCTAATTGACATATGATTATGAAAAGGAAAGCCTTATGAGCATATTTCAAACATACCTTATGAATGAGATTTGATTAAGACTTAAAATGTATGTGTCTTATGCATATCATATGAATG
Source organism: Carnegiea gigantea (assembly GCA_029747015.1). Classification (NCBI taxonomy): domain Eukaryota; kingdom Viridiplantae; phylum Streptophyta; class Magnoliopsida; order Caryophyllales; family Cactaceae; genus Carnegiea; species Carnegiea gigantea. The sequence goes on along the minus strand of JAKOGI010000303.1, from coordinate 520,064 downwards.
AAATGCCAAGAAAAGTATGATTATAAAAAGAGATAACCTTATGTGCACATCATATGAATGAGGTTTCATGCACAGTTTGAATGGAATGTTAAGAAGTTATGTTTATGAAAAATAAAGATTCCTACGCTTAGCCCTCGATGCTTACTGATGTGCTTAAGTGCTTGTTAGTTAAGGAATTCAGTCACTTAGGGCTTAAAAATGAGTTTGAATGGCTAAAAATGAAGTTCATGCAGCACCTAATGTAACGCCTCCAACCTAGGGGAAGTCACACCGCCAAGACTCCCTGGAGGAAAATCCTTAAGGCTCTTGAAGATCGAGGGTTTGGATTAGCATTTAGATAGTCACTCTAAAACAAAACTGTCAAAGTTTCCCCTATTTTAGCAACAATTTAGGGTCTTAGCTCAGCTAAGGGTACTTGTAAACTGGTAGTAAGGCATAACATATGCTAAAATAACCCAAGTTCACTGCCTCGGGCCACTTGCCTGGATCACTAATGATCAAACAGCTAAAACAATGGTTAGACTGCTACATAGAGACTTCAAGCGACATTTACATTCTTGTTCGCAAACCATTCATCATAGGCATAATATCTCATAGTAATTACTATGAATAGACCATTAACATGCCCAAACTAATATAACCATAACCTTTAGACACAATTTAGTTCATTCCATAATTACTTCAATTAGCATCCTCAAGCTTCAAAACGGAATTCGAACTAATAAATTATTAGAATAAGAGTGCTATACTAACATTCTGTTCATTAAACATTTCTCTACGGTCTGGTTATTAACATTCAGCATCAATTCGACATCCAAATGACCCGAAATCAGCACCATGTTCGTAATTCCTCAATCTCAATTCTAAATTTACTCAAACTGATTTCTAGCTTCAAAATCAACATGCACTAACTAAATTTAGTTAAACTCATTAAAAATAGTAGTAATTTAGTAGGAAAGGAACCCTCACCTTGAACCCAATCTAGAGGTTCGATTCACGGCTGTGGGCTCGACTTTAGGGGTTTAAACAACTCCAATCCTTCGCCTCTTGCTTACCCACGCTCGAACATGACAAAAATCACGCCTAAATTCCCAAATATTTGAACCTTAAAACAGGCCCAAACTCACTTACTGATTTAAGGTTGAATTGGGTGTTTGAAAGCAGTGATTCTACCTTAATTTATAGAAAATTAAAAGCAATTAGAAGCTAAATTGCATAGCCTTACCCAGGCAAGTGTTCGTGCCCTGATTCGTCGCCCTAAATCTTCGATAAACAAGGCAAGAAGCTTCAAAATCGACCCAGATTCACTCCAAATGAAGGCTAGCTCGTGGGGAAGGCCAAATGGGGGGGAAATTTGCGGTTGTGTGGGGCAAAAATCAAGCTTTTCTGGGGCGCGAATAGACGAGAATCGGAGGAGGGAGAAGAAGAATAGAGAAGAGAGAGAGACCATTGGGAAGGGGAGTCAAACGTGAAGACGAAGGAGAGGGGGTCTCGCACAATTTACCAAAATGCCTCTCCCTCTTTTTTTTTTTTTTTTTGGTCCCAAGCTGATTCATATTCGATACCGTCAGTCTAATTTGTAGCCCAAATTCCAAGCCCAAATCGATAATATAATCCTTCATTAACTATTCGTTCCCAAATCTATCTAGGTTTGATTTAATAACATTGAACTACTTCTAAGGTTGACAACCTAATTCTATTAGTGTTCCTAATCGATTTAGTACTCGTTAATAACCGCTAATAGTACTTATTAGAAATCATTGAAAGATTTTCAAAACTAATAATAATAATATTATTATTACTGACGACAAAAATATAGTTTTTAGTTAAATCATCGCTCATATAAGTACGTCAATAATTAATTTAACTCGCATCGCTAAATAAAATAAATTTTTAAAATGTAAAAAGGTGTTACAATGGCTTGATAGAAAACAAGGTACACGGCCTTACACTCTCCCCCCTTAAAAGAATTTCGTCCTTGAAATTGCTTACTTGGAGGAATTAATGAGTGTACTTCACCCACATTTCTTTCACAATCCAAGTCACTTTACGCTTAGCTATTCATTCTGTCTTCACGATAGCACCCCATCCTTGGATTTCTGATCATACCAAATCATCAGGGTGCGTCTTCCCTTGTATTTACAACTCAATCTATATAGATATGATCGGTATGGCAGATAGTTCCTAAGGAAGAGGTCATATAATGTTGCATACGCATCTTATGAGGCTTACGAACAAGTTTCCTCGGTTTCCATCGGGCGATCTGCTTTCCTTTGTCCTATTTCATCCCATGTTTAAACCTCCTGAAGTTTCAGCTTCCCTGAGAATTGGATCCTTCGGGGCCAAATTTCTCCTTTACTTGATCCTTCTCTCTATTCTCAATCTCGGTTTTGCTTATGATGCGGGCTATTTTCACGGCCTTCTGGTACATTTCTTGGAAACTATCATAAGTTTATCCTGCTATTATCTATTTCGCTTCCCTTCTTAACCCCTATTCGATGCAGTCCATCATCATTTCTTCGGTAGCCATCTGATTTGGTGCAAATCAGCTCAGCTCATTGAACTTCGCCGCATATTCCATCACGCTCATTTCTCCTTGTCTCAGGCATAAAAACTCTCGATCCTTAAGTCTTCTTACATCTCAAGGGTAGTCTTGAGCATCCATTAAGGCTTTAAGTGGAGTCCAGGTTAACACAGGTTCACCTACCCTAGGTTTCACTGTCCCTCACCAGAACTCAGCTTCTTTTTCAAATTGGTAAGCGGCCAGGTGCACCTTGAACCCCTTAGGGTACTCCATGATCTTAAATAAGTTTTCCATTCTCCGAAGCCACTCCTCGTATACCATAGGGTCAGTTCCACCTTCAAACTTGGGAGGCTTAAGCTTTCTAAACTGACATATCATCTCCATGGTAGCTGGCTCTGGTATGAGTTCACGTCGAGGATGCATCTATCACATAATTACACATTAATCCAATTCTGCCCATCTCTCTTATAACCTAGGATCTTCTTATAACACAACACTCTAAACATATGCCTATATTTTTGTCATCCCAGCCTTATATTACAAAGCCAATGTCCTCATCAATATCTTCGTTGCCTTGTATGATTAATCCAAGTATTTAAACTTCTTAATCTTCGGTATCATCATATCAATGGTGACTTCCTCCCGTGCCTCTTCATTCTTTTCACTTGACTTACATTCCAAGTACTCAATCCAAAACCTTTAGACTCCAAAATATTTCTTTACTTTTCTAACATATTGTTAGGTTCCTTACTTCCATGTTATAGCTGAGTAACTGCATATGCCCGTATTTGAGGCATGATGAGATGACCCTAGAAACCTGGATTCATATATCCTTGCCCGTATTTGATTGATCAGAGTAGTGTAGCAAAAGCATGCAGGCCCCCATAAGCCACAGGCTTAGAATTCGTCTAGGAGCGTACTCATTCATTTCAAGAACCTATGACTTAAGAGACAATCAACTCTAGGAAGTGACCTTAGGAAACGTCTCCCCTATCAAAAGCCATCATTGACATTCTTACCTTGGAGTTCTCTTCCCAAATTGTTCCTATCGACATGTATTGCTGGTTGTGTTACATGTGAATCTTAACCCTTGGTATGTTCTGTGATTGACTATACGTGATGCCAATGTGATTTCAAATGCCACTTCAGGTCCCTTCATTACCGATATGGCGTAATTTGATGTTTCTGCTATCTTAGTGTGATGTGGTAACTTTCTACTAAATGATTTAACCTTAGAATGACCTAATATCTTCATGCTTTTGAATGAACCTGATTAAGTTATCTCCTTCATACGACTTTAGCATGCCCTGTCTAAGTTGCCATGAATGAAATACTTAAAGGTTAGCCGGAATCGATATAAAAACATAGAAATGTCAGTCACAGATGCTTTCGTATTGTAAACTGCCTACCATATGTACATTAGCCGGTTTCATGTTGCTTCCAACTCCTAGGCTTAAGAACACTAAATTGCTGATACTATACAAGACTATGTGATGCTATTGTACTTAAATGATGCTATGTGGTGCTATGTGATGTTCTTATCATTCTAATGTGTTATAGGAATCTCTAAGTTAACCATTGTGATCCCAAAGGTGATTTGAATTCATGTTCTAGAATGAAACTACTAGCATATGACCTTGAGGAGTCAACTGCCCAATTTCCCTTCCTTTAAACTTTAATTCGTAGCAATGCATGTATATAGAGTTGTTGCTTACTAGGTGGGTTTAGTCTGGATTATCGAAAATCTTTGTTTATTTTTAAGACAAGCTCAATATGGTTGTCCATGCCAACTCATTTGCCCTTCTTCAATGCGATTTGCCCTCGGCACCTAAATGGAGTGAGTAGACACTTGAAGAGGATTGGCGAGGAGGAGACTAGATACGATAAGCCATTTTCTTTCGATTTAAAAGAAGTAGTGTTTGTAAAATGAAACCTTTTGGAAACCTACCGTGTAGATCACAGTTTGTGTGCGTGCATTATATGAATGACTGAACTTAGTTTTAGAATTTTGAGGACGAAATTCTTTTAAGGGGGAGAGTGTAAGGGTCGCACTTTCATTTTATCGCTGACTAACTGTTTCAGTTGCTGAATTTATGAATTTGCATTTGAATTATTTTTCAACAAGGGTATTACATCAACTATGTGTGCTTTTAACAAATAATTTCACTAAAAAGAGCGACTATATTATTCGACGTTACTTATTTATAAAATTATCGAATCGATGCTAACTTGTGTTTTCAAAATCATTTTTCGTTTTATTTAGTCAATTCCCAAAGTTTAAGTAGGATGCCAGTTGTAGGGCATTTCGACCCAAGCCTAGACCGATCGATAACAAAATGGAGAATAGGATATAATTAGTGTGGCTTTTGGAATCAAAAAAAAGGGGAAAAGGGAAATTGTAAAAGGGGGTGTTGATTTTCGGGCAGGAGCCTGACACCTCGACCCCTCTCTCTCCTCTGCTTCTCCTCTTCTCCTTCTTCCTCACGCGAAACCCAGAGCACCACCGGCTTGCCACGGTGGTCCCCAAGCACAACCCACTCACTGTCGACCACCACCAACCCGTTTTCCCCACCTTTCTCTGCGAATCGAAGCCAAAGCCAGCCACGTTTTTTGTGCCGTGAACCACCACCATGTGCCAAAATCTGGCCATACTCACTAAAATCGGCCCCTATTATAATTGAAGGGTCGAATTCGACCCAAACCGCACTGAAACTTCATCAAATCGGAAGTTATGGTTTCAGGTTTAGCAAGCAGTCGAGCTAAGGTTTGGTCCCAGCTACTAGGTGTGCGTTTGGGACTAATTGGGTCAAGAATTGAGGTTTTCCAGCATCCAAATCGAGCCCAAAAGTGCTTAAAACGGGCTGATAGCTTGGAGTCCTGTTGGATGTTTCGCGCCTCCTAAGCATTAGTAGTTTCGAAATTGTTTTAACCCTTAAGTAGCGATCCATGTCAATTTAGGTTTCGTCAGATTAATTAAAATTATGCATGTTCTGTTTTAGCTGAATTTACTTTAAATCGATGCATATTAAGTTCAATTAGTCTATCCCTAAAAGTGACTTTGAAATAACCTAACGATGCCTTGAATTGATATATGTTAGTTTAGTTAACTAACGCTTGAAAAGTAGCTTTGAAATGAGTTATGCATGTTTAGAATCGATTCAAGTATATTGAGTTAATACATGCCTGAAAAGTGGCTTCAAAATGAATTATGCATGTTTAGATTCGATTCAAGTATATTTAGTTAATACATGCCTGAAAAGTAGCTTTGAACTGCATGTACACTTAGTTAATTTATGTTTGTTTAATAACTTCGAAGGAAATGTGAAATATGCCTGTTCATTTAATCGATATATGTACACTTAGTTAATTCATGTTCATTTAATAACTTCGAAGCGAAATATGAATGTTTAGGATCGATATATGTATGCTTAGTTAATTCATGCTCATTTAGTAACTTCCAAGTGAAATATGAATGTTTAGAATTGATACATGTACACTTAGTTAAATTCATGCTCGATTAATAACTTCGAAAAGAAATGAGTGTGCTTAGAATCAATGCTTGTGTGATTAGTTAGTTTATACCTAAACCGTAACTTCGAAATAATAAATGAACACCTTGAATTCAAAAAGATTCCTATTTGATTAGTTTAGTGAGTTTGTTAAGTGTTATTTCAAGTTAAGGCATTGTAGACGTATACATAAATGTGGTTATATATATATATATATATATATATATATGTATGCTTGCGGTAACGCACCGCTAGATGGTGATGCTTGCCCAGGTAAGTGCATAAACCCTATTACACGTCTCTTTATGATTTTTCATGATAATATGTTATGATTATCGAATTGAAAACGGAGATGGTAGTTGGATGGTTTGAGGTAGAACTATAAGTGGTTCGAGGTTTCCTGTGGTCGGCTGTTATGTGAGGAGGAAGCCTGGGTTGTGAATTAACCGCAATCGTGTAGATCGCGAGGCCATGTGTGGCTTGTGTTAAGATTGATTGATTATGATCAAGCTTCTTGTTGCGAGTGAGGCTGAGTTTAAAAAAGGAAGTTTTTCATGTTTGTAACTAATAGTAGCCATAACTATTAGCAAATGATGGCCTATTTTAACTATGCAAATATAGCTTTGGGAGTCTACTCGCTTGAACGGGGAAATCCCTAAAGAATTTAAATGAAAAGAGAATGCGTTGCATAAAAAAGGATTTTGCTATGAGAGGTAGCAAACTTATTAGTCGTTATGACCAGATGCTTTAAATGGCTAAGATAAGTACTTAAGGACAATAGATGGGAGTGAATCTGCTTGAACGGGGCGATCCCTAGCATAGGGAGTAATCTCTAGAGACCCTAACAAGGGTTAAGGTCCAAAAGTTAGTTGCCATCCTGGGAGGAAGAGCTTAGTATGAGTTAATCTAACTGGGATTGAGTGTAGATGTCTCCTAACCAGCACTTTATGATGATCTTATTCCCAGAGTAATTTCCTAATAAGTAAGTAAAGCAGTCAGCATTTCGCCTTATTAAGTATTTCAGAAAGAAAGTTTTTAAGGGTCATTATGAGACCAATATGAAAGAGATTCTTTTAAGAATATGAGCCCAAAGAGACTAAGAAAAGAGTTCTTATGAGCCTAGAGAGGCTAAGTAAAGTGTTTTTAGAAAAAGAAAAGAAAGATTTTCATGCACATCATGTGAATAAAAATCTCAGTGCAGTATAAATAAAATTCCAAGCACAGCATGGCCATGCCCTTGTAATGCAATGAGCATATGAGTTTGATGGTGCATGTTTAGTTAATGAAAGTTCATGGCATAATCTCTGCTTCATATGTTTAGCATCTCACATGAGTGAATTAGATAGACGAAGCATAAATCACAAATGATATCACGTAATCTATGAAAGAAAGTTCTGTGCTTAGCCCTCAATGCTTGCTTAAGTGTTTGACTGCCTCTTAGTAAAGAAATTTGGTCATTTAGAGACCTAGAAATGTGTTTGAGTGGTTAAAGTGAAGTTCATGGTTAGTGATACTTCACTAAGAATTTTATGAATGCCTAATATGATGGTACAGTATGAATACGTGATATGTGACTATTAAAGATATCATTGCCTATAACGGTTTTGGTTTTAAGGGGGTCGGGGGACATTCATTGAGAGTTTAGTTGTTCATTCCACTACTCTTTCCCCTTTTTCCCTAGGTCTACATAACGACAAGTAGGAGCCAAGTCACTCATGTCAAGATGGAATCTATTCTTGCCTGCAAGGTGTCATGTGTGCCCATTTGAAGGGGCTTTACGTGTTTAATGAAGTCATGCAAAATATTCCCAATATTGTAAATGTTTGTAAACAAGTATTCTGGTTCATGTAGTGTATTCGGTTTAGGAGTCGCTCTGTACGGCCATGTGTGCCAACCATTTTATTAGTCAGTTGTCTTTTTAGTTCAAATCAATTACAGTTTGGGAATGTAAACCCCAGTACTCCTGTTGTGTGAACCGTCGAGTTGTATCTTTCACTTTTCCTGTATTAATGAACTATTTTGTTTGATGTACTCCTAGCGGGTTGCTCGTTGAGTTATGAACTCCAGCGTGTAGCTGTTGAGCTTCTTTTAAAATATTTTACACTTCCGTTGATCTGCAGGGGTTTATTGTAAGGCTTTTAGCCTGGAAACGGTCAGTTTTTAGAGAAACTTTGTCTGCCCCCGGAATTTATATAGAAAGTTGAGAAAACGTAGTGCTTCCGGCCTTAGGGGCTGGGGGTGTCACGGGACTGATCTTGAATTATTGCTCTGATGGTTCACGCTGATGCTGATAAGTTGAATAATTTATTTTGACGAGTCATAATGATATCTTGATGAGCTGTCTTGAATAGTTACATTGCATTATTGCCTTGAGCAATAATTGCTTTTGATGAGCATATTTGAATAGTGATTTTGACACGTTGACCTGTGACCTTACATAATTGCAATCCTTTGATCACTTTGATGATTCCTATATGCTCATCAAAGAAAATTATGGTCACGGGAATTATGCAGGTTCACTATTCAAGACATTTCATTGAAACAAATTATTCAACAAGTCAACATCAGCGCGACCAATTAGATTAATATTGCCCACCAATTGAAGAAATGAACATTAAACTTATATCTTTTCATTAATTAATCCCACTCTTGTCTTATGAATGATTGAGTATTCATATCAAAGTGTGAAAGAAACCATTCTCTTTTGACCTAATTCTCTATTGAATTAAAATTTCGTCTTAAATAATCTTTACTGAATTCAAATGGCTCTGAAATAACATTGATTGAAGAAAATGTTGGAGGTTGCATAGTTAAATATGTTGGTGAACCAATTAAAGAAAAAGCTTCATCGATAGGCTCAGCGATTAGAGCTTTATAATAAATTTTTTGAGAATCTTCTAGTTGCTTATCTTTTACATTATCATAATTAGAAGACTTAGAAGGCATGGAATATAAAGATTGAGGAAGTTTAACATTTTCAAAAAATCTTAAAGATGAACCTTTTTCTCAGCTTGAATTAAATCTTATTAGTACTCTATCATTGGGCTCTTCTATTATTTGTCGAACATTCATTTGAGCAATATTTCTTGGTGGCATAGTATTTTGAATAATAAATTCTTGTGAAATAGTTATTTCATTCCATTTTGATAACTTTCAAGTAAAAGTAGTAACATTATCTGATTCGGCTTTTAATACCGTTGTTTCATCTAAACTATGTTCTAAAATACATTTAGGATTATGTTGGGATGATAACAATTTGAAATACACTCTATAAGCAATAGCAAAATTTCTTAAAGGCTCACAAAATTGGACCTTTAAATTATTTTGAATACAACGAAGATGAATATCTAATAATAAAGCATCTGTAATCCAAGGGACATTCCAGGGGCTTCGGCCCTTAAGTGCACCCAAAAAAAAAAAAAAATCATCCATGGGTCATTTAATTCTACTGAATAATTCGGCCAAAAATTAAAATATATGGGGCCATTGCAAATGTTCGTTTCAAGCATAGCTAATAATGAATCTTTGTGACATATTAATCCATTGTTTCAAAGACCGTGAATATAGGGCAATCTAACCTTGATGTTGTTAAAGGTTGGAGTGCAGCCTGTGCCTTACCAAAACAAATTTATCTATATTTCTATTTGTATTATTCAATAGCAATTTTAGAATGTAAGTTAATGGTTTGAAATTCTTCATCTAAACTAAATGTTTCTTCATGATCTTTCATTGATAGAGCAACATCAAAATTAAACTTACCATTTCTACCTTTTGCTTAGGAATTTTCCAATGTGAAAAAAATCTTTACAACTGACTCCGTTGCTATTAACCACATTAGACTTCTTCACACCACCAAAACTAAGACGATCACTAAACCAAGAGGTCATTTGAGTTTCGTTTTGACACTTAGTTTAGAGTCATGCACATTCTACTAGACCCATTGAGACCACCCCATCGGGACCACCTAACACACGATTGATAAATGGACTTACCTGGGTAGACAAACAGCTGACCAATGATTGCAATGGCTAGACGCTGAATAAATATGCACATTCAACTCTGGCACCAATTGAGACCAGGATCGACCTAGGTAGGTACGGGTAAGGGTTTAAATCTGGGATTAATTCGAAGGCAGCAGAGTGTCAAACTGATTTATGTACAGTGTAATTTTGAATTGATAATTTAATCGAATAAACGAGCAACAAAAAACTTACTTTTATTTGACTAAAACTTTGCACAAGGATTGAATTGATGCACTTGGTAATGAAGTACAAACTAGCGGAGAAAGCTTGAGAGAGTTTGAGGGGACGGAGTATTACAAGAGTGAGTGCGAGTGTGTGAATTAGGCTGTATGAAATTTTTTTGACGTGTAAATTTTGCAGTGTTTAATACAACCCTAAGGAGTACTATTTATAGGATACAATATGAAAATCATTGTTGACACGTGGCTAATAAAGATTCATGTAACACCCCCGACCTCACGCGGGTCGTGTTACACGCCACAGCCTTCCCCTAGAGAAAGACTGTTAAGGCAACTTGCTTAAACCTATTTGAAACATAACCTATTGAGACTTAATATTTAAAACTTAAGCCACTATAACATAATTGGGTCTTGAGTTTAACCCTAGCGCTAGGAATGTTAGGATTTTCTTAATTTCTGGGGCAAAACGGACAGAGTTTCCCCTGAAAACTGACCATTTCCCCAGGCCTAAGCCTTACATTACATCCTTGCATTACAAAAAGGTACTAAATAACACCAACAACTCTACGGCTACACGTCGGAGTTCACAACTCTATGGGCCACACGCCCAGAGTATACAGAACTTTCTATTTTTCATAAACCTTACAAAAGATAAATTATTACATAACCTTACAAACATAATCAATATTACATAGTCACGTCATAATCAAACCAAGCAAGTCCATCCTTGTTGCACTCCACGCGTCAATCACATACCTGTGGATCTGGGAAAAAGGGGAAAAGTAATGGGAATGAGCAACCACCGCCTCAGTGAGTAAACCCTCTCTCCCAAAACATACTTAACATACATATTAACTTACGCAAGCCTTTCGTAATTCATTTTAGTTGAAGAGCTTCCACATAATACATCATATTCGAACCATAAACCGAGTGAAGGAATAGTCATACCAAAAGGCTTAACTTTAGAAGAAACCGTAATGCATTGACTTAACATAATAAAGTTACGTAAACCCGGAAACATAGCATAAAAGGGGTTTTACGCATAAGTTTCACTTACCGAAAATCATACATAGTAACTTATTCACGTAAATGAGGAGACTAGACTCTTAGAGGTACTTTGTTACTGCCATCCCGAGTCAGCCAAACTCGAGCGGCAACATACGCCTATCCGGACAGACATGATACTACGCCGAGACATAATTTTCATACTTAGACTTCAAGCGGGAATCAAACCACCATCCCTGAATCTATCATAACATAACATATGTGATACCAGGCGGGAACTAAGCCACCATCCCTGGGTCTCAGACTTAAGCTTAAAGTTTCTAGAGTAGCTCCTCCACGTACACATAGACATAAACATAACCATTCGTACACACACATACTTATACGTATTCATATATATATATCTTAGGAACTTATAACATTCATGCACACGCATACTTAGTAGACACACATGCTTATACTAATTCATATATAGGTTTTATGAACTTAAAACATGAAAACATAATTTTCTTACAACTTTAGCTTTAGGCAAACAACAAGATAGGCCTCTTAGAAACATGGTGAGTGTACTAACTTACGATTCAAAACTTGGAAGTTACTAGCGTGCACTTGAAAGCTAGGATTCGTAAATAATCACCTTCAGTTGCCCTTTTTACACTCATTATAATCTTTCAAATGCAAAAGGGATGAACATGATTCAAGCCAAGTTTACTAACTCATAAATCGATTTCGTGAATAGTCTAAAAGCTTTTCATAATCGAAGTAAATTTGCTAGCGTGTAAACTAATTTCGTAAAATATGTTTACGAATTCGAAAACGACTTCGTCTCTAACTTAAAGGCTTCGTATAAACGTAATACGTTTATTAACTCGTAAAACGATCTCCTTTTAGACTTAAAAGCTTCTTATAAGGGCAATAAGTTGGTTAATACTTAAAACGACTTTACTTTAAACTTAAAGGTTTTCTTATAAAGGTAACACGTTTACCAAATCGTAAAACGACTTATTTTCTAACTCGAATGCTTCGTATGAACGTAATAAGTTTACTAAATCGTAAAACGATTTCGTTTTCAACTTAAAAGCTTCTTAATATTGTAATACGTTCGTTAGTTTGTAAAACGACTTCGTTCTAAACTTACAAGCTTCTTATAAATAAAATAAGACCTGTTAACATGCAAATCGGTTTCATAAGTAACTTAAAAACTTCTGACAAGCATAAAAGTGTTTACTAAATCGTAAAACGACTTAATTTCTAACTTAAATGCTTCGTATAAATATAATAGGGTTGCTAAATCATAAAACCATCTCGTTTTCAACTCAAAAACTTCTTAATAACATAAAACGATTGCTAACTCATAAAATGACTTCGCTTTTTAGCTAAAAGCTTCCTTTAAATGTAATATGTATGCTAAATCGTAAATCGCAACTAATTTGAAACATAACATGCTTAGTTAATGCTTAATTCAAACTAAGTTCGAAGCTTAAAGGCTTCTCATGAACGTTATAAGTCTATTAACACATAAATCAGCCTCCTTTGCAACTTCAAAGCTTCTTAAAATGTAATAAGCTTGTTAAGTCGTAAAACGTTGTCGTTTCTAATTTAAAAGCTTCATATAAACGTAATACGGCTACTAACTCGCAAAATGACTTCGTTTTTAACTTAAGAACTTCTTATAGATATAAAACGTTTGCTAGTTTGTAAAACAACTTTATTTTTGACTTAAAAGTTTCGTATGAACGTAATACGTTTGTTAACTTGTAAAACGACTTCACTTTAAACTTAAAAGTTTCTTATAAACGTAATACGTTTACTAAATCGTAAAACGACTTAGTTTCTAACTTGAATGCTTCGTATAAGCACAATAAGTTTCCTAAATCATAAAACGACTTCGTTTTTCACTTAAGGGCTCTTTATAAACATAATAGGATTGCCTAATCATAAAACGACTTTGATTCTAACTTGAAAGCTTCGTATAAGCGTAATAGGATTGCTAAATCATAAAAATAACTTCATTTCTAACTTAAATGCTATGATTAGCAATAAATGTAAGCTAGATTCATTTGAAAACTCCATTTTAAACTCAAGACGGGTGTGCGGATAAACTAAAGGCTTAAAATGTTCCCAAACAATCTTCAATGCTAACTGGTTTGATATGAAAATTGAAAGCAACTTTAGAAAGTTATATGCAGTTCTAAACCATGAAGCCACCTTTTTAAAACATCTGGCAACCTTTCAAGAATACATTGATTCTACCCTAGCATAGCAATGCCTAATTCATTTGTTCGCCACACATACAATCGAATTCATACAACAACAATCCAATCTACCAATTCCGTAAACTGATTCATATAACTATTATTCGAAATCCTTAAAATAGGGGGGATTAAAGGTTTACCCACCTCGAATCTGAGTTATAGCACGCGAAAGGGGCTGGATTGAAGATAAATTCGAACACCCAAAGCTCAGGACCTCCTTTGTTCTTCGCGTGACACACGACCACCACCAAACCCAAAACCCTAACTTGTAATTTTTGAGAAATTAAACACAATTAGGAAGAATCTAGGTCAAGGAAACAATTTATAGATGAACGAGGAGTTCGAAATCACCTTGCATGCACCGAGGTTGCCGGGTGTTCAGCTCGTACACGCCCAGAATCAGCCCAACCGTGGCTGATTCTCGTCCCACCGCACGGAAGCAAGACCACCGGCACCTGGGTTGGTCGGGTTCGCGGCAGCGGAATGAAGAAGAATAGGCAGCAGGGCTAGGGTTTGGGACCTAGGGTCATCGCGGGAAGAAGAAGAAGAAAGTAAAGGCCATGGTGGTCGGGGTTTCACGCAGAGGGGAAGGAGAAGCAGGCTCAGGGGGGGTGTCACGCATATGATATGACAAAATTAGCCCCGCTTCCCCCTTTTTTTGATTCAATTCTACCACAAAGTTTCAACCTATTGTATTAATAATCGAATATCCGGGCCTCTAATCTTAAACCGAATTCCTAAATATAATCGTTGGTCAGCTTACTAGTCCTTTGATTATATTAAGGATCGATTTAATAAATTACAGAACTTGGGTAATAAAACAGCTGTAGGTCAGCAATTATTAAAATAAAATTCTCTAGCCCAACAGGGATAATACTTATTAAGCAAGCACGATGAAACTCCAGGTCTCACATTTCTCCCCTGCTTATAAAAAATTTCGTCCTCGAAACTTATACGCTTTGGTCACATAATGCGAAATAAATCCATATATACTTATATAAAAGGAAGTACTTAAAAGAAAGATTTCTTACCGACTTTCATTCACGTCATGGAGCTATGAGATTGGTGGGGTCATTTTCTTGCTTGGAGATTGTTACCGCCTTGCCTATTTGCTGACCGAGTCCTTTGATTAGCTTGCATGCTTTCCTGTACTTTCTTCAGACATTGGTTTTGGTAATGCCCAATGTCTCCACAACCAAAGCACGCCCCAGTTAACCTTGCACAGGGCCCATTGTGGAGCTTGCCACATGTATCGCATCGAGGCCTTGGCTCATATGGAGTGCGGTCCTTCGGAGATTGATGATTGGAGTTAGGCTTCCTCCCACTCCCACGTACCCCTCCTTGGGAGCTCTCGACCTCACGCTTCCTTTTTTGTTGTGCAGCTAACTCAGATGCCTCACACTCATCTATAACACGCTCCACTTTGATGGCTTTTTGGTACATCGTTTGGAGATTTAGAAAGGTTAGTGCAGCTATGTTTGTTTTTAACTTAGATTTGAGGCCTCTCTCAAATCGTTCCATTTTCATTTCCTCATTTGCCACTTGATGAGGAGCAAACCTACTCAATTCATTAAACTGAGACATATACTCAATAACCGGCATTTTTGCCTGCCTTAAGTTCAAAAATTCTTGTTCCTTAACCCATTTTACCTCCTTAGGGTAGTATTTTTCATCTAATAAACCCTTAAACTCTGCCCAAGTTAGTGGTTGTTCGCCTTCTTTTGGCTTAACTGTATCCCACGAAAAGCTAGCATCTTTCTCAAATAAGTGAGCTGCGAACCTCACCTTATAATTGGCAGGACACTCTATGACTTCAAACAATCCTTCAATCTTCCTCTTCCAGTACTCATACTGAATTGGGTCTGGTGTTCCGTCAAATGTAGGTGGCTTAAGCTTCAGAAATTTAATTAGCATCTCCATCCCATCATTTGGAGGTGGAGGTGGAGGAGGATTTTGCCTCTCTTCCGACATATCGTATACTATCTTAACTCCTGCACTCGTAATAAGACTCCAGGTGATTTACGTGCGTCATACACATGTATTACTTATAAACGAATCTCCATGAGCGCCCTCCGAGTAACCTTACAACAATTTAACACTTAAGACTTAACACTTAATATACAACATGCATTGCATAGCACATAACACGTAGCACATAACATATAACTCTTAGCACATAAAAACATGTCGGCGAGTCAAATCTCATTTTCTTTTATCATTTCATAAAAACCTATGGCTCTGATACCATCAAATGTAACACCCCCGACCTCATGCGGGTCGTGTTACACGCCACAGTCTTTCCCGCCTTCCCCTGGGAAAGACTGTTAAGGCAACTTGCTTAAACCTATTTGAAACATAACCAATTGAGACTTAATATTTAAAACTTAAGCCATTATAACATAATTGGGTCTTGAGTTTAACCTTATCGCTAGGAATGTTGGGATTTTCTTAATTTCTGGGGCAAAACGGATAGAGTTTCCCCTGAAAACTGACCATTTCCCCAGGCCTAAGCCTTACATTACATCCCTGTATTACAAAAAGGTACTAAATAACACCAACAACTCTATGGCTACACGTCGGAGTTCACAACTCTACGGGCCATACGCCCGGAGTATACAGAGCTTTCTATTTTTGATAAACCTTACAAAAGATAAATTATTGCATAACCTTGCAAATATAATCAATATTACATAGTCACGTCATAATCAAACCAAGCAAGTCCATCCTTCTTGCACTACACGCGTTAATCACATACCTGTGGATCTAGGAACAAGGGGAAAAGTAATGGGAATGAGCAACCACCGCTCTGTGAGTAAACCCTCCCTCCCAAAACATACTTAACATACATATTACTTACGCAAGCCTTTCGTAATTCATTTTAGCTGAAAAGCTTTCACATAATACATCATATTCAAACCATAAACCGAGTGAAGGAATAGTTATACCAAAAGGCATAACTTTAGAAGAAACTGTAATGCATTCACTGAACATAATAAAGTTACGTAAACCCAGAAACATAGCATAAAAGGGGTTTTATGCATAAGTTTCACTTACCGAAAATCATACATAGTAACTTATTCACATAAATGAGGAGACTAGACTCTTAGAGGTACTTTGTTACTGCCGTCCCGAGTCAGCCAAACTCGAGCGGCAACATACGCCTATCCCGACAGACATCATACTACGCCGAAACATAATTTTCATACTTAGACTTCAGGCGAGAATCAAACCACCATCCCTGAATCTATCATAACGTAACATGTGTGATACCAGGCGGGAACTAAGCCACCATCCTTGGGTCTCAGACTTAAGTTTAAAGTTTCTAGAGTAGCTCCTCCACGTGCACATAGACATAAACATAACCATTCGTACACACACATACTTATACGTATTCATACACATACATACTTACTTGACACACATGCTTATACTTATTCATATATAGGTTTTATGAACTTAAAACATGAAAACATAATTTTCTTACAACTTTAGCTTTAGGCAAACAACAAGAAAGGCCTCTTAGAAACATGGTGAGTGTACTAACTCACGATTCAAAACTTGGTAGTTACTAGCGTGCACTTGAAAGTTAGGATTCGTAAATAATCACCTTCAGTTGCCGTTTTTACGCTCATTATAATCTTTCAAATGCAAAAGGGATGAACATGATACAAGCCCAGTTTACTAACTGATAAATCGATTTCGTGAATTGTCTAAAAGCTTTTCATAATCGAAGTAAATTTGCTAGCATGTAAACTAACTTCGTAAAATACGTTTATGAATTCGAAAATGACTTCGTCCCTAACTTAAATGCTTCGTATAAACGTAATATGTTTATTAACTCGTAAAACGATCTCCTTTTAGACTTAAAAGCTTCTTATAAGGCCAATAAGTTGGTTAATACTTAAAACGACTTTACTTTAAACTTAAAGGTTGCTTATAAAGGTAACACGTTTACCAAATCGTAAAACGACTTATTTTCTAACTCGAATGCTTCGTTTGAACGTAATAAGTTTACTAAATCGTAAAACGATTTCGTTTTCAACTTAAAAGCTTCTTAATAATATAATACGTTCGTTAGTTTGTAAAATGACTTCGTTCTAAACTTACAAGCTTCTTATAAATAAAATAAGACCTGTTAGCACGTAAATCGGTTTCATAAGTAACTTAAAAACTTCTGACAAGCATAAAAGTGTTTACTAAATCGTAAAACGACTTAATTTCTAACTTAAATGCTTCGTATAAATATAATAGTGTTGCTAAATCGTAAAACGATCTCGTTTTCAACTCAAAAACTTCTTAATAACGTAAAACGATTGCTAACTCATAAAACGACTTCACTTTTTAGCTAAAAGCTTCCTTTAAATGTAATATGTATGCTAAATCGTAAATCGCAACTCGTTTGAAACATAACGTGTTTAGTTAATGCCTAATTCAAACTAAGTTCGAAGCTTAAGGCTTCTCATAAACGTTATAAGTCTATTAACACATAAATCGACTTCCTTTGCAACTTCAAAGCTTCTTAAAACGTAATAAGCTTGTTAAGTCGTAAAACGTTGTCGTTTCTAACTTAAAAGCTTCATATAAACGTAATACGGCTACTAACTCGCAAAATGACTTCGTTTTTAACTTAAGAACTTCTTATAGACGTAAAACGTTTGCTAGTTTGTAAAACGACTTCATTTTTGACTTAAAAGTTTCGTATAAACGTAATACGTTTATTAACTTGTAAAACGACTTCACTTTAAACTTAAAAGTTTCTTATAAACGTAACACGTTTACTAAATCGTAAAACGACTTAGTTTCTAACTTGAATGCTTCGTATAAACACAATAAGTTTATTAAATCGTAAAACGACTTCGTTTTTCACTTAAGGGCTCTTTATAAACATAATAACTTTGCCTAATCATAAAACGACTTTGATTCTAACTTGAAAGCTTCGTATAAGCGCAATAGGATTGCTAAATCATAAAGACAACTTCGTTTCTAACTTAAATGCTATGATTAGCAATAAATGTAAGCTAGATTCATTTGAGAACTCCATTTTAAACTCAAGACGGGCGTGCGGATAAACTAAAGGCTTAAAATGTTCGTAAACGATCTTTAATGCTCACTGGTTTGATATGAAAGTTGAAAGCAACTTTAGAAAGTTATATGCAGTTCTAAATCATTAAAGCCACCATTTTAAAACATCTGGCAACCTTTCAAGAATACATTGGTTCTGCCCTAACATAGCAATGCTTAATTCATTTGTTTGTCCACACATACAATCGAATTCATACAACAACAATCCAATCTACCAATTTAGTAAACTGATTCATATAACTATTATCCGAAATCCTTAAAATAGGAGGGATTAAAGGTTTACCCACCTCGAATCTGAGTTATAGCACACAAAAGGGGCTGGATTGAAGATAAATTCGAGCACCCAAAGCTTAGAACCTCCTTTGTCCTCCGCGTGACACACAACCACCACCAAACCCAAAACCCTAACTTGTAATTTTTGGGAAATTAAACACAATTAGGAAGAATCTAGGTCAAGGATACAATTTATAGATGAAGGAGGAGTTCGAAATCACTGTGCATGCACCGAGGTTGCCGGGTGTTCAGCTCGTACACCCCAAAATCAGCCCAACCGTGGTTGATTCTTGTCCCACCGCACGGAATCAAGACCACCGGCACCTAGGTTGGTCGGGTTCGCGGCAGCGGAACGAAGAAGAACAGGCAGCAGGGCTAGGGTTTGGGACTTAGGGTCATCGCAGGCAGAAGAACAAGAAGAAAGGGAGGGCCATGGGGGTCGGGGTTTCACGCAGAGGGGGAAGGAGAAGCAGGCTCGCGAGGCGAGGTGTCACGCGTGTGATATGACAAAATTAGCCCTGCTTCCCCTTTTTTTGAATCAATTCTACCACAAAACTTCAACCTATTGTATTAATAATCGAATACTCGGGCCTCTAATCTTAAACCGAATTCCTAAATATAATCGTTGGTCAGCTTACTGGTCCTTTGGTTATATTAAGGATTGATTTAGTAAATTACAGAACTTGGGTAATAAAACAGCTGTAGGTCAGCAATTATTAAAATAAAATTCTCTAACCCAACAGGCATAATATTCATTAAGCAAGTACGACGAAACTCCGGGTCTCACATTTCTCCCCTACTTATAAAAAGTTTCGTCCTCGGAACTTATACGCTTTGGTCACATGATGCGAAATAAATCCATAAATACTTATATGAAAGGAAGTACTTAAAAGAAAGATTTCTGGCCGACTTTCATTCACGTCATGGAGCTGTGAGATTGGTGGAGTCATTTTCTTGCTTGGAGATTGTTACCGCCTTGCCTATTTGCTGACTGAGTCCTTTGATTAGCTTGCATGTTTTCCTGTACTTTCTTCGAACATTGGTTTTGGTAATGCCCAATTTCTCCACACCCAAAGCACGCCCCAGTTAACCTTGCACAGGGCCCATTGTGGAGCTTGGCACATGTATCGCATCGAGGCCTTCGCTCATATGGAGTGCGATCCTTCGGAGATTGATGATTGGAGTTAGGCTTCCTCCCATTCCCATGTACCCCTCCTTAGGAGCTCTCGACCTCACGCTTCCTTTTTTGTTGCGCAGCTAACTCAGATGCCTCACACTCATCTATAACACGCTCCACTTTGATGGCTTTTTGGTACATCGTTTGGAGATTTGGAAAGGTTAGTGCAGCCATGTTTGTTTTCAACTTAGATTTGAGGCCTCTCTCAAATTGTTCCATTTTCATTTCGTCATTCGCCAGTTGATGAGGAGCAAACCTGCTCAATTCATTAAACTGAGACATATACTCAATAACCGGCATTTTTCCCTGCCTTAAGTTCAAAAATTCCCGTTCCTTAGCCCATTTTACCTCCTTGGGGTAGTATTTTTCATCTAATAAACCCGTAAACTCTGCCCAAGTTAGTGGTTGTTTGTCTTCTTTTGGCTTAACCATATCCCACGAAAAGCTAGCATCTTTCTCAAATAAGTGAGCTGCGAACCTCACCTTATAATTGGCAGGACACTCTATGACTTCAAACAATGCTTCAATCTTCCTCTTCCAGTACTCATACTAAATTGGGTCTGGTGTTCCGTCAAACGTAGGTGGCTTAAGCTTCAGAAATTTAATTAGCATCTCCATCCCATCATTTGGAGGCGGAGGTGGAGGAGGATTTTGCCTCTCTTCCGACATATCGTATACTATCTTAACTCCTGCACTTGTAATAAGACTCCAGGTCACTTATGTGTATCATACACATGTATTACTTATAAACGAATCTCCATCAGCCCCCTTCTAGTAAGCTTACAACAATTTAACACTTAACACTTAACACTTAATATACAAGATGCATCGCATAGCACATAACACGTAGCACATAACATATAACTCTTAGCACATAAACACATATCGACGAGTCAAATCTCATTTTCTTTTATCATTTCATGAAACCCTACAGCTTAGATACCATCAAATGTAACACCCCCGACCTCACGCGGGTCGTGTTACACGCCACAGCCTTCCCCTGGGGAAAGACTGTTAAGGCAACTTGCTTAAACCTTTTGAAACATAACCTATTGAGACTTAATATTTAAAACTTAAGCCACTATAACATAATTGGGTCTTGAATTTAACCCTAGGGCTAGGAATGTTAGGATTTTCTTAATTTCTGGGGGAAAACGGACAGACTGTCCCCTGAAAACTGACCATTTTCCCAGGCCTAAGCCTTACATTACATCCCTGCGTTACAAAAAGGTACTAAATAACACCAACAACTCTACAGCTACACGCTGGAGTTCACAACTCTACGGGCCACACGCCCGGAGTATACAGAGATTTCTATTTTTCATAAACCTTATAAAAGATAAATTATTACATAACCTTACAAACATAATCAATATTACATAGTCACGTCATAATCAAACTAAGCCAGTCCATCCTTGCTACACTCCACGCATCAACCACATACCTGTGGATCTGGGAAAAAGGGGGAAAGTAACAGGAATGAGCAACCACTGCTCAGTGAGTAAACCCTCTCTCCCAAAACATACTTAACATACATATTACTTGCGCAAGCCTTTCGTAATTCATTTTAGTTGAAGAGCTTTCACATAATACATCATATTCGAACCATAAATCGAGTGAAGGAATAGTCATACCAAAAGGCTTAACTTTAGAAGAAACCGCAATGCATCGACTTAACATAATAAAGTTACGTAAACCCAGAAACATAGCATTAAAGCGGTTTTACGCATAAGTTTCACTTACCGAAAATCATACATAGTAACTTATTCACGTAAATGAGGAGACTAGACTCTTAGAGGTACTTTGTTACTGCCATCCCAAGTCGGCCAAACTCGAGCGGCAACATACGCCTATCCGGACATATATCATACTGCGCTGAGACATAATTTTCATACTTAGACTTCAGACGGGAATCAAACCACCATCCCTAAATCAATTATAACGTAACATATGTGATACCAGGCGGGAATTAAGCCACCATCCCCAGGTCTCAAACTTAAGCTTAAAGTTTCTGGAGTAGCTCCTCCACGTACACATAGACATAAACATAACCATTCGTACACACACATACTTATACGTATTCGTATATATATCTTAGGAACTTATAACATTCATACACATACATACTTAGTAGACACACATGCTTATACTTATTCATATATAGGTTTTATGAACTTAAAACATGAAAACATAATTTTCTCGCAACTTTAGCTTTACGCAACAACAAGATAGGCCTCTTAGAAACATGGTGAGTGTACTAACTCACGATTCAAAACTTGGTAGTTACTAGCATGCATTTGAAAGCTAGGATTCGTAAATAATCACCTTCAGTTGCCCTTTTTACGCTCATTATAATCTTTCAAACGCAAAAGGAATGAACATGATACAAGCCAAGTTTACTAACTCATAAATCGATTTCGTGAATAGTCTAAAAGATTTTCATAATCGAAGCAAATTTGCTAGCATGTAAACTAACTTCGTAAAATACGTTTACGAATTCAAAAACGACTTCGTCTCTAACTTAAAGGCTTCGTATAAACGTAATACGTTTATTAACTCGTAAAACGATCTCCTTTTAGACTTAAAAGCTTCTTATTAGGGCAATAAGTTGGTTAATATTTAAAACGACTTTACTTTAAACTTAAAGGTTTCTTATAAAGGTAATACATTTACCAAATCGTAAAATGACTTATTTTCTAACTCGAATGCTTCGTATGAACGTAATAAATTTACTAAATCGTAAAACGATTTCGTTTTCAACTTAAAAGCTTCTTAATATTGTAATACGTTCGTTAGTTTGTAAAACGACTTCGTTCTAAACTTACAAGCTTCTTATAAATAAAATAAGACCTGTTAACATGCAAATCGGTTTCATAAGTAACTTAAAAACTTCTGACAAGCATAAAAGTGTTTACTAAATCGTAAAACGACTTAATTTCTAACTTAAATGCTTCGTATAAATATAATAGGGTTGCTAAATCGTAAAACGATCTCGTTTTCAACTCAAAAACTTCGTAATAACGTAAAACGATTGCTAACTCATAAAATGACTTCGCTTTTTAGCTAAAAGCTTCCTTTAAATGTAATATGTATGCTAAATCGTAAATCGCAACTCGTTTGAAACATAACGTGTTTAGTTAATGCTTAATTCAAACCAAGTTCGAAGCTTAAAGGCTTTTCATGAACGTTATAAGTCTATTAGCACATAAATCAACTTCCTTTGCAACTTCAAAGCTTCTTAAAATGTAATAAGCTTGTTAAGTCGTAAAACGTGGTCATTTCTAACTTAAAAGCTTCATATAAACGTAATACGGCTACTAACTTGCAAAATGACTTTGTTTTTAACTTTAGAACTTCTTATAGACGTAAAACGTTTGCTAGTTTGTAAAACGACTTCATTTTTGACTTAAAAGTTTTGTATGAACGTAATACGTTTATTAACTTGTAAAACGACTTCACTTTAAACTTAAAAGTTTCTTATAAATGTAACACGTTTACTAAATCGTAAAACGACTTAGTTTCTAATTTGAATGCTTCGTATAAACACAATAAGTTTACTAGATCGTAAAACGACTTTGTTTTTCACTTAAGGGCTCTTTATAAACATAGCAAGGTTGCCTAATCATAAAACGACTTTGATTCTAACTTGAAAGCTTCATATAAGCGTAATAGGATTGCTAAATCATAAAAACAACTTCGTTTCTAACTTAAATGCTATGATTAGCAATAAATGTAAGCTAGATTCAATTGAAAACTCCATTTTAAGCTCAAGACGGGTGTGCGGATAAACTAAAGGCTTAAAATGTTCCCAAATGATCTTCAATGCTAACTGGTTTGATATGAAAATTGAAAGCAACTTTAGAAAGTTATATATAGTTCTAAATCATGAAAGCCACCATTTTAAAACATCTGGCAACCTTTCAAGAATACATTAGTTCTGCCCTAGCATAGCAATGCTTAATTCATTTGTTTGTCCACACATACAATCGAATTCATACAACAGTAATCCAATCTACCAATTCAGTGAACTAATTCATCTAACTATTATTCGAAATCCTTAAAATAGGAGGGATTAAAGGTTTATCCACATCGAATCTGAGTTATAGCACGCGAAAGGGGCTGGATTGAAGATAAATTTGAACACCCAAAGCTCAGAACCTCTTTTGTTCTTCGCGTGACACACGACCACCACCAAACCCAAAACCCTAACTTGTAATTTTTGAGAAATTAAACACAATTAGGAAGAATCCAGGTCAAGGATACAATTTATAGATGAAGGAGGAGTTCGAAATCACCTTGCATGCACCGAGGTTGCCGGTGTTCAGCTCGTACACGCCCAGAATCAGCCCAACCGTGGCTCATTCTCGTCCCACTGTATGGAATCAAGACCACCGGCACCTGGGTTGGTCGGGTTCGCAGCAGTGGAGCGAAGAAGAACAGGCAACAGGGCTAGGGTTTGGGACTTAGGGTCATCACGGGAAGAAGAAGAAGAAAGGGAAGGCCATAGGGTTCGGGGTTTCACGCAGAGGGGGAAGGGGAAGCAGGCTCACGGGGGGTGTCACGCGTGTGATATTGCAAAATTGGCCCCGCTTCTCCCCTTTTTTTGATTCAATTCTACCACAAAACTTCAACCTATTGTATTAATAATAGAATACCCGGGCCTCTAATCTTAAACCGAATTCCTAAATATAATCGTTGGTCAGCTTACTGGTCCTTCGATTATATTAAGGATCGATTTAGTAAATTACAGAACTTGGGTAATAAAACAGCTGTAGGTCAGCAATTATAAAAATAAAATTCTCTAACCTAACAGGCATAATATTCATTAAGCAAGTACGATGAAACTCCGGGTCTCACAATTCAATGATAAAAATTTAATCTTGATATTGATAATATCTGCTAACAATCTTGGAGACAATCTTTAATTATTGCCATTTCTTTTCCAACTTGGACTGCAACCACGTCAAAAGTGAAACAGTGTTATGCAATAATGGACTATAGACTGATATTAGATTATTGTTCTGATGGGTCATGCTGATGCTGGCATGTTGAATAATTTATTTTGGTGAGTCATAATGATATCCTGATGAGCTGGGTTGAATAGCAACTTGCGTTATTGCCTTGAGCAATAATTGCCTTTGATGAGCGTATATGAATAGTAATTTCGATAGGTTAACCAGTAACCTTGCATAATTGCAATCCATTGATTGCATTGGTGATTCCTTTATGCTCATCAAAGGCAAGTATGGTTAAGGGAATTATGCACGTTCACCATTCAAGACAGCTCACCAGGATGTCAACATAACTTATCAAAACAAATTATCCAACATGTCAACATTAGCATGATCCATCAAAACAATATTGCGCAGCAATTAAAAAAAGCAACATTAATGTATGTCCTTCCATGAATTAATACCACTCTTGTATTATGAATGATTGAGTGTTTATAGCATGATTCATCAAAACAATATTGCGCACCAATTAAAAAAAAGCAACATTAATGTAGGTCTTTCCATGAATTAATACCACTCTTGTGTTATGAATGATTGAGTGTTTAGATCATAGGGTGAATGAAACCATTCTTTTTTGACCTAATTTTCCATTGAGTTGAAATTTTGTCTTAAATAATCTTTACTGATTTCAAGCGGCTTTGAGATAACATTGATTAAAGAAAATGTTAGAGGTTGCATAGTTGAATATGTTGGTGAACCAATTGAAGAAGAAGCTTCATCTATTGGCTCAATGATGGGAGGTTTATAATAAATTTTTTGAGAATCTTCTACCTAGTTGTCTCTTACATAATCATAATTCGAAGACTTAAAAAGCAGGGAATATGAAGATTGAGGAAGTTTAACATTTTCAAAAAATTTTGAAGATGAACCTTTTTCTTGGCTTGAATTAATTGTTCATGCTTTACCATCAGGCTCTTCTATTATTTGTTGAACATTATTTTGAGCAACATTTCTTGGTTGCCTAGTATTTTAAATAATAAATTCTTGAGAAATAGTAAATTCATTCCATTTTATAACTTTGGAGTGAAAAAGTACTAAAACATTATCTAATTCGAATTTTGGTAACATTGTTTCATCTAAACTAGGTTTTAATATACGTTTAGGATTAAGTTGGGATGATAATAATTTGAAATTCGCTCTATAAGTATTAGCAAAATTTCAAGAAAGCGCAAGAATTAGACCTTTAAATTATTTTAAATGTTATGAAGATGAATATCTAATAAAAAAGTATCTATAATCCAAGGGCTGTTTAAGTCTACTGAATAATTTAGACAACTATTGCATATATGGGACTACAGCGAATGTTCGCTTAGATCATAGCAAATAATGAATCTTTGTGATGTACTGATCTATTGTCTCTAAAGGCCATGAATGGGGGGCACTCTAACCCTGATGTTGTTAGAGGTTGGAGTGCAACCTAAGTCACACCAAAATAAATATATCTATGTTTCTTTTTGTATTTTTCAATAGCAATTTTAGATAGCTAGTTAATGGTTTGAAATTCTTCATCTAAACTGAATGTTTCTTCACGAACTTTCATTGATAGAGGAACATCAATATTAAACCTACCATTTCTACCTTTTGTTTAGAAGTTTTCCAATATGAAAAATAATCTTGGCAAATAACTCCCTTGCTGTTCACCATATTGAACTTCTTTGTAGTACCTAAACTATGGCGATTGCTAAACCAACAAGTCATATGGGTTATATTTGAAGACTTAGCTAAGAGTCATGCAAATTTTACCAGGACCACTGGGACCACCCCATCGGACCACCTAACACACGGTCGATCAACGGACTTACTTGGGCTGACAAATACCTGACCAATGATAGCAATGGTTGGACACTAACTAAATATGCAAACCCAACTCTAATACAAATCAAGGCCAAGATCAACCTAGGGAATATGAGTAAGGGTCTAAATGTGGGATTATTTCGAAGGTGGCCGAGTGTAAAATTGATTTATGCAAAGTGTAATTTTAAATTGATAATTTAAACGAATAAACGAGCAAATAAAAACTTACTTTTATTTGAATAAAACTTTGTACAGGGATTAAATTATGGCTCTTGGTAATGGAGTGCAAAGGAGTGGAGAAAGCTTGAGAGGGTTCGAGTGGATGGAGGATTACAAGACTGAGTCTGAGTGTGTGAATTAGGCTGTACGAAATTTTTTGCCGTGTGAATTTTGCTGTGTTTGATACAATGCTAAGGAGTTCCTATTTATAGAACACAATATGGAAATAATTCTTGACACCTTAATGGCAAAGATTCAATGATAAAAATAGAATCTTGATCTTGATAATGTCTGCCGACAATCTTGGCTACAACATTGAATTATTACTGCTTCTTTTTGAACTTGGACTGCAACCACGTAAAAAGTGAAATAGTATTGCGCAATAATGGACTTTGGACTGATCCTGAATTATTATTCTGATGGGTCATGCAGATGCTGACATGTTGAATAATTTATTTTGACGAGTCATATTGATATCCTGATGAGCTGTTTTTGAATAGTGACCTTGTATTATTGCCTTAAGCAATAATTACTTTTGATGAGCACATATAAATAATGATTTTGACACGTTGACCTGTAACGTTGCCTAATTGCAATCCTTTGATTGCTTTGATGATTCCTATGTGCTCACAAAAGGCAATCATGGTCATGGGAATTATGCAGGTTCACTATTCAAGATAGCTCATCAGGATATCAACGTAACCCATCGAAACAAATTATTCAACAAGTCAACATCTGCACGACCAATCAGAATAATGTTGCCCACTAATTGAAGAAAGGAACATTGAACTTATATCTTTTCATGAATTAATCCCACTCTTGTCTCATGAATGATTGAGCATTCAGATCAAAGTGTGAAAGAAACCATTCTCTTTTAACTTAATTCTCTGTTGAATTAAAATTTTGTCTTAAATAATCTTTACTGATTTCAAATGGCTCTGAAATACCATTAATTTAAAGAAAATATTGGAGGTTGCATAGTTGAATATGGACATGAACCAATTACAGAAGAAGCTACATCTATAGGCTCAGCAACTAGAGCTTTATAATAAATTTTTTGAGAAACTTTTATCTAGCTATCTTTTAAATAATCATAGTTAGAAGACTTGGAAGGTACGAAATATGAAGATCGAGGAAGTTTAACATTTTCAGAAAATCTTGAAGATGAACCTTATTCTCGGCTTAAATTAAATTTTATTAATACTCTATCATTGGGCTCTTTTATTATTAGTCGAACATTCTTTTGACCAATAGTTCTTGGTGGCCTAGTATTTTAAATAATAAATTCTTGAGAAACAATAATTTCATTCCACTTTAATTACTTTCGAGTAAAAGTAGTACCATTATCTGCTTTGGCTCTTAATACCATTGTTTCATCTGAACTAGGTTCTAAAATACATTTACGATTATGTTGGGATGATAATAATTTGGAATTCACTCTATAAGTGATAGCAAAACTTCTAGAAAGCTCACAAAATTGCATCGTTAAATTATTTTGAATATAACGAAGATGAGTATCTAATAATAGAGCATCTATAATCCAAGGGTCATTCTAGGGGCTTCGGACCCTCAAGTGCACCCAAAAAAAAAAAAAAAACCCAAGGGTCATTTAAGACTACTGAATAATTCGGCCAATAATTAAAATATATGGGACCATTGCAAATGTTTATTTGAATCATCGCTAATAATGAATGTTGATGACGTATTAATCTATTGTTTCCAACGGCTGTGACTATAGGGCAACCAAACCCTGATGTTGTTAAAGGTTGGAGTGCAACCTGAGTCACACCAAAACGAATATATCTATATTTCTATTTGTATTTTTCAATAGCAATTTAGAATGTAAGTTAATGGTTTGAAATTTTTTATCTAAACTAAATGTTTCCTCACGATCTTTCAATGTTTCTTTACGATCTTCCATTGATAGAGCAACATCGAAATTAAACTTACCATTTCTACCTTTTGCTTAGGAATTTTCCAATTTGAAAAATAATCTTGACAACTAACTCACTTGCTATTAACCACATTAGACTTCTTCACACTAAGTAAACTAAGAAGATCGCTAAACCAAGAGGTCATCTGAATTTTGTTTTCAACACTTACCTAAGAGTTATGCACATTCTACTGGGACCACTGGGACAACCCCATCGGGACCACCTAATACATGGTTAATCAATGGACTTACCTGGGCAGACAAATAGCTTACCAATAATAGCAATGGCTAGACACTGACTAAATGTGCACTGTCAGCTCCGATACCAATTGAGACTAGGATCGACCTCGGCGGGTAAGGGTAAGGGTCTGAATCCGGGATTAATTCGAAGGCAGTAGTGTGTCAAACTGATTTATGTAAAGTGTAATTTCAAATTGATCATTTAATCGAATAAACAAGCGAATAAAAACCTACTTTTATTTGAGTAAAACTTTGTACAAGGATTGAATTGATGCTCTTGGTAATGGAGTACAAACGAGTGGAGAAAACTTGAGAGAGTTTGAGTGGATGGAGTATTACAAGAGTGAGTGTGGGTGTGTGAATTAGGCTGTATGAAATTTTTTGCCGTTTGAATTTTACAACGTTTGATACAACCCTAAGGAGTACCTAATTATAGAATACAATATGGAAATCATTGTTGACATGTGACTAGTAAAGATTCAATGACAAAAATTTAATCTTGATCTTGGTAATGTCTACCGACAATCTTGAATTATTGCCACTTCTTTTTTAACTTGGACTGCAACCACGTCAAAAGTGAAACAGTATTGCGCAATAACGGACTTTGGACTGATCTGGGATTATTATTCTAGTGGGTCACGCTGATGCTGGCATGTTGAATAATTTATTTTGATGAGTTATAGTGATATCCTGATGAGCTGCATTGAGTAGTCACCTGCATTATTGCCTTGAGCAATAACTGCCTTTGATGAGCATATATGAGTAGTGATTTCGACAGGTTAACCAGTAACCTTGCATAATTGCAATCTATTGATTGCTTTGGTGATTCCTTTATGCTCATCAAAGGCAAGTATGGTTAAGAGAATTATGCACGTCCACTATTCAAGACAGCTCATCAGGATATCAACATAACTCATCAAAACAAATTATGCAACTTGTCAACATCAGCATGACCCATCAAAACAACATTGTGCCCCAATTGAAGAAAGCAACATTAACCTTATGTCTTTCGATGAATTAATACCACTCTTATGTTATGAATGATTGAATGTTTAGATCAAAGTGCGAAAGAAACCATTCGTTTTTTACCTAATTCTCCATTGAGTTGAAATCAGGTCTAAAATAATCTTTACTAATTTCGAATGGCTTTGAAATAACATAGATTGAAGAATATGTTGGAGGTTGCATAGTTGAATAGGTTGGTGGACCAATTGAAGAAGAAACTTCATCTATTGGCTCAGCGATTGGAGGTTTATAGCAAATTATTTGAGAATCTTCTACCTGGTTATCATTCAAATAATCATAATTAGAAGACTTCGAAGGCATGGAATATGAAGAACGAGGAAGTTCAACATTTTTAGAAAATTTCGAAGATGAACCTTTTTCTTGGCTTAAATTAAATCTTGTTAATACTTTACCATCCAGCGCTTCTATTATTTGTTGAACATTCTTTTGAGCAACATTTCTTGGTGGCCTAGTATTTTGAATAATAAATTCTTGAGAAACAATAAATCCATTCCATTTTAATGACTTTGGAGTAAAAAAGTGCTAACAATACCCGATTTGGCTTTTAGTGACATTGTTTCACCTGAACTAGGTTTTAATATACGTTTAGGATTAGGTTGCGATGATAATAATTTGAAATACACTCTATAAGTATTAGCAAAATTTCTTGAAAGCTCATGAAATTGGACCTTTAAATTATTTTTAATATTATGAAGATGAATATCTAATAAAAAAGTATCTATAATGCAAGGGTCATTTAAGTCTACTGAATAATATAGACAACAATTGCAATATATGGTACTATAGTGAATGTTCGTCTGAATTATAGCAAATAATGAATCTTTGTGAGGTACTAATCTATTGTTTCTAAAGGCCATGAATATAGGGCACTCTAACCTTGATGTTGTTAAAGGTTGGAGTGCAACTTGAGTCACATCGGTATTAAACCTACCATTTCTATCTTTTGTTTAGGAATTTTCCAATTTGAAAAATAATCTTGAAAACTAATTAACTCCCTTGCTGTTCACCATATTGAACTTCTTCACAATACCTAAACCATGGCGATCGCTGAACCAAGAAGTCATATGGGTTATGTTTGAGGACTTAGCTAAGAGTCATGCAAATTCTACCAGGACCACTGGGACCACCCCATCCGACCACCTAACACACGGTCGATCAACGGATTTACCTGGGCTGACAAATACCTGACCAACGATGGCAATGGCTAGATACTAACTAATTATGCGAACTCGGCTCCGATACCAATCAAGGCCAGGATCAACCTACGGGGCATGGGTAAGGGTCTAAATGTGGGATTACTTCGAAGGTGGTAGAGTGTCAAATTGGTTTATGTAAAGTGCAATTTTGAATTGATAATTTAAACGAACAAACGAGCGAATAAAAACTTACTTTTATTTGAATAAAACTTTATACAAGGATTGAATTTTGGCTCTTGGTAATGGAGTACAATAGAGTTGAGAAAGCTTGAGAGGGTTCGAGGGGATGGAGGATTACAAGAATGAGTCTGAGTGTGTGAATTAAGCTGTATTAAATTTTTTAGCGTGTGAATTTTACAGTGTTTGATACAACGCTAAGGAGTTCCTATTTATAGAGTACAATATGGAAATAATTGTTGGCACCTGAATGGCAAATATTCAATGATAAAAATTGAATCTTGATCTTGATAATGTCGGCCGACAATCTAAGAGGCAATATTGAATTATTACTGCTTCTTTTTGAACTTGGACTGCAACCACGTAAAAAGTGAAATAGTATTGCGCAATAATGAACTTTGGACTGATCCTGAATTATTATTCTGATGGATCATGCAGATGTTAACATGTTGAATAATTTATTTTGACGAGTCATAATAATATCCTGATGAGCTGTTTTTGAATAGTGACCTTGCATTATTGCCTTGAGCAATAATTGCTTTTGATGAGCATATACAAATAGTGATTTTGACACGCTGACCTGTAACGTGGCATAATTATAATCCTTTGATTGCTTTGATGATTCCTATGTGCTCATCAAAGGCAATTACGGTCACGGGAATTATGCAGGTTCACTATTCAAGACAGCTCGTCAGGATATCAATGTAACTCATCGAAACAAATTATTCAACAAGTCAACATTAGCGTGACCAATCAGAATAATATTGCCCACCAATTGAAGAAAGGAACATTAAACTCATATCTTTTCATGAATTAATCCCACTCTTGTCTTCCGAATGATGGAGCATTCAGATCAAAGTCTGAAAGAAACTATTCCCTTTTAACCTAATTCTCTATTGAATTAAAATTTTGTCTTAAATAATCTTTACTAATTTCAAATGGCTCTGAAATAACATTGATTTAAAAAAATGTTGGAGGTTATATAGTTGAATGTGTTGGTGAACCAATTACAGAAACAGTCATTCCATTTTAATAACATTCGATTAATAGGAGTGACATTATCTGCTTTGGCTTTTAATCCCATTTTTTCATCTAAACCAGGTTCTAAAACACATTTAGGATTATGTTGGGATGGTGATAATTTGTAATACACTATATAAGTAATAGCAAAACTTCTTGAAAGCTCACAAAATTGGACCTTTAAATTATTTTGAATATAACGAAAATGAATATCCAATAATAGAGCATCTATAATCCAAGGGTCATTGTAGGGGCTTCAACCCCTCAAGTGCACCACCAAAAAAAAAAAAAAAAAACCCCAAGGGCCATTTAAGTCTACTGAATAATTCGCCTAACAATTAAAGTATATGGGACCATTAGAAATGTTCGTTGGAATCATAGTGAACAACGAATCTTTGTGACGTATTCATCTATTGTTTCCAAAGGCAGTGGATATAGGGCAATCTGACCCTGATGTTGTTAAAGGTTGGAGTGAAACCTGTGTCACACCAAAATGAATATATCTATATTTCTATTTGTGTTTTTCAATAGCAATTTTAGAATGTAAGCTAATGGTTTGAAATTCTTTATCTAAACTAAATGTTTCTCCACGATCTTTCATTGATGGAACAACATTGAAATTAAACTTACCATTTCTACCTTTTGCTTAGGAATTTTCCAATTTGAAAAATAATCTTCACAACTAACCCCCTTGCTATTAACCACATTAGACTTCTTCACACTACCTAAACTAAGACGATCGCTAAACCAAGAGGCCATCTAAGTTTCGTTTCAACACTTAGCTAAGAGTTATGCACATTCTAACAAGACCACTTGGACCACCCCATCGGGGCCACCTAGCACACGGTTGATCAATGGACTTACCTGGACAGAGAAATAGCTGACCAATTATAGCAATGGCTAGACACTGACTAAATATACACACTTAGCACTGATACCAATCAAAACCAGGATCGACCTAGGCAGTTAAGGGTAACGGTCTAAATCCGAAATTAATTCGAAGACAGCAGTGTGTCAAACTGATTTATGCAAAGTGTAATTTCAAATTGATCATTTAATCGAATAAACGAGCGAATAAAAACTTACTTTTATTTGACTAAAACTTTGTACAGGGATTGAATTGATGCTCTTGGTAATGGAGTACAAACGAGTGGAGAAAGCTTGAGAGAGTTTGAGGGGATGGAGTATTACAAGAGTGAGTGTTAGTGTGTGAATTAGGCTGTATGAAATTTTTTGCCGTATGAATTTTACAATGTTTGATAGAACTCTAAGGAGTACCTAATCATAGAATACAATATGGAAATCAATGTTGACACGTGACTAGTAAAGATTCACTTATAAAAATTTAATCTTGATCCTGGTAATGTCTGTCGACAATCTTGAATTATTGCCACAACTTTTTTAACTTGGACTGCAACCACGTCAAAAGTGAAACAGTATTGTGTAATAATGGACTTTGGACTGATCTAGGATTATTGCTCAAATGGGTTATGCTGATGCTGACATGTTGAATAATTTATTTTGATGAGTCATAGTGATATCCTGATGCATTATGTTGAATAATGACTTGCATTATTGCCTTAAGCAATAATTGCCTTTGATGAGCGTATATGAATACTGATTTCGACAGGTTAACCAGCAACCTTGCATAATTGCAATCCATTGATTGCTTTGGTCATTCCTTTATGCTCATCAAAGAAAAGTATGGTTAAGGGAATTATGCACGTCCACTATTCAAGACAACTGATCAGGATATCAACATAACTCATCAAAACAAATTATTCAACATGTCAACATCAGCATGACCCATCAAAACAATATTGCGCACCAATTGAAGAAGACAACATTAACCTTATGTCTTTTGATGAATTAATACCACTCTTATGTTATGAATGATTGAATGTTTAGATCAAAATGTGAAAGAAACCATTCTTTTTTGATCTAATTCTCAATTGAGTTGAAATTTTGTCTTAAATAATCTTTACTGATTTTAAATGGCTTTGAAATAACATTGATTGAAGAAAATGTTTGAAGTTGCATAGTTGAATATATTGGTGAACCAATTGAAGAAGAAGCTTCATCTATTGGCTCAGCGATGGGTGGTTTATAACAAATTATTTGAGAATCTTCTACCTGGTTATCATTCAAATAATCATAATTAGAAGAATTAGAACACATGGAATATGAAGATCAAGGAAGTTTAACATTTTTTGAAAATTTTGAAGATGAACCTTTTTCTTGGCTTGAATTAAATCTTGTTAATACTTTACCATCGGGCTCTTCTATTATTTGTTGAACATTCTTTTGACCAACATTTCTTGGTGGCCTAATATTTTGAATAATAAATTCTTGAGAAACAATAAATCCATTTAGTTTTAATAACTTGGGATTAAAAAAGTACAAACATTACCTAATTCGGCTTTTGGTAACATTGTTTCACCTGGACTAGGTTTTAATATAGGTTTAGGATTTAGTTGGGATGATGATAATTTGAAATACACTCTATAAGTATCGGCAAAATTTCTTGAAAGCTCACGAAATTGGACCTTTAAATTATTTTGAATATTATGGAGATGAATATCTAATAAAAAAGTATCTATAATCCAAGGGTCATTTAAGTGTACTGAATAATATGGACAACAATTGCAATATATGGGACTATAGCGAATGCTCGTCTGAATCATAGCAAATAATGAATCTTTGTGTGGTACTAATCTATTGTCTCTAAAGCCTGTGAATATAGGGCACTCTAACCTTGATGTTGTTAAGGGTTGGAGTGCAACCTGAGTCACACCAAAATGAATATATCTATATTTCTTTTTTGTATTTTTCAATAGCAATTTTAGATAGCAAGTTAATGGTTTGAAATTCTTCATCTAAACTAATTGTTTCTTCATAAACTTTCATTGATAGAGCAACATCGATATTGAACCTACCATTTCTACCTTTTGTTTTAAAATTTTCCAATTTCAAAAATAATCTTGACAACTAACTCCCTTGCTGTTCACCATATTGAACTTCTTCACAATACCTAAACTATGGCGATCGCTAAACCAAGAAGTCATATGGGTTATGTTTGAGGACTTAGCTAAGAGTCATGCAAATTCTACCAGGACCACTGGGACCACGCCATCTGACCACCTAACACACGGTCGATCAACGGATTTACCTGGGCTGACAAATACCTGACTAACGATGGCAATGGCTAGATACTAACTAAATATGCAAGCTCGGCTCCGATACCAATCAAGGCCAGTATCAACCTAGGGGGCATGGGTAAGGGTCTAAATGTGGGATTACTTCGAAGGTGGTAGAGTGTCAAATTGATTTATGTAAAGTGCAATTTTGAATTGATAATTTAAACGAACAAACGGGCGAATAAAAACTTCCTTTTATTTGAATAAAACTTTGTACAGGGATTGAATTGTGGCTCTTGATAATGGAGTACAATGGAGTTGAGAAAGCTTGAGAGGGTTCGAGGGGATGGAGGATTACAAGAGTAAGTATGAGTGTGTGAATTAGGCTGTATTAAATTTTTTAGCGTGTGAATTTTACAGTGTTTGATACAACGCTAAGGAGTTCCCATTTATAGAGTACAATATGAAAATAATTGTTGACACCTGAATGGTAAATATTCAATGATAAAAATTGAATCTTGATCTTGATAATGTTTGCTGACAATCTAAGAGGCAATCTTGAATTATTACTGCTTCTTTTTGAACTTGGACTGCAACCACGTAAAAAGTGAAATAGTATTGCGCAATAATGAACTTAGGACTGATCCTGAATTATTGTTCTGATGGATCATGCAGATGCTGACATGTTAAATAATTTATTTTGACGAGTCATAATAATATCCTGATGAGCTATTTTTGAATAGTGACCTTGCATTATTACCTTCACCAATAATTGCTTTTGATGAGCATATACAAATAGTGATTTTGACACATTGACCTGTAACGTTGCATAATTGCAATCCTTTGATTGCTTTGATGAGTCCTATGTGCTCATCAAAGGCAATTATGGTCACGGGAATTATGCAAGTTCACTATTCAAGGCAGCTCATTAGGGTATCAATGTAATTCATCGAAACAAATTATTCAACAAATCAACATTAGCGTGACCAATTAGAATAATATTGCCCACCAATTGAAGAAAGGAACATTAAACTTGTATCTTTTCATGAATTAATCCCACTCTTGTCTTCCGAATGATGGAGCATTCAGATCAAAGTGTGAAAGAAACCATTCTCTTTTGACCTAATTCTCTGTTGAATTAAAATTTTGTCTTAAATAATCTTTACCAATTTCAAATGGCTCTGAAATAACATTGATTTAAAAAAATGTTGGAGGTTATATAGTTGAATGTGTTGGTGAACCAATTGCAGAAACAGTAATTTCATTCCATTTTAATAACATTCGAGTAACCGTAGTGACATTATCTACTTTGGCTTTTAATCCCATTGTTTCATCTAAACTAGGTTCTAAAATACATTTAGGATTATGTTGGGATGGTAATAATTTGTAATAAACTATATAAGTAATAGCAAAACTTCTTGAAAGCTCACAAAATTGGACCTTTAAATTATTTCGAATATAACGAAAATGAGTATCCAATAATAGAGCATCTATAATCCAAGGGTCATTCTAGGGGCTTCGGCCCCTCAAGTGCACCACCAAAAAAAAAAAAAACCCCAAGGTTCATTTAAGTCTACTGAATAATTCGCCCAACAATTAAAGTATATGGGACCATTGCAAATGTTCGTTAGAATCATAGCGAATAACGAATCTTTGTTACGTATTCATCAATTGTTTCCAAAGGCAGTGAATATAGGGCAATCAAACCCTGATGTTATTAAAGGTTGGAGTGAAACCTGTGTCACACCAAAATGAATATATCTATATTTCTATTTGTATTTTTCAATAGCAATTTTAGAATGTAAGCTAATGGTTTGATATTCTTCATCTAAACTAAATGTTTCTCCACCATCTTTCATTGATGGAACAACATTGAAATTAAACTTACCATTTCTACCTTTTGCCTAGGAATTTTCCAATTTGAAAAATAATCTTGACAACTAACTCCCTTGCTATTAACCACAATAGACTTCTTCACACTACGTAAACTAAGACGATCGCTAAACCAAGAGGTCATCTGAATTTCGTTTCAACACTTTGCTAGGAGTTATGCACATTCTAACAAGACCACTGGGACCACCCCATCGGGACCACCTAGCACACGGTTGATCAATGGGCTTACCTGGATAGAGAAATAGATGACCAATTATAGCAATGGCTAGACACTGACTAAATATGCACACTCAGCACTGATACCAATCAAAACCAGGATCGACCTAGGCAGGTAAGGGTAAGAGTCTAAATCCGGAATTAATTCGAAGACAACAGTGTGTCAAACTGATTTATGTAAAGTGCAATTTCGAATTGATCATTTCATCGAATAAATGAGCGAATAAAAACTTACTTTTATTTGACTAAAAGTTTGTACAAGGATTGAATTGATGCTCTCGGTAACGGAGTACAAACGAGTGGAGAAAGCTTGAGAGAGTTTAAGGGGATGGAGTATTACAAGAGTGAGTATGAGTGTGTGAATTAGGCTGTATGAAATTTTTTGCCGCATGAATTTTGCAATGTGTGATAGAACTGTAAGGAGTACCTAATCATAGAGTACAATATGGAAATCATTGTTGACACGTGACTAGTAAAGATTCACTGATAAAAATTTAATCTTGATCTTGGCAATGTCTGCCGACAATCTTGAATTATTGCCACTTCTTTTTAACTTGGATTGCAACCACGTCAAAAGTGAAACAGTATTGCATAATAATGGACTTTGGACTGATCTGGGATTATTGTTCAAATGGGTCATGCTAATGCTGACATGTTGAATAATTTATTTTGATGAGTCATAGTGATATCCTGATGCGCTATGTTGAATAGTGACTTGTATTATTGCCTTAAGCAATAATTGCCTTTGATGAGCATATATGAATACTGATTTTGATAGGTTAACCAGCAACCTTGCATAATTGCAATCCGCTGATTGCTTTGGTGATTCCTTTATGCTCATCAACGGCAAGTATGGTTAAGGGAATTATGCACATCCACTATTCAAGATAACTGATCAGGATATCAACATAATTCATCAAAACAAATTATTCAACATGTCAACATCAGCATGACCCATCAAAACAATATTGTGCACCAATTGAAGAAGGCAACATTAGCTTTATGTCTTTCAATGAATTAATACCACCCTTGTGTTATGAATGATTGAATGTTTAGATCAAAGTATGAAAGAAACCATTCTTTTTTGACCTAATTCTCAATTGAGTTGAAATTTTGTCTCAAATAATCTTTACTGATTTCAAATGGCTTTGAAATAACATTGATTGAAGAAAATGTTTGAGGTTGCATAGTTGAATATATTAGTGAACTAATTGAAGAAGAAGCTTCATCTATTGGCTCAGCGATTGGAGGTTTATAACAAATTATTTCAGAATCTTCTATCTAGTTATCATTCAAATAATCATAATTAGAAGAATTAGAACGGATGGAATATGAAGATCAAGGAAGTTTAACATTTTTAGAAAATTTTGAAGATGAACCTTTTTCTTTGCTTGAATTAAATCTTGTTAATACTTTACCATTGGGCTCTTCTATTATTTGTTAAACATTCTTTTGACCAACATTTCTTGGTGGCCTGGTATTTTGAATAATAAATTCTTAAGAAATAATAAATCCATTTAGTTTTAATAACTTTGGATTAAAAAAGTAGTAACATTACCTAATTCGGCTTTTGGTAACATTGTTTCACCTGGACTAGGTTTTAATATAGGTTTAGGATTTAGTTGGGATGATAATAATTTGAAATACACCAATAAGTATCAGCAAGATTTCTTGAAAGCTCATGAAATTAGACCTTTAAATTATTTTGAATATTGAGATGAATATCCAATAAAAAAGTATCTATAATCCAAGGGTCATTTAAGTGTACTGAATAATATGGACAACAATTGCAATATATAGGACTATAGCGAATGCTCCTCTGAATCATAGCAAATAATGAATCTTTGTGAGTTACTAATCTATTGTCTGTAAAGCCTGTGAATATAGGGCACTCTAACCCTGATGTTGTTAAAGGTTGGAGTGCAACCTGAGTCACACCAAAATGAATATATATATTTCTTTTTTGTATTTTTCAATAGCAATTTTAGATAGCAAGTTAATGGTTTGAAATTCTTCATCTAAACTAAATGTTTCTTCACATACTTTCATTGATAGAGCAACATCGATATTAAACCTACCATTTCTACCTTTTGTTTCGGAATTTTCTAATTTCAAAAATAATCTTGACAACTAACTCCCTTGCTGTTCACCATATTAAACTTCTTCACAATACCTAAAGTATGGTGATCGCTAAACCAAGAAGTCATATGGGTTATGTTTGAGGACTTAGCGAAGAGTCATGCAAATTCTACTAGGACCACTGGGACCAACCCACCCGACCACCTAACGCACGGTCGATCAACGGATTTACCTGGGCTGACAAATACCTGACCAACGATGGCAATGGCTAGATACTAACTAAATATGCGAACTGGGCTCTGATACCAATCAAGGCCAGGATCAACCTAGGGGGTATGGGTAAGGGTCTAAGTGTGGGATTATTCCGAAGGTGGCAACGCGTCGAATTGATTTATGTAAAGTATAATTTTGAATTGATAATTTAAACAATTAAACGAGCGAATAAAAACTTATTTTTACTTGAATAAAACTTTGCCCGGGGATTGAGTTGTGGCTCTTGGTAATGGAGTACAAAGGAGTGGACAAAGCTTGAGAGGGTTCGCAGGGATGGAGGATTACAAGAGTGAGTCTGAGTGTGTGAATTAGGCTGTATGAATTTTTTTACCGTGTGAATTTTGTAGTGTTTGATACAACGCTAAGGAGTTCCTATTTATAGAGTACAATATCGAAATAATTGTTGACACCTAAACGGCAAAGATTCAACGATAAAAAATGAATCTTGATCTTGATAATGTCTGCCGACAATCTTGGAGACAATCTTGAATTATTGTTCCTTCTTTTTGAACTTGGACTGCAACGACGTAAAAAGTGAAACAGTATTGCGCAATAATGGACTTTGGACTAACCCTGAATTATTATTCTGATGTGTCATGCGGATGCTGACATGTTGAATAATTTATTTTGATGAGTCATAATGATATCCTGATGAGCTGTTTTCGAATAGTGACCTTGCGTCATTGCCTTGAGCAATAATTGTTTTTGATGAGCATATATGAATAGTGATTTTCACACGTTGACTTCTACCGTTGCATAATTGAATCCTTTGATTGCTTTGATGATTTCTATGTGCTCATCAAAGGCAATTATGGTCTCGGGAATTCTGCAGGTCCAGTATTCAAGACAACTCATCAAGATATCAACGTTGCTCATCAAAACAAATTATTCAACAAGCCAATATCAACGCGACCAATCAGACTAATGTTGCCCACCAATTGAAGAAAGGAACATTAAACTTATATCTTTTCATGAATTAATCCCACTCTTGTCTTACGAATGATTGAGCATTCAGATCAAAGTGTGAAAGAAACCATTCTCTTTAGATCTAATTCTCTATTGAATGAAAATTTTGTCCTAAATAATCTTTACTGATTTCAAATGGCTCTAAAATAACATTGATCTTAGGAAATGTTTGAGGTTGCATGGTTAAATATGTTGGTGAACCAATTGTAGGAGAAGCTGTAACTATAGGCTCAGCGACTAGAGCTTTTTAATAAATTTTTTTAGAATCTTCTACTTCGTTATATTTTAAATAATCATAATTAGAAGACTTAGAAGACACAGAATATGAAGTTCGAGGAACCTTAACATTTTCAGAAATCTTGAAGACAAACCCTGTTCTTGGTTCGAATTAAACTTTATTAATACTCTATCATTGGGCTCTTCTATTGTTTGTCGAACATTCTTTTGATCAATATTTCTTGGTGGCCTAGCATTATGAATAATAAATTCTTGAGAAACAGCATTTTTATTCCATTTTAATAACTTCCAAGTAAAACTAGTAACATTATCTGCTTTGACTTTTAATACCATTGCTTCATCTAAACTAGGTTCTAAAATACATTTAAAATTATGTTGGGATGATAATAATTTGAAATACACTCTATAAGTAATAGCAAAACTTCTTCAAAGCTCACAAAATTGGACCTTTAAATTAATTTGAATATAACGAAGATGAATATCTAACAATAGAGCATCTATAATCCAAGGGTCATTCGAGGGCCTTCGGCTCCTCAAGTGCACCTAAAAAAAAAAAAAAAAAAACCCAAGGGTCACTTAAGTCTACTCAATAATTCAGCCAACAATTAAAATACATAGGACCATTGCGAATGTTTGTT
Source organism: Carnegiea gigantea (assembly GCA_029747015.1). NCBI lineage: Eukaryota > Viridiplantae > Streptophyta > Magnoliopsida > Caryophyllales > Cactaceae > Carnegiea > Carnegiea gigantea. Next base: position 477,982 of record JAKOGI010000303.1, on the reverse strand, counting down.
TGAATCATAGCTAATAATGAATCTTTAGGACGTATTAATCTACTGTTTCCAAAGGCTGTGAATATAGGGCAATCTAACCCTCATGTTGTCAAAGGTTGGAGTGCAACCTGAGCCATACCAAAATGAATATATCTGTATCTCTATTTTTATTTTTCAATAGCAATTTTAGAATGTAAGTTAGTGGTTTGAAATTCTTTATCTAAACTAAATGTTTCTTCACGACCTTTCATTGATAGAGCAACATCAAAATTAAACTTACCATTTCTACCTTTTGCGTAGGAATTTTCTAATTTGAAAAATAATCTTGACAACTAACTCCCTTGCTATTAACCAAGTTAGACTTCTTTGCACTACCTAAACTAAGACGATCGCTAAACCAAGAGGTCATCTGAGCTTCATTTCAACACTTAGCTAAGTGTTATGCACATTCTAACAAGACCACTGGGACCACCCCATCGGGACCACCTAACACACGGTTGATCAATGAACTTACCTGGACAGAGAAATAGCTGACCAATGATAGCAATGGCTAGACACTGACTAAATATGCACACTCAGCACTAATACCAATCAAAACCAGGATCGACCTAGGCGGGTAAGGGTAAGGGTCTAAACCCGAAATTAATTCAAAGACAGCAGTGTGTCAAACTGATTTATGTATAGTGTAATTTCAAATTGATCATTTAATCGAATAAATGAGCGAATAAAAACTTACTTTTATTTGACTAAAACTTTGTACGAGGATTGAATTGATGCTCTTGGTAACGAAACGAGTGGAGAAAGCTTGAGAGAGTTTGAAGGGATGGAGTATTACAAGAGTGAGTGTGAGTGTATGAATGAGGCTGTATGAAATTTTTTGCTGTATGAATTTTACAGTGTCTGATACAACCCTAGGGAGTACCTAATTATAGAATACAATATGGAAATCATTGTTGACACATGACTAGTAAAGATTCAACGATAAAAATTTAATCCTGATTTTGGTAATGCCCGCCGATAATCTTGAATTATTGCCACTTCTTTTTTGCAACCACGTCAAAAGTGAAATAGTATTGCGTAATAATGGACTTTGGACTGATCTGGGATTATTGTTATAATGGGTCATAATGATGCTGATATGTTGAATAATTTATTTTGCTGAGTCATAGTGATATGCTGATGAGCTGTGTTGAATAGTGACTTGCATTATTGCCTTGAGTAATAATTGCCTTTGATGAGCATATATGAGTACTGATTTCGATTGGTTAACCAGTAACCTTGCATAATTGCAATCCATTGATTGCTTTGGTGATTTCTTTATGCTCGTCAAATGCAAGTATTGTTAAGGGAATTATGCACGTGCACTATTTAAGACAGCTCATCAGGATATCAACATAACTCATCAAACCAAATTATTCAACATGTCAACATCAGCATGACCCATCAAAATAATATTGGGCACCAATTGAAGAAAGCAACATTAACCTTATGTCTTTCAATGAATTAATACCGCTCTTGTGTTATGAATGGTTGAATGTTTAGATCAAAGTGTGAAAGAAACCATTTTTTTTGACCTAATTCTCGATTGAGTTGAAATTTTGTCTTAAATAATCTTTACTGATTTGAAATGGCTTTGAAATAACATTGATTGAAGAAAATGTTTGAGGTTGCATAGTTGAATATATTGGTGAACCAATTGAAGGATAAGCTTCATCTATTGGCTCAGCGATTGAAGGTTTATAACAAATTATTTAAGAATCTTCTACCTGGTTATCATTCAAATAATCATAATTGGAAGACTTAGAAGGTATGAAATATGAAGATCGACGAGGTTTAACATTTTTAGAAAATTTTGAAGATGAACCTTTTTCTTGGCTTGAATTAAATCTTATTAATACTTTACCATAAGGCTCTTCTATTATTTGTTGAACATTCTTTTGACCAACATTTCTTGGTGGCCTAGTATTTTGAATAATAAATTCTTGAGAAACAATAAATCCATTTAGTTTTAATAACTTTGGATTAAAAAAGTAGTGACATTACCTAATTCGGCTTTTGGTAACATTGTTTCACCTAGACTAGGTTTTAATATAGGTTTAGGATTTAGTTGGGATGATAATAATTTGAAATACACTCTATAAGTATCAGCAAAATTTCTTGAAAGCTCACAAAATTGGACCTTTAAATTATTTTGAATATTATGGAGATGAATATCTAATAAAAAAGTATCTATAATCCAAGGGTCATTTAAGTGTACTGAATAATATGGACAACAATTGCAATATATGGGACTATAGCGAATGTTTGTCTGAATCATTGCAAATAATGAATCTTTGCGAGGTACTAATCTATTGTATCTAAAGCCCGTGAATATAGGGCACTCTAACCTTGATGTTGTTAAAGGTTTGTTGAATTAGTATATTCAGTTTTGATGACAACAAACCCAAGTGTAAAACGCTCTTAAGTAATGTTGCTCCAAACAAAGTTCTCCAAACAGGCATACACTGTTATTTTCAATATGCGTCTTAACTTGTTTACTGAATGTTGAGAACAAGTCTTAAGAACAGGTCTCATACCTTGATGACTCACGCTCAAGTCAAGAACACCACCTCGATGAGTTGATTGTGTGTTAAGATCAGTTCCTGAACTCAAGCAATACAAAAACAACCTGGCAAACAGGCTAGGTGTTTCAAGGACAATCTAGCAAACAGGCCTTTCTGAACTCAAGTGATACAAGAACAACCTGGCAAACAGGTTGGTCTAGGTGGTTGGGGCAGCGTATTCGTCTTGAACAAGATGACTGGATCTACAACAAGATGTCTTGGGTAATTTAGGTTTTATTTTTTAGACTCTTGTTAATATGCCAATCTTGAAAAGTCTCTAACTAACCACTCTTGAATTGGTTGCGCTATTTGCTTCAGAACACCAAGTTTGAACAACCCTGTAAACAGGGTACCTAGGGTGTTTCTGAACTGCAACGGCCAAACCCGGTCACTTTGGAAAAATTATTTTGGTTGGCCAAAAGCTCTAATATATTTTGATAAAATTCTAAGACAGCAATTTAAGCTGTAGGAAATCTTTTGATATGAAAATCACTTGGGAGATTTGCAAAACTGATTTTGGAAAATATTTACCAAAACCGAAAATATTTCTCTCTTATCCTTTGGAAAGTGATTAATTCAAAATTCAAGCTGAGATTCTTTTCCAGGTATTTCACGGCTATTTTTAAGGGGAAAAGATAGTCTTTTATCCTCCAAAATCAAATCCCTACAATATTGGGAAACTCTATCCTCATTGGATCTTTTAGCCGTTGGAATTCTCTGTGCTAAGCAAAAATCTCTCTTTGCTAAACATAGCTGATTTTATCACTTCTCCTTGTTTTTGACCGTTGGATTTTTTGTTTAAAAACTCAACATTTCACTCCCATTCAGAGAGAGAAAAAAACGAGAAACATACACAACATACGCAAAAAGGGAGAAGTGCAAAAGTGGTTTTTCTAGTGAGAAGAATTTTTCGAGCTACTCTTGAGAAAAGAAAAACCGAGACAAGTTGTGTTTAAGCTGAGCTTTCAAGATATTGGCATACTAGGACCTCATTGTACCTTACATCTGCTTAAATCAGAAGTACCCCCGTAAGGTGTTTTGAAACCCTGATCTTGGATCAGAAAAGTGAGTGAGTGGTCCTCAGTCGTGTGGACTTTGGACGTCTCCAATCTGGTGAGATTTGGACGTGGTGTAACCTTTCTTAGAAAAGAAGGTTACGTGGTTGCAAGTTGTAACAAGGTGTGTTACATTTGTAACGTGTGAAGCCCGTTAGTGAAAGTGGTTAAATCCTACACGAGGTAGGTCGTGGTTTTTCACACCTCAGTTGGGCTAGAGGTGTTTTGCACGGAAAAATTGTGTGTGCTTTATTTCCGCATCTATCTTGTTGATTTTTGCTTTTGAGCAAATTGAAAACATCTGGTGTAAACAAGTCAGAAGGTTGTTTGTAATTCAAGAACAACCTCTGCAATCAGGAGGGTGTTTGTCAGTAAGTACACGAAAATCGAACACCACAATTCACCCCCCTCTTGTGGGTAAGTACTCCTAAATTCAACAAGTGGTATCAGAGCAGGTTCTCTCACAAAAGGGCTAACACCTTGAGAGATTCTGAAGATGAGTACACCACAAGGAATCCTTGAAGGGCAATCCATTACTCGGCCACCCTATTTCAACGGCCAACATTATAGTTGGTGGAAGAATAGGATGGAGAACTATATTCAGGCAGAAGATTATGAGTTATGGATGCTCATCCAGAACGGGCCCCTTGTTCCCACCAAGGTGCTTGAAGATGGTAAGAAGGTTCCCAAGGAACCCATAGAGTTTGATGCTGAAGACTATAAGAAAATGGAAAAGAATGCCAAGGCCAAGAAGCTATTATATTTTGGCCCAGGTCCAGATGAATATACATGTATCCCGGAGTGTGAGTCAGCCCAGGAGATATGGAATGCCCTCCAAGTTGCTCATGAAGGAACAAGTCAAGTCAAACAATCACGTATTGAGCTACTCATGAGGCAATATGAGTTGTTTGATATGGGTGATCGTGAGAACGTGATGGATATGTACACACGCTTCACCCACATAACAAACGAGCTAAAATCCCTGGGAAAATCCTTCACCACAGAAGAGCTGGTGAGGAAGATTCTAAGGATTTTGCCTCGGTCTTGGGAAGCGAAGGTGACAGCCATCCAAGAAGCTAAAGACATGAACAAGATCACCCTCGACGAGTTGATTGGCAATCTTCAAACCTATGAACTCAGAAAGAACTCACAACAAAAAGAGGAGCAGAAGAAGGATCGTGGGCTTGCCTTGAAAGCATAAGAGGATGATGACTCTGACCTTGAGGATGAAGAGATGGCCTTAATGACACGAAAGTTCAAGAAATTCTTCAAAAAGGTCAAAGAAAACAGCAGAAGAAAGGACTTCAGTAAATCCAGAAACACCCCCCGAGAACAGTTCACAGGGTGTTTTAAATGTGGCAAACCAGATCACCTTGTAAAAAACTGCCCTCTGCTTCGAGAAGAGCAGGAGTTCGAACAACCCAGAAAACAGGTTCGAAAACAACCTGTGAACACCTCAGGCAAAAGATTCTCGAAGGCTATGCTTGCTGCCTGGGGAGACTCTTCTGAGGATGAAGGTGAATCTGAAAGTGAAGGAGATGCTGTAGCTCTCATGGCACAAAGTGACTCAGACTCAGATGATGAATCCATAAACAGCTTGACTGATCTCAAAAACAAGGTACGTGGTCTCAATAAAGCAACTCTCGAAAAACTTTTGTATACCTTGATGGATACTTGTGCTGAATTGAAACGAGATGTCTGAGACCTAGAACTAGAAAATGAGATCCTTAAGAATGAGAAACTTGAGGCTGAAAGAGAAATTCTAGCTTCACATCAAACCATAAATGACCTTAGGGAGACCTTGATCTTGAACGAAGTAAAATATACCACCAATCAAGCCAAGGCTGAAAAGGAAACCCTTGAGCTTAAAGAAAAGGTCGAAGTTTTGCTTGCTGAAAACAAGAACCTGTCGGCTAAAGCAAAACGCACAGAACACGACCTTGCCACAAACAGGTTGTGGAACAAGTCCTCACAAGCCCTTGATTGGTTAAACACTCACCACAGTCGAAACAAAAAGGGACTTGGATATAAGCCTAAACGAACCGTTTACCCAATCCATAGAAAGTATGTAGGATTACCTGAAAACATTGTTTGCTTTCATTGTGGTAAAATTGGTCACTATCGATATTCCTGTCCTTCAAGAAGGTGTGCCATTGAAAAGAATGAAAGGTATGTGAAACAAATCTGGATTAGGAAAGATGAGCTTTATTTGTCTAAAAGAATGGGACCCAAGTGGATCTGGGTTCCCAAAACTAACCCTTGATTTGTTTTGCAGGCTGAAGTGAGAGAGAACAACCCCACAAACAACCCAGCAAACAGGGTAAGAAACACCCTGGCAAATAGCTCAGAAAATAACCTTGAAAACAGGCAGCTGTGGTATGTTGATAGTGGGTGTTCGCGGCATATGACCGGAGAAAAATCAAACTTTCTCTCACTTACAGCTTCAACCGGTGGGAGCGTGGCTTTTGGAAATGGCAAGTCTGGGACAATTGTCGGTATAGGTAGCATTGGTAAAACTCTCTCCCACTCAATTGATAATGTGCACTTAGTTGATGGTTTAAAGCATAATTTACTAAGTGTGTCCCAACTGTGTGACAAGAACAATCTAGTGGTGTTCTCACGAACACATTGCTTGGTTGTCAATGCCAACACAGGAGACGTTGTGTTAAAGGGGAAGCGTCACAAAAATGTTTACAAAGTTTGTATTTCCACACTTCTCCAAAACAACCTGACTTGTTTGAGTGCTGTGAATGATGATATAATGCTCTGGCACAAGAGACTAGGTCATGCGAGCCTTACTCTTTTAAACAAACTTGTTTCCAAAGACTTGGTTGTTGGACTACCTTCCATCAAGTTTAATGATGACAGGGTATGTGAAGCTTGTGCAAAAGGAAAACAAGTCAGATTGTCTTTTAAATCAAAAAGGTGTGTTAGCACTACCCGACCTCTTGAATTATTACACATTGATCTATGTGGTCCTATGAGGATAACAAGTAGAGGTGGGAAGAGGTATGTGCTTGTCATAGTGGATGATTACTCTCGATTTACTTGGACCCTGTTCTTGGCCTCCAAGGATGAAACTTTTGAGAATTTTATTGCCCTTCTCAAAAAGGTTGAAAAGAGAGTAGGACACTCATTGGTTAGCTTGAGGTCTGATCATGGTACTGAATTTGAAAATGCAAGTTTTACAGAATTTTGTAATACGCATGGTGTTGATCATAACTTCTCGGCCCCAAGAACACCCCAACAGAATGGGGTGGTTGAGCGCAAAAACCGCACCCTAGAAGACATGACTAGGACAATGCTTATTGCTAGTGGTCTTCCTAGGAACTTTTGGGCAGAAGCTTTGAACACATCATGTTACATTATGAATAGATGTATGATTAGACCTATTTTGAACAAAACTCCCTACGAACTCTTCAAAGGCAGAAAGCCCAACATTATGCATTTAAGAACATTCGGTTGTAGGTGTTTTGTGTATAATAATGGGAAGGATGCTTTAGGAAAGTTTGATCCCAGGAGTGATGAGGCAATATTTCTCGGTTATTCCTCTCACAGTAAGGCATACAAAGTCTTTAACAAAAGAACCTTGTGCGTTGAGGAAAGTGTGTATGTGCTTTTTGATGAATCTAACACTTTGAATAAGAATGGTGCACAGGAAGAAGAGTTTGAATTAGGTCTTATCCGAAAAGAAGTGTTGCCCCATGAGAGACAAGGTAAGAACACCATGGAGACAACAGGCCCAGAAGTTGTTCCTCAAAACGGCAGGCAAGGTGAACACCAAACAGGGGGAAACACCGTTGAACCCTGTTCGGGACCATGTTCTTCAGGAACAGGCTTACAAACAGGTGCAGAAACAGGCTCAGGAGGTGTTCGTGAGCTTGATTCTCCAAATATTCCAGCTAGAGTAGAGCATGTGTCTGTGGATCCACTTACTCCACGACCATGGAAGCACCATAGTTCATACCCCCTTGATCAAATTCTGTCTGATAATAACAGTGGAGTGCAAACTAGGTCTAAGCTTAAGAATTTCTGTGCTTTCTATGCTTTTCTCTCTAACATTGAGCCAAAAAATGTGAATAAAGCTCTTGCAGATTCAGATTGGGTCACGGCAATGCAAGAAGAGCTCCGTCAATTTGAAAGAAACAGAGTATGGCACCCGGTACCTAAACCTGCAGAGAGAACAATCATTGGAACCAAGTGGATGTTCCGAAACAAGTTGGATGAGTCAGGAACAGTCACTAGGAACAAGGCACGGCTGGTTATTCAAGGGTATAACCAAGAAGAAGGGATCGATTATGAAGAAACCTTTGCACCAGTTGCTAGAATTGAGGCTATTCGAATCCTAATAGCGTTTGCAGCTCATATGGAAATCAAGCTATATCAAATGGACGTGAAAAGTGCATTCCTAAACGGATACCTTAAAGAAGAGGTGTATGTCAAACAACCCCCTGGTTTTGAAAACAGTGAATTTCCTAACCATGTTTTCAAACTTGACAAAGCTCTTTATGGTTTAAAACAAGCTCCTAGAGCTTGGTATGAACGTTTGTCAAGTTTTTTACTTGAAAATAATTTTAGAAGAGGCAAGGTAGACAATACCTTGTTTCTAAAATCTAAGGGGGAACATTTATTGATTGTCCAAATATATGTTGATGACATTATATTTGGTGCAACTCATCATGATTTATGCAATGAATTTTCAAATATGATGAGGAGTGAGTTTGAGATGAGCATGATGGGTGAGCTTAACTTTTTCTTAGGCTTACAAATCAAGCAAACTCCAAACGGCACCATGATCCATCAACAAAAGTATATCAAGGAGCTACTTAAGCGTTTTGGGATGGAGTCGGCCAAATCCATAGACACTCCTATTTCTCCTTCAACCAAGTTGGTTATGGATGATGGGAGTCCCTCAGTTGAGGAGAAACTCTATAGGGGCATGATTGGGTCACTCTTATACCTAACCGCTAGTAGACCAGATATTGTTTTTAGTGTTGGTTTATGTGCCCGTTTTCAGTCTAATCCTAAGGAAACTCATCTTAAGGCTGTTAAACGGATACTAAGATATTTGAAACATACACCCAATTTAGCTTTATGGTATCCTAGAGGTTGCAATTTTGATCTTGTTGGATATGCTGACGCTGACTATGCTGGATTCCTAGTTGATAGAAAGAGTACCTCAGGTATGGCTCACTTTCTTGGACCTTGTTTGGTATCTTGGGCTACCAAGAAGCAACATTCAGTTGCCATGTCCACAGCAGAAGCTGAATATGTTGCAGCAGCTTCATGTTGTGCTCAACTGTTGTGGATAAGACAACAGCTTAAGGACTTTTGTGTTGACACTGGATGCATTCCCATTTTTTGTGATAACACAAGTGCAATTAACATTGCCAAAAATCCATGTCAACATAAAAGAACAAAGCATATTGACATTCGACATCATTTCTTGAGAGATAATGTTGAAAAGGGTTTAATTTCTATGAATTTTTGCACAACGGAAAATCAAATTGCTGATATATTCACTAAGGCACTAGCTAGAGATCAATTTGAGAGAAATAGACTGGAACTAGGGTTGGTAAGAACACCCTGAGATACTTGTTTCCAAGACATGAACTAGGTTTGGTAAAAACAACCTCTACACCCTGTTCTCTCCCCTTGTTTGCAAATCTTATTAGCAACTGATGTGATTTATGTACAATGAGTGCATACACTCGAATTGCGTGCATTTTTTTTAATTTATACAAAGAGTGCAGCATAAGGGGATGTACTAAGGATCACTGGAGCAGCTCTGCCACCCCTAGTACCAATGAGTCAAATCAAGATCAAACGGCGAAGAACAGGCAGGTATCTTGATCGAACGGAAAGAACAGGTGCGTCCCTTGGTTGTTCGATGCATATGGGAATGTGTTTTCTTTAAACCTCCCTCCTTACCAAGGCACACGCCTTTAATGTTCTCATCCGTTGCAAACCTAGAGATCTTTAAAAGATTTTGGGTGCTCTCTCTCTCTTTAAATGCCCTGTTCTCAGTTCGTCTTTTCACCTGACTTCATCTCGCTCAAAAGCAAACCCTAATCTCTCTCCTCTAGCAACAATGGCTTCCAACAACACCTCTCACTCAAAAGCCCTGGTTCTTGCGTCCTCAATCCCTGCTCCCCCTCGCCCAATCCTATACAAGCCTTTCAGATTTCTGAAAAGCTTGTTCCTAAAGTCAGTAAGGATAGGGATGGACGATATTCCCTTCAATTGTGGAAGGGAATTGGTGTTTCTTGTGGGGTCAGTTGCATGTCCCATTAAAGTAGAGTCGGAGGGTGCACCATCGGAGCCTCAAGACAAAATCTTGGAAACCCCTGAAGGGTTTAGTGATAATTTCGAACCCCGTTCTTTTGGGCTATTTCCTGAAACAGTGCCAGAAACAGGGAAAGACTCTTTTGACGCCGCGTGTGTGGAGGATCTGAATGTCGATTTCCGAGGGAATTTGAATGAGACATCAGAGGAGAGTCAGGAGAAGGATTCTCTCCCTGAGGCTGCACTCACTACTTTGGTTGCTCAAACCGGAGAGAAAAGGAAAAGGGTAAAAATAGTGGCCAGGCGCAGCAGAACGCCAAGAACAAGGCCACAACCAAGGTCTCAGCCCTCTCAAACTCCCTCTTCTCCAAAATCCTCCAAACCTTCTCGCAAATCTGCAAGAATAGCTTTTCAATCCGCTCCCCGTATCTCCAAACCCTCTGCTCCAATCATCGAGGAGATTTCCTCTTCTTCTACCGAGGGGTTCTTGAGTTCTGACCCTGTGAACACCTCTTTCAAACAGGGGACACCGGTGTTCTCCGAGTCCTCTGAAGATCAAGCCCCTCAAAAATCATCCTCTAAACCTGCTGTGAAGCCCTCTCCTGCAAACTCACCCCTCAAACGAAAGCACAGAACAGCTCCCCTACCAGACGCTACCACCTCTGTTCCTCCTCCCAAACACCCAAAGAAGTCCACTCCCTCTCCTATGTCTGATAAGCATGCGCAATTGCTTAAGCGCAATGTCGTCAGGGGGAAGGTAGTAAATGTACGTTTTTTCGAGGAACAGGGTCTGGGGGTGTTCCTGAACAAGTTGCGAGTCCAAGGCTGGCTCGACTTGTTTGCAAACACCCAGTTGGGGTGTTCTGTGCCTGAGTTGGATGAGTTTTACGCCAACTGCAGTGTCACCAAAGGGATGGTGACAAGTTTTGTGAATGGGCAAGGCATTAAGGTTGATGCGCCCACACTTGGGAAAATATTGGGAGTGCCCTCACAAGGCTTTGCTGTGTATGTGAGGGAAGACAAGACTGCCCTGGCAACAGCCAGGTCCTAGAGGTGTCCCAACGCCTCAGTCAGAAACAGGGCCTGAGAACACCCTTCTCGGTTAAGAAGGGTGAAATGACCTCCCTGCACCAACTACTGTTTATGTTCACCATCAAGAACATAATTCCGCGAGGTCAAGGGCGAAACTCAGCAGATGCCCTTCGATCAATGTCTGGTGGACCTACTATATCGGGAGGAACCAATAAACCTCCCTGCAATCATGATTCGCCACATAGGGCGAATTGCGAACACCACCCGAGCCCATGATCTTGGCTATGGGTTTCTGTTGACAAGGGTGTTTGAGCACTTTGGGATAGCGCTCACACGGAGAGTGGCGGCCCAAATCATTGATGAGATTGGGATTGACACCCTACTAGGGTGTGGCTATGAGGTTGGCGAAGGGTCAGTCTCCAAACAGGGTCGTTGACTACCTCGACCACCTGTTTCTGGACAACCTTCCATCAAGGTTGAGGCTGTTCTTGAGGACAATGCTCGCCTCAAGGATGAGCTCTCCGCCGTCAAGGCTGCTCTTGCTGAGGAACAAGCCCTCTCCGCCAAACGCCATGAAGATTTGCTTGCCCTTCTCTCCACCCTTGCCCCCAGCATTCCTCCTCTGCAAACGCAACCACCCCCTGCTCCCTGTGTGTCTAGGCTGGTCTCTAGTCTCCTCCTCCTCCTCTCTTAGTTTTGTTGTTTTGGCATTGTACTACTTTTCTTTGCAATAAAATATCTATTTGCAATGCTTTATATGCTTTTCTTGCAACCGTCCTGTTGTTCTTGCTTTTTAATGATGCCAAAAGGGGGAAGAATAGTGTAACCTATTGACAAAGTATGACGAATGAGCCTGACCTTGACTCGATAGGGTGGGTTGACCTCTAACTCCTTGTACCTACGTGGATCCCTATCAGCATTCAATTTTTTTAATATGGACACTTGGTTTGTCATCATCAAAAAGGGGGAAATTGTTGAATTAGTATATTCAGTTTTGATGACAACAAACCCAAGTGTAAAATGCTCTTAAGTAATGTTGCTCCAAACAAAGTTCTCCAAACAGGCATACACTGTTATTTTCAATATGCGTCTTAACTTGTTTGTTGAATGTTGAGAACAAGTCTTAAGAACAGGTCTCATAACTTGATGACTCACGCTCAAGTCAAGAACACCACCTCGATGAGTTGATTGTGTGTTAAGATCAGTTCCTGAACTCAAGCAATACAAGAACAACCTGGCAAACAGGCTAGGTGTTTCAAGGACAATCCAGCAAACAAGCCTTTCTGAACTCAAGCGATACAAGAACAACCTGGCAAACAGGTTGGTCTAGGTGGTTGGGGCAACGTATTCGTCTTGAACAAGATGACTGGATCTACAGCAAGATGTCTTGGGTAATTTAGGTTTTATTTTTTAGATTCTTGTTAATATGCCAATCTTAAAAAGTCTCTAACTAACCACTCTTGAATTGGTCGCGCTATTTGCTTCAGAACACCAAGTTTGAACACCCTGTAAACAGGGTACCTAGGGTGTTTCTGAACTGCAACGGCCAAACCCGGTCACTTTGGAAAAATTATTTTGGTTGGCCAAAAGCTCTAATATATTCTGATAAAATTCCAAGACAGCAATTTAAGCTGTAGGAAATCTTTTGATATGAAAATCACTTGGGAGATTTGCAAAACTGATTTTGGAAAATATTTACCAAAACCGAAAATATTTCTCTCTTATCCTTTGGAAAGTGATTAATTCAAAATTCAAGCTGAGATTCTTTTCCAGGTATTTCACGGCTATTTTTAAGGGGAAAAGATAGTCTTTTATCCTCCAAAATCAAATCCCTACAATATTGGGAAACTCTATCCTCATTGGATCTTTTAGCCGTTGAAATTCTCTGTGCTAAGCAAAAATCTCTCTTTGCTAAACATAGCTGATTTTATCACTTCTCCTTGTTTTTGACCGTTGGATTTTTTGTTTAAAAACTCAACATTTCACTCCCATTCAGAAGAGAAGAAAAAACGAGAAACATACACAACATACGCAAAAAGGGAGAAGTGCAAAAGTGGTTTTTCTAGTGAGAAGAATTTTTCGAGCTACTCTTGAGAAAAGAAAAACCGAGACAAGTTGTGTTTAAGCTGAGCTTTCAAGATATTGGCATACTAGGACCTCATTATACCTTACATCTGCTTAAATCAGAAGTACCCCCGTAAGGTGTTTTGAAACCCTGATCTTGGATCAGAAAAGTGAGTGAGTGGTCCTCAGTCGTGTGGACTTTGGACGTGTCCAATCTGGTGAGATTTGGACATGGTGTAACCTTTCTTAGAAAAGAAGGTTACGTGGTTGCAAGTTGTAACAAGGTGTGCTACATTTGTAACGTGTGAAGCCCGTTAGTGAAAGTGGTTAAATCCTACACGAGGTAGGTCGTGGTTTTTCACACCTCAGTTGGGCTAGAGGTGTTTTGCACGGAAAAATTGTGTGTGCTTTATTTCCGCATCTATCTTGTTGATTTTCGCCTTTGAGCAAATTGAAAACATATGGTGCAAACAAGTTAGAAAGTTGTTTGTAATTCAAGAACAACCTCTGCAATTAGGAGGGTGTTTGTCAGCAAGTACACGAAAATCGAACACCACAATTCACCCCCCTCTTGTGGGTAAGTACTCCTAAATTCAACAAGGTTGGAGTGCAACCTGAGTCACACCAAAAAGAATATATTTATATTTCTTTTTTGTATTTTTCAATAGCAATTTTAGATACCTAGTTAGTGGTTTGAAATTCTTCATCTAAATTAAATGTTTCTTCATGAACTTTCATTGATAGAGCAACATCGATATTAAACGTACCATTTCTACCTTTTGTTTAGGAATTTTCTAATTTCAAGAATAATCTTGACAACTAACTCCCTTACTATTCACCATATTGAACTTCTTCACAATACCTAAACTATGGCGATCACTAAACCAAGAAGTCATATGGGTTATGTTTGAAGACTTAGCTAAGAGTCATGCAAATTCTACCAGGACCACTAGGACCACCCCATGCACACGGTCAATCAATGGATTTACCTGGGCTGACAAATACCTGACCAACGATGGCAATGGCTAGATACTAACTAAATATGCGAACTCCGCTCTGATACCAATCAAGGCCAGGATCAACCTAGGGGGTGTGGGTAAGGGTCTAAATGTGGGATTATTTCGAAGGTGGCAGATCGTCGAGTTGATTTATGTAAAGTGTAATTTTGAATTGATAATTTAAACGATTAAACGAGTGAATAAAAACTTATTTTTATTTGAATAAAACTTTGCATAGGGATTGAGTTGTGGCTCTTGGTAATGGAGTACAAAGGAGTGAGTCTGAGTGTGTGAATTAGGCTGTATGAAATTTTTTACCGTGCAAATTTTACAGTGTTTGATACAATGCTAAGGAATTCCTATTTATAGAGTACAATATGGAAATAATTGTTGACACCTAAATGGAAAAGATTCAACGATAAAAAATGAATCTTGATCTTGATGATGTCTGCCGACAATCTTGGAGACAATCTTGAATTATTGCTGCTTCTTTTTAAACTTAGACTGCAACCACGTAAAAAGTGAAATAGTATTGTGCAATAATGGACTTTGGACTGATCCTGAATTATTGTTCTGATGAGTTATACGGATGCTGACATGTTGAATAATTTATTTTGACGAGTCATAATGATATCCTGATGAGCTGTTTTTGAATAGTGACCTTGTATTATTGCCTTGAGCAATAATTGTTTTTGATGAGCATATATGAATAGTGATTTTGACACGTTGACTTGTACCGTTGCATAATTAAATCCTTTGATTGCTTTGATGATTTCTATGTGCTCATCAAAGGCAATTATGGTCTCGAGAATTCTGCAGGTTCACTATTCAAGACAACTCATCAAGATATCAATGTAGCTCATCAAAAAAAATTGTTCAGCAAGCCAATAACAACGTGACCAATCAGAATAATGTTGCCCACCAATTGAAGAAAGGAACATTAAACTTATATCTTTTCATGAATTAATCCCACTCTTGTCTTATAAATGATTGAGCATTCAGATCAAAGTGTGAAAGAAACCATTCTCTTTTGACCTAATTCTCTATTGAACTAAAATTTTGTCTTAAATAATCTTTACTGATTTCAAATGGCTCTAAAATAACATTGATCATAGAAAATGTTTGAGGTTGCATGGTTGAATATGTTGGTGAACCAATTGTAGGAGAAGCTGCAACTATAGGCTCAGTGACTAGAGCTTTTTAATAAATTTTTTTAGAATCTTCTACTTGGTTATCTTTTAAATAATCATAATTAGAAGACTTAGAAGACACGGAACATGAAGATCGAGGAACTTTAACATTTTCAGAAATCTTGAAGACGAACCTTGTTCTTGGCTCGAATTAAATTTTATTAATACCCTATCATTGGGCTCTTCTATTGTTTGTCGAACATTCATTTGATCAATATTTCTTGGTGGCCTAGTATTCTGAATAATAAATTCTTGAGAAACAGTAATTTTATTCTGTTTTAATAACTTCCGAGTAAAACTAGTAACATTATCTGCTTTGACTTTTAATACCACTGCTTCATCTAAACCAGGTTCTAAAATACATTTAAAATTATGTTGGGATGATAATAATTTGAAATACACTCTATAAGTAATAGCAAAACTTCTTGAAAGCTCACAAAATTGGACCTTTAAATTAATTTGAGTATACCGAAGATGAATATCTAATAATAGGGCATCTATAATCTAAGGGTCATTCTAGGGGCTCCGGCCCCTCAAGTGCACCCCAAAAAAAAAAAAAAAAAACCCAAGGGTCAGTTAAGTCTACTCATTAATTCAGCCAACAATTAAAATATATGGGACCATTGCGAATGTTCATTTAAATCATAGCTCATAATGAATCTTTGGGACATATTAATCTATTGTTTCCAAAGGCTGTGAATATAGGGTAATCTAACCCTGATGTTGCTAAAGGTTGGAGGGCAACTTGAGCCACACCAAAATGAATATATTTGTATCTCTATTTTTATTTTTCAATAGCAATTTTAGAATGTAAGTTAATGGTTTGAAATTCTTTATCTAAACTAAATGTTTCTTCACAATCTTTCATTGATAGAGCAACATCGAAATTAAACTTACCATTTCTACCTTTTGCTTTGGAATTTTCCAATTTGAAAAATAATCTTGACAACTAACTCCCTTGCTTTTAACCACGTTAGACCTCTTCACATTGCCTAAACTAAGACGATCGCTAAACCAAGAGGTCATCTGAGTTTCGTTTCAACACTTAGCTAACGGTTATGCACATTCTAACAGGACCACTGGGACCACCTAACACACGGTTGATCAATGGACTTACCTGGACAGAGAAATAGCTGACCAATGATAGCAATGGCTAGACACTGACTAAATATGCACACTCAGCACTAATACCAATCAAAACCAGGATCGACCTAGGCGGGTAAGGGTAAGGGTATAAATCTGGAACTAATTCGAAGACAGCAGTCTGTCAAACTGATTTATGTAAAGTGTAATTTCGAATTGATCATTTAATCGAATAAATGAGCGAATAAAAACTTACTTTTATTTGACTAAAACTTTGTGTAAGGATTGAATTGATGCTCTTGGTAACGAAGTACGAATGAGTGGAGAAAGCTTGAGAGACTTTGAGGGATGGAGTATTAGACGAGTGAGTGTGAGTGCGTGAATTAGGCTGTATGAAATTTTTTACCGTATGAATTTTACAATGTTTGACAGAACTCTAAGGAGTACCTAATCATAGAATACAATATGAAAATCATTGTTGACACGTGACTAGCAAAGATTCACCGGTAAAAATTTAATCTTGATCTTGGCAATGTCTGCCGACAATCTTCAATTATTGCCACTTCTTTTTTAACTTGGACTGCAACCACATCAAAAGTGAAATTGTATTGCGTAATAATGGACTTTAGACTGATCTGGGATTATTGTTCGAATGGGTCATGCTGATGCTGACATGTTGAATAATTTATTTTGATGAGTCATAGTGATATCCTGATGAGCTATGTTGAATAGTGACTTACATTATAGCCTTGACCAATAATTGCCTTTGATGAGCATATATGAATACTGATTTCGACGGCTTAACCAGTAACCTTGCATAATTGCAATCCATTGATTGCTTTGGTGATTCCTTTATGCTCATCAAAGGCAAGTATGGTTAAGGGAATTATGCACGTCCACTATTCAAGACAGCTGATTAGGATATCAACATAACTCGTCAAAACAAATTATTCAACATGTCAACATCCGCATGACCCATCAAAACAATATTGCGCACCAATTGAAGAAGGCAACATCAACCTTATGTCTTTCGATGTATTAATACCACTCTTGTGTTATGAATGATTGAATGTTTAGATCAAAGTGTGAAAGAAACCATTCTTTTTTAACCTAATTCTCTATTGAGTTGAAATTTTGTCTTAAATAATCTTTACTGATCTCAAATAGCTTTGAAATAACATTGATTGAAGAAAACGTTGGAGGTTACATAGTTGAATATGTTGGTGAACCAATTGAAGAAGAGGCTTCATCTATTGGTTCAGCGATTGGAGGTTTATAACAAATTATTTGAGAATCTTCTGCCTGGTTATCATTCAAATAATCATAATTAGAAGACTTAGAAGGCATGGAATATGAAGATCGCGTAGGTTTAACATTTTTAGAAAATTTTGAAGATGAACCTTTTTCTTGGCTTGAATTAAGTCTTGTTAATACTTTATCATCGGGCTCTTCTATTATTTGTTGAATATTCTTTTGAGCAACATTTCTTGGTGGCCTAGTATTTTGAATAATAAATTCTTGAGAAACAATAAATCCATTCCATTTTAATAACTTGGAGTAAAAAAGTACTAACATTACCTAATTCGGCTTTTAGTAACATTGTTTCACCTAAACTAGGTTTTAATATACGTTTAGGATTAAGTTAGGATGATAATAATTTGAAATACACTCTATATGTTTCAGCAAAATTTCTTGAAAGCTCACGAAATAGGGCCTTTAAATTATTTTGAATATTATGAAGATGAATATCTAACAAAAAAGTATCTATAATCCAAGGGTTATTTAAGTCTACTGAATAATGTGGACAACAATTGCAATATCTGGGACTATAGCAAATGTTCAGCTAAATCATAGCAAATAATGATTCTTTGTGAGGTACTAATCCATTGTCTCTACAGGCCGTGAATATAGGCCACTCTAACCTTGATGTTGTTAAAGGTTGGAGTGCAACCTGAGTCACCCCAAAATGAATATATCTATATTTCTTTTTTGTATTTTTCAACAGCAATTTTAGATAGCAAGTTAATGGCTTGAAATTCTTCATCTAAACTAAATGTTTCTTCACGAACTTTCATTGATAGAGCAACATCGATATTAAATCTGCCATTTCTACCTTTTGTTTAGGAATTTTCCAATTTCCAAAATAATCTTGACAACTAACTCCCTTGCTGTTCACCATATTGAACTTCTTCACAATACCTAAACTATGGCGATCGCTAAACCAAGAAGTCATATGGGTTATGTTTGAAGACTTAGCTAAGAGTCATGCAAATTCTACCAGGACCACTGGGACCACCCCATTCGACCACCTAACACACGGTTGATCAACGGACTTACCTGGGCTGACAAATACCTAACCAACGATGGCAATGGCTAGACACTAACTAAATATGCAAACTCGGCTCTGATACCAATCAAGGCCGGGACCAACCTAGGGGGTATGGGTAAGGATCTAAATGGGGGATTATTTTGAAGGTGGCAGAGTGTCGAATTGATTTATATAAATATAATTTTGAATTGATAATTTAAACGAATAAACGAGCGAATAAAAACTTGGTTTTATTTGAATAAAACTTTACACAGGGATTGAGTCGTGGCTCTTGGTAATGGAGTACAAAGGAGTGGAGAAAGCTTGAGAGGGTTCGAGGGGATGGAGGATTAGAAGAGTGACTCCGACTGTGTGAATTAGGCTGCATGAAATTTTTTGCCGTGTGAATTTTGCAGTGTTTCATACAACGCTAAGGAGTTCCTATTTATAGAGTACAATATGGAAATAATTGTTGGCACCTGAATGGCAAAGATTCAATGATAAAAAGTGAATCTTGATCTTGATAACGTCTGCCGACAATGTTGGAGATAATCTTGAATTGTTGCTGCTTCTTTTTGAACTTGGACTGCAGCCACGTAAAAGGTAAAACAGCATTACACAATAATGGACCTTGGACTGATCCTTAATTATTGTTCTGATGCATCATGCGGATGCTAACATGCTGAATAATTTATTTTGACAAGTCATAATGATATCCTGACGAGCTGTTTTTGAATAGTGACCTTGCATTATTGCCTTGAGCAATAATTGCTTTTGATGAGCATATATGAATAGTGATTTTGACACGTTGACCTCTAACATTGCATAATTGCAATCCTTTGATTGCTTTGATGATTACTATGTGTTCATCAAAGGCAATTATGGTCACGGGAATTATGCAAGTTCACTATTCAAGACCGCTCATCAGGATATCAACCTAGCTCATCGAAACAAATTATTCAACAAGCCAACATTCGTATGACCAATCAGAATAATGTTGCCCACCAATTGAGGAAAGGAACATTAAACTTATATCTTTTAATGAATTAATCCCACTCTTGTCTCATGAATGATTGAGCATTTAAATCAAAGTGTGAAAAAAACCATTCTCTTTTGACCTAATTCTCTATTGAATTAAAATTTTGTCTTAACTAATCTTTACTGATTTCAAATGGCTCTAAAATAACATTGATTTAAGAAACTGTTGGAGATTGCATAGTTGAATATGTTGGTGAACCAATTGCAAAAGAAGCTGCAACTATAGGCTCAGCGACTAGAGCTTTATAATAAATTTTTTGAGAATCTTCTACTTGGTTATCTTTTAAATAGTCATAATTAGAAGACTTAGAAGGCACGGAATATGAAGATCGAGGAAGTTTAACATTTTCAGAAATCTTGAAGATGAACTTTGTTCTCGGCTCGAATAAAATTTTATTAATACTCTATATCGGGCTCTTCTATTATTTGTCGAACATGCTTTTGATCAATATTTCTTGGTGGCCTAGTATTTTGAATAATAAATTCTTGAGAAACAGTAATTTCAATCCATTTTAATAACTTTCGAGTAAAACTACAGCATTATTCAATTTGACTTTTAATACCATTGTTTCATCTAAACTATGTTCTGAAATATGTTTAGGATTACGTTGGGATGATAATAATTTGAAATACACTCTATAAGTAATAGCAAAACTTCTTAAAAGCTAACAAAATTGGACCTTCAAAACATTTTGAATATAAGGAAGATGAATATCTAATAATAAAGCATCTATAATCCAAGGGTCATTCTAGGGGCTTCGGCCCCTCAAGTGCACTAAAAACAAAAAATAAAACCCAAGGGTCATTTAAGTCTGTTGAATAATTCAGCCAACAATTAAAATATATGGGACCATTGCAAATGTTCGTTTGAATCATAGCTAATAATGAATCTTTGTGACATATTAATCTATTGTTTCCAAAGGCTGTGAATATAGGGCAATCTAACCTTGGTGTTGCTAAAGGTTGGAGTGCAACCTGAGCCACACCAAAATGAATATGTCTATATTTCTATTTATATTTTTCAATAGCAATTTTAGAATGTAAGTTAATGGTTTGAAATTCTTTATCTAAACTAAATGTTTCTTCACGATCTTTTATTGATAGAGCAACGTCGATATTAAACTTACCATTTCCAGCTTTTGCATAGGAATTTTCCAATTTGAAAAATAATCTTGACAACTAACTCCCTTGCTATTAACCACATTAGACTTCTTCGCACTACCTAAACTAAGACGATTGCTAAACCAAGAGGCCGTCTGAGTTTCGTTTCAACACCTAACTAAGAGTTATGCACATTCTACCAGGACTATTGGGACCACCCCATCAGGACCACCTAACACACGGTTGATCAATGGACTTACCTGGGCAGACAAATAGCTGACCAATGATAGCAATGACTAGACGCTGACTAAATATGCACACCCAGCTCTAATACCAATTGAGGCCAGGATTGACCTAGGCGGGTAAGGGTAAGGATCTAAATCTGGGATTAATTTGAAGACAGCAGTGTGTCAAACTGATTTATGTAAAGTGCAATTTTGAATTGATCATTTAGTCGAATAAACGAGCGAATACAAACTTACTTTTGTTTGACTAAAACTTTGCACAAGGATTGAATTGATTCTCTTGGTAATGGAGTACAAACGAGTGGAGAAAGCTTGAGAGATTTTGAGGGAACAGAGTATTACAAGAGTGAGTGTGAGTGTGTGAATTAGGCTATATGAAATTTTTTGCCATATGAATTTTACAGTGTTTGATACAACCCTAAGGAGTACCTATTTATAGAATACAATATGAAAATCATTATTGACATGTGACTGGTAAAGATTCAATGATAAAAATTTAATCTTGATATTGATAATGTTTGCCGACAATCTTGAATTATTGCCACTTCTTTTTTAACTTGGACTGCGACCACGTCAAAAGTGAAGCAGTATTGCGCAATGATGGACTTTGGACTGATCTGGGATTATTATTCTTATGGGTCATGCTGATGTTGACATGTTGAATAATTTATTTTGATGAGTCATTGTGATATCTTGACGAGCTGTGTTGAACAGTGACTTGCATTATTACCTTGAGCAATAATTGCCTTTGATGAGCATATATGAGTAGTGATTTCGACAGGTTAACCAATAACCTTCCATAATTGCAATCCATTGATTGCTTTGGTGATTCCTTTATGCTCATCAAAGGTAAGTATGGTTAAGGGAACTATGCACGTCCACTATTCAAGACAGCTCATCAGGATGTCAACATAACTCACCAAAACAAATTATTCAACATGTCAACATCGGCATGACCCATCAAAACAATATTCCACACTAATTGAAGAAAGCAACATTAACCTTATGCCTTTCGATGAATTAATACCACTCTTGTGTTATGAATGATTGAAGGTTTAGATCAAACTGTGAAATAAACCATTCTTTTTTGGCCTAATTCTCCACTGGGCTGAAATTTTGTCTTAAATAATCTTTACTGATTTCAAATGGCTTTGAAATAACATTGATTGAAGAAAATGTTGGAGGCTGCATAGTTGGATATGTTGGTGAACTAATTAAAGAAGAAACTTCATCTATTGGCTCAGTGATTGGAGGTTTATAACAAATTATTTAAGAATCTTCTACCTGGTTATCGTACAAATAATCATTATTGGAAGATTTAGACGGCATGGAATATGAAGATCAAGGAAGTTTAACCTTTTTAGAAAATTTTGAAGATGAACCTTTTTCTTGGCTTGAATTAAATCTTGTTAATACTTTACGATTGGGCTCTTCTATTATTTGTTGAACATTCTTTTGAGCAACATTTCTTGGAGGCATAGTATTTTGCATAATAAATTCTTAAGAAACAATAACTCTATTCCATTTTAATAACTTTGGAGTAAAAAAGTACTAACATTACCTAATTCGGCTTTTAGTAACATTGTTTCACCTAAATTAGGTTTTAATATATGTTTAGAATTAAGATGGGATGATAAAAATTTGAAATACACTCTATATGTATCAGCAAAATTTCTTGAAAGCTCACGAAATTGGACCTTTAAATTATTTTGAATATTATGAAGATGAATATCTAATAAAAAAGTATCTATTATCCAAAGGTCATTTAAGTCTACTGAATAATATGGACAATAATTGCAATATATGGGACTGCAGTCAATGTTCATCTGAATCGTAGCAAATAATGAATCTTTGTGAGGTACTAATCTATTGTCTATGCAGGCCATGAATATAGGGCACTCTAACCTTGATGTTGTTAAGGGTTGGAGTGCAACCTGAGTCACACCAAAACAAATATATTTATATTTCTTTTTGTATTTTTCAATAGCAATTTTAGATAGCAAGTTACTGGTTTGAAATTCTTCATCTAAACTAAATGTTTCTTCACAAGCTTTCATTGATAGTGCAACATCGATATTAAACCTACCATTTCTAGGTTTTGTTTAGGAATTTTCCAATTTGAAAACTAATCTAGACAACTAACTCCCTTGCTATTCACCATGTTGAACTTCTTCATAATACCTAAACTATGGAGATCGCTAAACCAAGAGGTCATATTGGTTATGTTTGAACACTTAGCTAAGAGTCATACAAATTCTACCAAGACCACTAAGACCGCCCCATCGAACTACCAAACACATGATCGATCAACGGACTTACACGGGCTGACAAATACGTGACCAACGATAGCAACGGCTAGACACTAACTAAATATGCAAACTCGGCTCTGATACCAATCAAGGCCAAGATCAACCTAGGGGGTATGGGTAAGGCTCTAAATGTGGGATTATTTCAAAGGTGGCAGAGTGTCAAATTGATTTATGTAAAGTATAATCTTGATAACTAACTCCCGTGCTATTAACCATATTAGACTTCTTCACACAACCTAAACTAAGACGATCACTAAACCAAGAGCTCATCTGAGTTTCATTTTAACACTTAGCTAAGAGTTACGCACATTCTACCGAGACCACTGGGACCACCCCATCGGGACCACCTAACACACCGTTGATCAATGAACTTACCTAGGCCGAGAAATAGCTGACTAATGATAGCAATGGTTAGACACTGACTAAATATGCACACTCAGCTCTGATACCAATCGAGACCAGGATCGACCTAGGCGGGTAAGGGTAAGGGTCTAAATCTGGGATTAATTTGAAGGCAGCAGTGTGTCAAACTGATTTTTGTAAAGTGTTATTTCAAATTGATCATTTAATAGAATAAACGTGCGAATAAAAACTTACTTTTATTTGAATAAAACTTTGTACAGGGATTGAATTGTGGCTCTTCATAATGGAGTACAAAGAAGTGGAGAAAGCTTGAGAGGGTTCGAGGGGATGGAGGATTACAAGAGCGACTTTGAGTGTGTGAATTAGGCTATATGAAATTTTTTGCCGTGTGAATTTTGCTGTGTTTGGTACAACGCTAAGGAGTTCCTATTTATGGAATATAGTATGGAAATAATTGTTGACACCTGAATGGCAAAGATTCAATGATAAAAATTGAATCTTGATCTTGATAATATCTACCGACAATCTTGGAGACAATCTTGAAGAAACAACGCTAAGGAGTTCCTATTTATAGAATACAATATGGAAATAATTGTTGACACCTGAATGGCAAAGATTCAACGATACAAATTGAATTTTGGTCTTGATAATGTCTACCGACAATCTTGGAGACAATCTTAAATTATTGCTGCTTCTTTTTGAACTTGGACTGCAGCCAAGTAAAATGTGAAACAGTATTGTGCAGCAATAGACTTTGGACTAATCCTAAATTACTGTTCTGATGGGTCATGCGGATGCTGACATATTGAATAATTTATTTTGATGAGTCACAATGATATCCTGATGAGCTGTTTTTGAATGGTGACCTTGCATTATCGCCTTGAGCAATAATTGCTTTTGATGAGCATATATGAATAGTGATTTTGACATGTTAACCTGTAACGTTGCATAATTGAAATCTTCTGATTGCTTTGATCATTCCTATGTGCTCATCAAAGGCAATTATGGTTACGGGAATTATGCAGGTTCGCTATTCAAGACAGCTCATCAGGATATCATCGTAACTCATTGAAACAAATTATTCAACAAGCAAACATCAGCGCGACTTATCAGAATAATGTTGCCCACCAATTGAAGAAAGGAACATTAAATTTATATCTTTTCCTTAATTAATCCCACTCTTGTCTTATGAATGACTGAGCATTCAGATCAAAATGTAAAAGAAATCATTCTCTTTTTAACCTAATTCTCTTTTGAATTAAAATTTTGTCTTAAACAATCTTTACTGATTTCAAATGGCTCTAAAATAATGTTGATTTAAGAAAATATTGGAGGTTGCATAGTTGAATATGCTGGTGAACCAATTGCAGAAGAAGCTACAACTATAGGCTCAGCGGTTAGAGCTTTATAATAAATTTTTTGAGAATCTTATACATGGTTATCTTTTAAATAATCATAATTAGAAGACTTAGAAGGCACGGAATATGAAGATCGAGGAGGTTTGACATTTTCAGAAAATCTTGAGGATGAACCTTGTTCTCGGCTTGAATTAAATTTTATTAATACTCCATCATCGGGCTCTTCTGTCATTTGCCGAACATTCTTTTGATCAATATTTCTTGGTGGCCTAGTATTTTGAATAATAAATTCTTGAGAAATAGTAATTTCATTCTATCTTAATGACTTTCGAGTGCAAGTAGTAACATTATCTGCTTTGGCTTTTAATACCATTGTTTTATCTAAACTAGGCTCTAAAATACATTTAGGATTATGTTGGGATGATAATAATTTGAAATACACTCCATAAGTAATAGCAAAACCTCTTGAAAGCTCACAAAATTGGACCTTTAAATTATTTTGAATATAACGACGATGAATATCTAATAATAGAGCATCTATAATCCAAGGGTCATTCTTGGGGCCTCGGCCCCTCAAGTGCACCCAAAAAAAAAAAAAAAAACCTAAGGGTCATTTAAGTCTACTAAATAATTCGGCCAGCAATTAAAATATATGGGACCATTGCAAATGTTCGTTTGAATTACAGCTAATAATGAATCCCTCTGACATATTAATCTATTGTTTCCAAAGGCTGTGAATATAGGGCAATGTAACCCTGATGTTGTTAAAGGTTAGAGTGCAACCTGAGTCCCACCAAAATGAATACATCTATATTTCTATTTGTATTTTTCAATAGCATTTTAGAATGTAAGTTAACGGTTTGAAATTCTTTATCTAAACTAAATGCTTCTTCATGATCTTTCGTTGATTGAGCAACTAACTCCAATTTGAAAAATAATCTTGATAACTAACCCCCGTGTTATTAACCATATTAGACTTCTTCACACAATCTAAACTAAGATGATCACTAAACTAAGAGCTTATCTAAATTTCGTTTTAACACTTAGCTAAGAGTTACGCACATTCTACCAGGACCACTGGGACCACCCCATCGGGAACACCTAACACGCAGTTGATCAATGGACTTACCTGGGCAGAGAAATAGCTAACTAATGATAGCAATGGCCAGACACTGACTAAATATGCACACTCAGCTTTGATACCAATCGAGACCAGGATCGACCTAGATGGGTAAGGGTAAGGGTCTAAATCCGGGATTAATTTGAAGGCAGCAGTGTGTCAAACTGATTTATGTAAAGTGTAATTTCAAATTGATTATTTAATAAAATAAATGAGTGAATAAAAACTTACTTTTATTTGACTAAATCTTTGTACAGGGATTGAATTGATGCTCTTGGTAACGGAGTACAGACGACTGGAGAAAGCTTGAGAGAGTTTGAGGGGATGGATTATTACAAGAGTGAGTGTGAGTGTGTGAATTAGGCTACATGAAATTTTTTGCCATATGAATTTTACAGTGTTTGATACAACCCTAAGGAGTGCCTATTTATAGAATGCAATATGGAAATCATTTTTGACACATGACTAGTAAAGATTCAACGATAAAAATTTAATCTTGATCTTGATAATGTCTGCCGACAATCTTGAATTATTGCCACTTCTTTTTTAACTTGGAGTGCAACCACGTCAAAAGTGAAACAGTATTGTGCAATAATGAACTTCGGACTGATCTGGGATTATTGTGCTTATGGGTCATGCTGATACTGACATGTTGAATAACTTATTTTGATGAGTCATTGTGATATCCTGATGAGCTGTGTTGAATAGTGACTTGCATTATTGCCTTGAGCAATAATTGCCTTTGATGAGCATATATGAGTAGTGATTTCGACAGGTTAACCAGTAACCTTGCATAATTGCAATCCATTGATTGTTTTGGTGATTCCTTTGTACTCATCAAAGGCAATTATGGTTAAGGGAATTATGCACATTCACTATTCAAGACAGCTCATCAGGATATCAATAGAACTGATCAGAACAAATTATTCAACATGTCAACGTCGGTATGACTCATCAAAACAATATTGCGCACCAATTGGAGAAAGCAACATTAACCTTATGTCTTTTGATGAAT
Source organism: Carnegiea gigantea (assembly GCA_029747015.1). Classification (NCBI taxonomy): domain Eukaryota; kingdom Viridiplantae; phylum Streptophyta; class Magnoliopsida; order Caryophyllales; family Cactaceae; genus Carnegiea; species Carnegiea gigantea. The sequence goes on along the minus strand of JAKOGI010000303.1, from coordinate 450,836 downwards.
TAATACCACTCTTGTGTTACGAATGATTGAATGTTTAGATCAAAGTGTGAAAGAAACCATTCATTTTTGACCTAATTCTCCACTGAGTTGAAATTGTGTCTTAAATAATCTTTACTAACTTCAAATTGCTTTGAAATAACATTGACTGAAGAAAATGTTGGATGTTGCATAGTTGAATATGTTGGTGAACCAATTAAAGAAGAAGCTTTATCTATTGGCTCAGTAATTGGACGTTTATAGCAAATTATTTGAGAATCTTCTATCTGGTTATCGTTCAAATAATCATAATTAGAAGACTTAAAAGGCATGGAATATGAAGATCGAGGAAGTTTAACATTTTAGAAAATTATGAAGATGAACCTTTCTCTTAGCTTGTATTAAATCTTGTTAATACTTTACCATCGGGCTCTTCTATTATTTGTTGAACATTCTTTTGAGCAACATTTCTTGGTGGCCTAGTATTTTGAATAATAAATTCTTGAGAAACAATAAATCCATTCCGTTTTAATAACTTTGGAGTAAAAAAGTACTAACATTACCTAATTCGGCTTTTAGTAACATTGTTTCACCTAAACTAGGTTTTAATATACATTTAGGATTACGTTATGATGATAATAATTAGAAATACACTCTATGCGTATCAATAAAATTTCTTGAAAGCTCACGAAACTGGACCTTTAAATTACTTTGAATAGTATGAAGTTGAATATCAACTTAAAAAGTATCTATAATCCAAGGGTCATTTAAGTCTACGGAATAACATGGACAACAATTGCAATGTATAGGGCTATAGCGAATGTTCGTCTAAATCATAGCAAATAATGAATCTTTGTGAGGTACTAATCTATTGTCTCTAAAGGCCGTGAATATCGGGGACTCTAACCTTGATGTTGTTAAAGGTTGGAGTGCAACCTGAGTCACACCAAAACGAATATATCTATATTTCGTTTTGTATTTTTCATTAACAATTTTAGACAGCAAGTTAACGGTTTGAAATTCTTCATCTAAACTAAATGTTTCTTCACGAACTTTCATTGATAGAGCAACGTCGATATTAAACCTACCATTTCTACCTTTTGTTTAAGAATTTTGCAATTTGAAAATAATCTTGGCAGCTAACTCCCTTGCTATTCAGCGTATTGAACTTCTTCACAATACCTAAACTATGGGGATCGCTAAAGCAAGAAGTCATATGGGTTATGTTTGAAGACTTAGCTAAGAGTCATGCAAATTCTACTAGAACCACTAGCACCACTCCACCGGCCCACTTAACACATGGTCGATTAACGGACTTACCTGGGCTGATAAACACCTGACCAACGATAGCAATGGCTAGGTACTAACTAAATATGCAAACTCGGCTCTGATACCAATCAAGGCCAGGATCAACCTAGGGGGTATGGGTAACGATCTAAATGTGGGATTATTTTGAAGGTGGCAGAGTGTCAAATTGATTTATGTAAAGTGTAATTTTGAATTTATAAATGAAATGAATAAACGAGCAAATAAGAACTTACTTTTATTTGAATAAAATTTTGTACAGGGATTGAATTGTGGCTCTTGGTAAAGAAGTATAAAGGAGTGGAGAAAGCTTAAGAGGGTTCAAGGGATGGAGGATTACAAGAGTGACTCTGAGTGTCTGAATTAGGCTATATGAAATTTTTCGCCATGTGAATTTTGCAGTGTTTGATACAACATTGAGGAGTTCCTATTTATAGAACTCAATATGGAAATAATTGTTGACACCTGAATGATAAAGATTCAATGATAAAAGTTGAATCCAAATCTTGATAATGTCTGCCGACAATCTTAGAGACAATATTGAATTGTTGCTGCTTCTTTCTGAACTTAGACTGCAACCACGTAAAAAGTGAAATAGCATTGCGCAATCATGGACTTTAGATTGATCATGAATTATTGTTCTGATGGGTCATGCGGATGCTGACATGTTGAATAATTTATTTTGAGGAGTCATGGTCATATCCTGATGAGCTGTTTTTAAATAGTGACCTTGTATTATTGCCTCGAGCAATAATTGCTTTTGATGAGCATATATGAATAGTGATTTTGATACGTTGACCTATAACGTTGCATAATTGCAATCCTTTAATTGCTTTGATGATTCGTATGTGCTCATCCAAGGCAATTATAATCACGGGAATTATGCAAGTTCACTATTCAAAATAGCTCATCAGGATATCAACGTAAGTCATCGAAACAAATTATTCAACAAGCCAACATCATCGCGACCAATCAGAATAATGTTGCCCACCAATTGAAGAAAGGAACACTAAACTTATATCTTTTGATGAATTAATCCCACTCTTATCTTATGAATGATTGAGCATTCCGATGAAAGTGTGAGGGAAACCATTCTCTTTTGACCTAATTCTCTATTGAATTAAAATTTTGTCTTAAATAATCTTTACTGATTTCAAATGGCTCTGAAATATAATTGATTTAACAAAATGTCGACGGTTGCATCGTTGAATATGTTGGTGAACCAATTGTAGAAGAAGCTGCAGCTATAGGCTCAGCGACTAGAGCTTTATAATAAATTTTTTAAGAATCTTCTACTTGGTTATCTTTTAAATAATCATAATAGAAGACTTATAAGGCACAGAACATGAAGATCGAGGAAGTTTAACATTTTCAGAAGTCTTGAAGATGAACCTTGTTCTTGGCTTGAATAAAATTTTATTAATACTCTATCATCGGACTCTTCTATTATTTGTTGAACATTCTTTTGATCAATATTTCTTGGTGGCCTAGTATTTTGAATAATAAATTCTTGAGAAATAGTAATTTCATTGCACTTTAATAACTTTTGAGTAAAAGTAGTAACATTATCTGCTTTGGCGTTTAATACCATTGCTCCATCTAAGCTGGGTTCTAAAATACATTTCGGATTATGTTAGGATGATAACAATTTGAAATACACTCTATAAGTAATACCAAAACTTCTTGAAGGCTCACAAAATTGGACCTTTAAATTATTTTGAATATAACGAAGATGAATATCTAATAATAGAGCACCTATGATCCAAGGGTCATTCTAGGGACTTCGCCCCCTCAAGTGCGCCCAAAAAAAAAAAAAAAGGGTCATTTAAGTCAACTGAATAATTCGGCCAACAATTAAACTGTATGGGACCATTGCAAATGTTCCTTTGAATCATAGCTAATAATGAATCTTTGTGATGTATTAATCTATTGTTTCCAAAGGCAGTGAATATAGGGCAATCTAACCCTGATGTTGTTAAAGGTTGGAGTGTAACCTGAGTCACACCAAAATGAATATATCTATATTTCAATTTGTATTTTTCAAAAGTACTTTTAGAATGTAAGTTAATGGTTTGAAATTCTTTATCTAAACTAAATGTTTGTTCATGATCTTTCATTAATAGAGCAACATCGAAATTAAACTTACCATTTCTACCTTTTGCTTAGGAATTTTCCAATTTGAAAAATAATCTTGACAACTAACTCACTTACTATTAAACACATTAGACTTCTTCACACTACCTAAACTAAGACGATTGCTAAACCAAGAGGTCATCTGAGTTTCATTTTAACACTTAGCAAAGAGTTATGCACATTCTACTGGGACCACTGGGACCACCCCATCGGGACCATCTAACACACGGTTGATCAATGGACTTACCTGGACAGTGAAATAGCTGACCAACGATAGCAATGGCTAGACACTGACTAAATATGCACACTCAGCTCTGATACCAATTGAGACCAGGATCGACCTAGACGGGTAAGGGTAAGGGTCTAAATCTAGGATTAATTCGAAGCCAGCAGTGTGTCAAACTGATTTATTTATAGTGTAATTTCGAATTGATCATTTAATCGAATAAACGAGCGAATAAAAACTCACTTTTATTTGACTAAAACTTTGTACAAGGATTGAATTGATGCTCTTGATAATGGAGTACAAACGGCTGGAGAAAGCTTGAGAGAGTTCAAGGGCATGGAGTATGACAAGAGTGAGTGTAAGTGTGTGAATTGGGCTGTGTGAAATTTTTTACAGTATGAATTTTACAGTGTTTGATACAACCCTAATGAGTACCTAGTTATAGAATACAATGAGGAAATCATTGTTGACGCGTGACTAGTAAAGATTCAACGATAAAAGTTTAATCTTGATCTTGATAATGTCTGCCGACAATCTTGAATTATTGCCACTTCTTTTTTGACTTGGACTGTAACCACGTCAAAGTGAAATAGCATTGCGCAATAATGGACTTTGGACTGATATGGATTATTGTTCTAATAGGTCATGCTGATGCTGACATGTTGAATAATTTATTTTGATGAGTCATAGTGATATCCTGATTAGCTGTGTTAAATAGTGACTTGCATTATTGCCTTGAGCAATAATTACATTTAATCAGCATATATGAGTACTAATTTCGACAGGTTAACCAGTAACCTTGCACAATTGCAATCCATTGACTGCATTGGTGATTCCTTTATGCTGATCAAAGGCAAGTATGGTTAAGCGAATTATGCACATCTGCTATTCAAGACAGCTCATCAAGATATCAACATAGCTTATCAAAACAAATTATTCAACATGTCAACATCAGCATGACCCATCAAAACAATATTACGCACTAATTGAAGAAAGCAACATTAACCTTATGTCTTTTGATGAATTAATAACACTCTTATGTTATGAATGATTGAATGTTTTGATCAAAGTGTGAAAGAAACCATTTTTTTTTACCTAATTCTCCATTGAGTGGAAATTTTGTCTTAAATAATTTCACTGATTTCAAATGGCCTTGAAATTACGTTGATTGAAGAAAATGTTGGAGGTTGTATAGTTGAATATGTTGATGAACCAATTGAAGAAGAAGCTTCATCTATTGGCTCAGCGATTGGAGGTTTATAATAAATTATTTGAGAATCTTCTACCTAGTTATCGTTTAAATAATCATAATTAGAAGACCTAGAGGGTATGGAATATGAAGATCGAGGAAGTTCAACATTTTTAGAAAATTTTGAAGTTGAACCTTTTTCTTGGTTTGAATTAAATCTTGTTAATACTTGACCATCGGGCTCTTCTATTATTTGTTGAACATTCTTTTGAGCAACATTTCTTGGTGGCCTAGTATTTTGAATAATAAATTCTTGAGAAACAATAAATCCATTCCATTTTAATAACTTTGGAGTAAAAAAGTACTAGCATTACCTAATTCGGCTTTTAGTAACATTGTTTCACCTAAACTAGGTTTTAATATATGTTTAGGATTAAGTTGGGATGATAACAATTTGAAATACACTCTATGAGTATTAGCAAAATTTCTTGAAAGCTTATGAAATTGGACCTTTAAGTTATTTTGAATATTATGCAGATGAATATCTAATAAAAAAGTATCTATAATCCAAGGGTCATTTAATACTACTTAATAATATGGACAACAATTGCAATATATGGGACTATAGCAAATGTTCATCTGAATCATAGCAAATAATGAATCTTTTTGAGGTACTAATTTATTGTCTCTAAAGGCCGTGAATATAGGGCACTCTAACCTTGATGTTGTTAAAGGTTGGAGTGCAACTTGAGTCATACCAAAATGAATATATCTATATTTCTTTTTGGGTTTTTCAATAGTAATTTCAGATAGCAAGTTAATGGTTTTGAAATTCTTCATCTAAACTAATTGTTTCTTCTCCAACATTCATTGGTAGGGCAACATCGATATTAAACCTACCATTTCTACCTTTTGGTTAGGAATTTTCCAATTTGAAAACTAATGTTGACAACTAACTCCCTTGTTGTTCACTATATTAAACTTCTTCACAATACCTAAACTATGGCGATCGCTAAACCAAGAAGTCATATGGCTTATGTTTGAAGACTTAGCTAAGAGTCATGCAAATTCTACCAGGACCACTGGGACCACCCCATCGGACCACCTAACACACGATCGATCTACAGACTTACCTGGGCTGACAAATACCTGACCAATGATAGCAATGGCTAGACACTAAGTAAATATACAAACTCGGCTCTAATACCAATCAAGGCCAGGATCAACATAGGCGGTATGGGTAAGCGTCTAAATGTGGGATTATTTCAAAGGTGGCAAAGTGTCAAATTGATTTTTATAGAGTGCAATTTTGAATTGATAATTTGAACGAATAAACGAGCGAATAATAACTTACTTTTATTTGAATAAAACTTTGTACATGGATTGAATTGTGGCTCTTGGTAATGGAGTACAAAGGAGTAGAGAAAGCCTGAGAGGGTTCGCGGGGATGAAGGATTACAAGAGTGAGTCTGAGTGCGCGAATTAGGTTGTATGAAATTTTTTGCCGTGTGAATTTTGTAGTGTTTGATACAATGCTAAGGAGTTCCTATTTATGGAATACAATATGGAAATAATTATTGACACCTAAATGGCAAGATTCAATGATAAAAAGTGAGTCTGAATGTGCGAATCAGGCTTCTTTTGGAACTTGGACTGCAACCATGTAGAAAGTGAAATAGTATTGCGCAATAATGGACTTTGGACTGATCCTGAATTATTGCTCTGATGAGTCATGCAGATGCTAACATGTTGAATAATTTATTTTGACGAGTCATAATGATATCCTAATGAGCTGTTTTTGAATAGTGACCTTGCATTATTGCCTTGAGAAAAAATTGCTTTTGATGAGCATATATGAATAATGATTTTAACACGTTGACCTGTAACGTCGCATAATTAGAATCCTTTGATTACTTTGATGATTCATATGTGCTCATCAAAGGGAATTATGGTCGCGGAGATTATGTAGGTTCACTATTCAAGATAGCTCATCAAGATATCAACGTAAGTCATCGAAATAAATTATTCAACAAGTCAACATCAGTGCGACCAATCAGAATAATATTGCCCACCAATTGAAGAGAGCAACATTAAACTTATATCTTTTCATAAATTAATCCCACCATTGCCTTATGAATGATTGAGCATTCAGATCAAAGTGTGAGAGAAACCATTCTCTTTTGACCTAATTCTCTGTTGAATTAGAATTTTGTCTTAAATAAACTTTACTGATTTCAAATGGCTCTGAAATAACATTGATTTAAGAAAATGTTGGAGGTTGCATAGTTGAATATGTTGGTGAACCACTTGCAGAAGAAGCCGCAGCTATAGGCTTAGCGACGAAAGCTTTATAATAAATTTTTAAAGAATCTTCTACTTGGTTATCTTTTAAATAATCATAATTAGAGGACTCAGAAGGCACGGACTATGGAGATCGAGGAAGTTTAACATTTTCAGAAATCTTAAAGATGAACCTTGTTCTCGGCTTGAATTAAATTTTATTAATACTCTATCATCGGGCTCTTCTATTACTTGTTGAACATTCTTTTGATCAATATTTCTTGGTGGCCTAGTGTTTTGAATAATAAATTCTCGAGAAACAGTAATTTCATTTCATTTTAACAACTTTCGAGTAAAAGAAATAACATTACATGCTTTGGCTTATAATACTATTGTTCCATCTAAACTAGGTTCTAAAATACATTTAGGATTATGTTGGAATGATAATAATTTGAAATACACCCTACAAGTAATAGCAAAACTTCTTAAAAGCTCACAAAATGGGACCTTTAAATTATTTTGAATATAACGAAGATGAATATCTAATAATAGAGCATCTATAATCCAAGGGTCATTCTAGGGGCTTCGGCCCCTCAAGTGCACCAAAAAAAAAAAAAAACCCAAGGGTCATTTAAGTCTACTGAATAATTTGGCCAACAATTAAAGTATATGGGACCATTACAAATGTTCATTTAAATCATAGCTAATAATGAATCTTTGTGACGTATTAATCTATTGTTTCCAAAGGCTGTGAATATAGGGCAATGCAACCCTGATGTTGTTAAAGGTTGGAGTGCAACTTGAGTCACACCAAAGTGAATATATCCATATTTCTATTTGTATTTGTCAATAGCAATTTTACAATGTAAGTTAATGGTTTGAAATTCTTTATGTAAACTAAATGTGTCTTCACGATCTTTCACTAATAGAGCAACATCGAAATTAAACTTACCATTACTACCTTTTGCTTAGGAATTTTCCAATTTGAAAAATAATCTTGACAACTAACACCCTTGCTATTAACCACATTAGACTTCTTCACACTACCTAAACTAAGACGATCGCCAAACCAAGAGGTCATCTCAGCTTCGTTTCAACACTTAGCAAAGAGTTATTCACATTCTACCGAGACCACTAGCACCGCCCGATCGGGACCACCTAACACACGGTTGATCGATGGACTTACTCGGAAATACAAATAGCTGACCAATGATAGTAATAGCTCAACACCGACTAAATATGCACACTCAAATCTGATACCAATCGAGACCAGGATCGACCAAGGTGGGTAAGGTTAAGGGTCTAAATCCGGGATTAATTCGAAGGCAGTAGTGTGTCAAACTGATTTATGTAAAGTGTAGTTTCGAATTGATCATTTAATCGAATAAACGAGCGAATAAAAACTTATTTTTATTTGACTAAAACTTTATGCAAGGATTGAATGAATGCTCTTGGTAACGGAGTACAAATGATTGGAGAAAGCTTGAGAGAGTTTGAGGGGACAGAGTATTACAAGAGTGACTGTGAGTGTGTGAATTAAGCTGTATGAAATTTTTTGCCGTATGAATTTTACAGTGTTTGATAGAACCCTAAGGAGTTCCTATTTATAGAAGAAAATATGAAAATCATTATTGACACATGACTAGTAAAGATTCAACGACAAAAATTTAATCTTGATCTAGGTAATGTCTGCCGACAATCTTGAATTATTGCCACTTCTTTTTTAACTTTGACTGCAACCACGTCAAAAGTGAAACAGTATTGCGCAATAATGGACTTCGGACTTGTCTGGGATTATTGTTCTAATGGGTCATGCAGATGCTGACATGTTGAATAATTTATTTTGATGAGTCTTGGTGATATCCTGATGAGCTGTGTCGAATAGTGACTTGCATTATTACCTTGAGCAATAATGGCCTTTGATAAGCATGTGTGAGTACAGATTTCGACAAGTTAACCAGTAACCTTGTATAATTGCAATCCATTGATTACTTTGGTGATTTTTTTATGCTCATCATAGGCAAGTATGGTTAAGGGAATTATGCACGTACACTGTGTAAGACAGCTTATTAGGATATTAACATAACTCATCAAAACAAATTATTCAACATGTCAACATCAGCATGAACCATCAAAACAATATTGCGTGCCAATTGAAGAAAGCAACATTAACCTTATGTCTTTCGATGCATTAATACCACTCTTGCGTTATGAATGATTGAATGTTCTGATCAAAGTGCAAAAGAAACCATTCTTTTTTGACCTAATTCTGCATTGAGTTGAAATTGTGTCTTAAATAATCTTTACTTATTTCAAATGGCTTTGAAATAACGTTGATTGAAGAAAATGTTAGAGGTTGTACAGTTGAATATGTTGATGAACCAATCGCAGAAGAAGCTTCATCTATTGGCTTAGCGATTAGAGGTTTATAACAAATTATTTAAGAATCTTCTACGTAGTTATCGTTCAAATAATCATAATTGGAAGACTTAGAAGGTGTGGAATATGAAGATCGAGGAAGTTTATCATTTTTGAAAAATTTTGAAGATGAACCTTTTTCTTGGCTTGAATTAAATCTTGTTAATAATTTACCATCGAGCTCTTCTATTATTTGTTGAACATTCTTTTGAGCAACATTTCTTGGTGGCCTAGTATTTTGAATAATAAATTCTTGGGAAACAATAAATCCATTCCATTTTAATAACCTTGGAGTAAAAAAGTACTAACATTACCTAATTCGGCTTTTAGTGACATTGTTTCACCTAAATTAGGTTTTAATATACGTTTAGGATTAAGTTGGGATGATAATAATTTGAAATACACTCTATAAGTATCAGTAAAATTTCTTGCAAGCTCACAAAATTAGACCTTTAAATTATTTTGAATGTTATAAAGTTGAATATCTAATAAAAAAGTATCTAAAATCCATGGGTCATTTAAGTCTACTGAATAATATGGACAACAATTGCAATATATAGGACTATAGTGAATGTTCGTCTGAATCATAGCAAATAATGAATCTTAGTGACGCACTAATCTATTGTCTCTAAAGGCCATGAATATAGGGCACTCTAACCTTGATGTTATTAAAGGTTGGAGTGCAACCTTAGTTACAACAAAATGAATACGTCTATAATTCTTTTTGTATTTTTCAATAGCAATTTTAGATAGCAAGTTAATGGTTTAAAATTCTTCATTTAAACTAAATGTTTGTTCACAAACTTTCATTGATGGAGCAACATCGATATTAAACCTACCATTTCTACCTTTTGTTTAGGAATTTTCTAATTTGAAAAATAATCTTGACAACTAACTCCCTTGGTGCTCACCATATTGAACTTCTTCACAATACCTAAACTATGGTGATCGCTAAACCAAGAAGTCATATGGGTTATGTTTGAAGACTTAGCTAAGAGTTATGCAAATTCTACCAGGACCACTGGGACCACCCCATCGGACCAGCTAACACACGGTCGACCAACGAACATACCTGGGCTGACAAACACCTGACGAACGATGGGAATGGCTAGACACTAACTAAATATGCAAACTCGGCTCTGAGACCAATCAAGGCCAGGATCACCGGAGGGGGTATGGGTAAGGGTCTAAATGTGGGATTATTTCAAAGATGGCACAATATCAAATTGATTTGTGTAAAGTGTAATTTTGAATTGATAATTTAAATGAATAAACGAGTGAATAAAAACTTACTTTTATTTGAATAAAACTTTTTACAGGGCTTGAATTGTGGCTCTTGGTAATGGAGTACAAAGGAGTGGAGAAAGCTTGAGAGGGTTCGAAGGGATGGAGGATTTCAAGAGTGAGTCTGAGTGTGCAAATTAGGCTGTATGAAATTTTTTATCGTGTGATTTTTTCAGTGTTTGATACAACACTAAGGAGTTCCTATTTATAGAGTACAATATGGAAATAATTGTTGACACCTAAATGACAAATATTCAATGATAAAAATTGAATCTTGAACTTGATAATGTCTGCCGACAATCTTAGAGACAATCTTGAATTATTGCTGCTTCTTTTTGAACTTGGACTGCAACCACGTAAAAAGTGAAACAGTATTGCGCAATAATGGACTTTGGATTGATCCTGAATTATTATTCTGATGGGTCATGCGGATGCTAACATGTTGAATAATTTATTTTGACGAGGCATAATGATATCCTGATGAGCTGTTTTTGAATAGTGACCTTGCATTATTACCTTGAGCAATAATTGCTTTTGATGAGCATATACAAATAGTGATTTTGACACGTTGACCTATAATGTTACGTAATTGCAATCCTTTGATTGCTTTGATGATTCCTATGTGCTCATCAAAGGCAATTATGGTCACGGGAATTATGCAGGTTTACTATTCAAGACAACTCAGTAGGATATCAACATAACTCATCGAAACAAATTATTCAACAAGCCAACATCAGGGCGACCAATTAGAATAATGTTGCCCACCAATTGAAGAAAGGAACACTAAACTTATATCTTTTCATGAGTTAATCCCACTCTTGTCTTATGAATGATTGAGCACTCAGATCAACGTGTGAAGGAAACCATTCTCTTTTGACCTAATGCTCTATTGAATTAAAATTTTGTCTTAAACAATCTTTACTGATTTCCAATGGCTCTAAAATAACATTGATATAAGAAAATGTTGGAGGTTGCATAGTTGAATATGTTGGTGAACCAATTGCAGAAGAACCTGCAACTATAGGCTCAGTGACTAGAGCTTTATAATAAATTTTTTGAGAATCTTCTACTTGGTCATCTTTCAAATAATCATAATTAGAAAACTTAGAAGGCAGGTAATATGAAGATCGAGGAAGTTTAACATTTTTAGAAATCTTGAAAATGAACCTTGTTCTCGGCTCGAATTAAATTTTATTAATACTCTATCATCAGGCTCTTCTATTATCTGTCGAACATTCTTTTGATCAATATTTCTTGGTGGCTTGGCATTTTGAATAATAAATTCTTGAGAAACAGTATTTTCATTCCATTTTAATGACCTTCGAGTAAAAGCAGTAACATTATCTGCTTTGACTTTTAATACCATTGTTTCATCTAAACCAGGTTCTAAAATACATTTAGGATTATGTTGGGATGATAATAATTTGAAATACACTCTATAAGAAATAGCAAAACTTCTTAAAAGCTCACAAAAGTTAGACCTTTAAATTATTTTGAATATAACGAGGATGAACATCTAATAATAGAGCATCTATAATCCAAGGGTCATTCTAGGGGCTTCGGCCCCTTATGTGCGCCAAAAAAAAAAAAACCCCAAGGGTCATTTTGGTCTACTGAATAATTCAGCCAACAATTAAAATATATGGGACCATTACAAATGTTTGTTTGAATCATAGCTAACAATGAATCTTTGTGATGTATTAATCTATTGTTTCCAAAGGCTGTGAATATAGGGCAATCTAACCCTGATGTTGTTAAAGGTTGGAGTGCAACCTGAGCCATACCAAAATGAATATATCTATATTTCTATTTGTATTTTTCAATAGCAATTTTAGAATGTAAGCTAATGGTTTGAAATTCTTTATCTAAACGAAATGTTTCTTCGCGATATTTCATTGATAGAGCAACATCAAAATTAAACTTACCATTTCTACCTTTTGCTTAGGAATTTTCCAATTTGAAAAATAATCTTGACAACTAACTCCCTTGCTATTAACCACGTTAGACTTCTTCGTACTGCCTAAACTAAGACGATCGCTAAACCAAGTGGTTCTCTGAGTTTCATTTCAACACTTAGCTAAGAGTTATGCACATTCTACCGGGACCATTGGGACCACCCCATCTGGATCACCTAACAGACGGTTGATCAATGGGCTTACCTGGGCAAGGAAATAGCTGACCAATGATAGCAATGGCTAGACACTGACTAAATATGCACACTCAGCTCTGATACCAATCGAGACGAGGATCATCCTAGGTGGCTAAGGGTAAGGGTCTAAATTCGGGATTAATTCGAAGGCAGCAGTGTGTCAAACTGATTTATGTAAAGTGTAATTTCGAATTGATCATTTAATCGAATAAACGAATGGATAAAAACAAACTTTTATTTGACTAAAACTTTATACAAGGATTGAATTGATGCTCTTGGTAATGGAGTACAAACGAGTGGAGAAAGCTTGAGAGAGTTCGAGGAGATGGAGTATTACAAGAGTGAGTGTGAGTGTGTGAATTAGGTTGTATGAAATTTTTTGCCGTATGAATTTTACAGTGTTTGATAGAACCCTAAGGAATACCTATTTATAGAATACAATATGAAAATTATTGTTGACACGTGAGTAGCAAAGATTCAACGATAAAAATTTAATCTTGATCTTGATAATGTCAACCGACAATCTTAAATTATTGCCACTTCTTTTTTAACTTGGACTGTAGCCACATCAAAAGTGAAATAATATTGCCCAATAATGGACTTTGGACTGATCTGGGATTGCTGTTCTAATGGGTTATGCTGATGCTGACATGTTGAATAACTTATTTTGATAAGTAATAGTGATATCCTAATGAGCTGTGTTGAATAGTGACTTGCATTATTGCCTTGAGCAATAATTGCCTTTGATAAGCATATACGAGTAGTGATTTCGACAAGTTAACGATTAACCTTGCATAATTGCAATCCGTTGATTGCTTTGGTGATTCCTTTATGCTCATCAAAGGCAAGTATGGTTAAGGGAATTATGCATGTCCACTATTCAAGACAGCTGATCAGGATATCAACATAACTCATCAAAATAAATTATTCAACATGTCAATATCAGCATGACCCATCAAAACAATATTGCGCACCAATTGAAGAAAGCAACATTAACCTTATGTCTTTTGATGAATTAATACCACTCTTGCGTCATGAATGGCTGAATGTTTAGATCAAAGTATGAAAGAAACCATTCTTTTTTGACCTAATTCTCCATTGAGTTGAAATTTTGTCTTAAATAATCTTTATAGATTTCAAATGACTTTGAAATAACATTGATTGAAGAAAATGTTGGAAGTTGTATAGTTGAATATGTTAATTAACCAATTGAAGAAGAAGCTTCATCTATTGACTCAGCGATTGGAGGTTTATAACAAATTATTTGAGAACCTTCTACCTAGTTATCGTTCAAATAATCATATTTGGAAGACTTAGAAGGCATGGAATATGAAGATCGAGGATGTTTAACATTTTTAGAAAATTTTGAAGATGAACCTTTTTCTTGTCTTGAATTAAATCTTGTTAATACTTTACCATCGAGCTCTTCTATTATTTGTTGAACATTCTTTTGAGCAACATTTCTTGGTGGCCTAGTATTTTGAATAATAAATTCTTGGGAAACAATAAATCCATTCCATTTTAATAACCTTGGAGTAAAAAAGTACTAACAGTACCTAATTCGGCTTTTAGTAACATTGTTTCACCTAAACTAGGTTTTAATATACGTTTAGGATTAAGTTGGGATGATAATAATTTGAAATACACTCTATAAGTATCAGCAAAATTTCTTGAAAGCTCACGAAATTAGACCTTTAAATTATTTTGAATGTTATGAAGTTGAATATCTAATAAAAAAGTATCTAGAATCCATGGGTCATTTAAGTCTACTGAATAATATGGACAACAATTGCAATATATAGGACTATAGTGAATGTTCGTCTGAATCATAGCAAATAATGAATCTTAGTGACGCACTAATCTATTGTCTCTAAAGGCCATGAATATAGGGCACTCTAACCTTGATGTTATTAAAGGTTGGAGTGCAACCTTAGTTACAACAAAATGAATACGTCTATAATTCTTTTTGTATTTTTCAATAGCAATTTTAGATAGCAAGTTAATGGTTTAAAATTCTTCACTTAAACTAAATGTTTGTTCACAAACTTTCATTGATGGAGCAACATCGATATTAAACCCACCATTTCTACCTTTTGTTTAGGAATTTTCTAATTTGAAAAATAATCTTGACAACTAACTCCCTTAGTGTTCACCATATTGAACTTCTTCACAATACCTAAACTATGGCAATCACTAAACCAAGAAGTCATATGGGTTATGTTTGAAGACTTAGCTAAGAGTCATGCAAATTCTACCAGGACCACTGGGACCACCCCATGCACACGGTCAATCAATGGATTTACCTGGGCTGACAAATACCTGACCAACGATGGCAATGGCTAGATACTAACTAAATATGCGAACTCCGCTCTGATACCAATCAAGGCCAGGATCAACCTAGGGGGTGTGGGTAAGGGTCTAAATGTGGGATTATTTCGAAAGTGGCAGATCGTCGAGTTGATTTATGTAAAGTGTAATTTTGAATTGATAATTTAAACGATTAAACGAGTGAATAAAAACTTATTTTTATTTGAATAAAACTTTGCATAGGGATTGAGTTGTGGCTCTTGGTAATGGAGTACAAAGGAGTGAGTCTGAGTGTGTGAATTAGGCTGTATGAAATTTTTTACCGTGCAAATTTTACAGTGTTTGATACAATGCTAAGGAATTCCTATTTATAGAGTACAATATGGAAATAATTGTTGACACCTAAATGGAAAAGATTCAACGATAAAAAATGAATCTTGATCTTGATGATGTCTGCCGACAATCTTGGAGACAATCTTGAATTATTGCTGCTTCTTTTTAAACTTAGACTGCAACCACGTAAAAAGTGAAATAGTATTGTGCAATAATGGACTTTGGACTGATCCTGAATTATTGTTCTGATGAGTTATACGGATGCTGACATGTTGAATAATTTATTTTGACGAGTCATAATGATATCCTGATGAGCTGTTTTTGAATAGTGACCTTGTATTATTGCCTTGAGCAATAATTGTTTTTGATGAGCATATATGAATAGTGATTTTGACACGTTGACTTGTACCGTTGCATAATTAAATCCTTTGATTGCTTTGATGATTTCTATGTGCTCATCAAAGGCAATTATGGTCTCGAGAATTCTGCAGGTTCACTATTCAAGACAACTCATCAAGATATCAATGTAGCTCATCAAAAAAAATTGTTCAGCAAGCCAATAACAACGTGACCAATCAGAATAATGTTGCCCACCAATTGAAGAAAGGAACATTAAACTTATATCTTTTCATGAATTAATCCCACTCTTGTCTTATAAATGATTGAGCATTCAGATCAAAGTGTGAAAGAAACCATTCTCTTTTGACCTAATTCTCTATTGAACTAAAATTTTGTCTTAAATAATCTTTACTGATTTCAAATGGCTCTAAAATAACATTGATCATAGAAAATGTTTGAGGTTGCATGGTTGAATATGTTGGTGAACCAATTGTAGGAGAAGCTGCAACTATAGGCTCAGTGACTAGAGCTTTTTAATAAATTTTTTTAGAATCTTCTACTTGGTTATCTTTTAAATAATCATAATTAGAAGACTTAGAAGACACGGAACATGAAGATCGAGGAACTTTAACATTTTCAGAAATCTTGAAGACGAACCTTGTTCTTGGCTCGAATTAAATTTTATTAATACCCTATCATTGGGCTCTTCTATTGTTTGTCGAACATTCATTTGATCAATATTTCTTGGTGGCCTAGTATTCTGAATAATAAATTCTTGAGAAACAGTAATTTTATTCTGTTTTAATAACTTCCGAGTAAAACTAGTAACATTATCTGCTTTGACTTTTAATACCACTGCTTCATCTAAACCAGGTTCTAAAATACATTTAAAATTATGTTGGGATGATAATAATTTGAAATACACTCTATAAGTAATAGCAAAACTTCTTGAAAGCTCACAAAATTGGACCTTTAAATTAATTTGAGTATACCGAAGATGAATATCTAATAATAGGGCATCTATAATCTAAAGGTCATTCTAGGGGCTCCGGCCCCTCAAGTGCACCCCCCAAAAAAAAAAAAAAACCCAAGGGTCAGTTAAGTCTACTCATTAATTCAGCCAACAATTAAAATATATGGGACCATTGCGAATGTTCATTTAAATCATAGCTCATAATGAATCTTTGGGACATATTAATCTATTGTTTCCAAAGGCTGTGAATATAGGGTAATCTAACCCTGATGTTGCTAAAGGTTGGAGTGCAACTTGAGCCACACCAAAATGAATATATTTGTATCTCTATTTTTATTTTTCAATAGCAATTTTAGAATGTAAGTTAATGGTTTGAAATTCTTTATCTAAACTAAATGTTTCTTCACAATCTTTCATTGATAGAGCAACATCGAAATTAAACTTACCATTTCTACCTTTTGCTTTGGAATTTTCCAATTTGAAAAATAATCTTGACAACTAACTCCCTTGCTTTTAACCACGTTAGACCTCTTCACATTGCCTAAACTAAGACGATCGCTAAACCAAGAGGTCATCTGAGTTTCGTTTCAACACTTAGCTAACGGTTATGCACATTCTAACAGGACCACTGGGACCACCTAACACACGGTTGATCAATGGACTTACCTGGACAGAGAAATAGCTGACCAATGATAGCAATGGCTAGACACTGACTAAATATGCACACTCAGCACTAATACCAATCAAAACCAGGATCGACCTAGGCGGGTAAGGGTAAGGGTATAAATCTGGAACTAATTCGAAGACAGCAGTCTGTCAAACTGATTTATGTAAAGTGTAATTTCGAATTGATCATTTAATCGAATAAATGAGCGAATAAAAACTTACTTTTATTTGACTAAAACTTTGTGTAAGGATTGAATTGATGCTCTTGGTAACGAAGTACGAATGAGTGGAGAAAGCTTGAGAGACTTTGAGGGATGGAGTATTAGACGAGTGAGTGTGAGTGCGTGAATTAGGCTGTATGAAATTTTTTACCGTATGAATTTTACAATGTTTGACAGAACTCTAAGGAGTACCTAATCATAGAATACAATATGAAAATCATTGTTGACACGTGACTAGCAAAGATTCACCGGTAAAAATTTAATCTTGATCTTGGCAATGTCTGCCGACAATCTTCAATTATTGCCACTTCTTTTTTAACTTGGACTGCAACCACATCAAAAGTGAAACTGTATTGCGTAATAATGGACTTTAGACTGATCTGGGATTATTGTTCGAATGGGTCATGCTGATGCTGACATGTTGAATAATTTATTTTGATGAGTCATAGTGATATCCTGATGAGCTATGTTGAATAGTGACTTACATTATTGCCTTGACCAATAACTGCCTTTGATGAGCATATATGAATACTGATTTCGACGGCTTAACCAGTAACCTTGCATAATTGCAATCCATTGATTGCTTTGGTGATTCCTTTATGCTCATCAAAGGCAAGTATGGTTAAGGGAATTATGCACGTCCACTATTCAAGACAGCTGATTAGGATATCAACATAACTCGTCAAAACAAATTATTCAACATGTCAACATCCGCATGACCCATCAAAACAATATTGCGCACCAATTGAAGAAGGCAACATCAACCTTATGTCTTTCGATGTATTAATACCACTCTTGTGTTATGAATGATTGAATGTTTAGATCAAAGTGTGAAAGAAACCATTCTTTTTTAACCTAATTCTCTATTGAGTTGAAATTTTGTCTTAAATAATCTTTACTGATCTCAAATAGCTTTGAAATAACATTGATTGAAGAAAACGTTGGAGGTTACATAGTTGAATATGTTGGTGAACCAATTGAAGAAGAGGCTTCATCTATTGGTTCAGCGATTGGAGGTTTATAACAAATTATTTGAGAATCTTCTGCCTGGTTATCATTCAAATAATCATAATTAGAAGACTTAGAAGGCATGGAATATGAAGATCGCGTAGGTTTAACATTTTTAGAAAATTTTGAAGATGAACCTTTTTCTTGGCTTGAATTAAGTCTTGTTAATACTTTATCATCGGGCTCTTCTATTATTTGTTGAATATTCTTTTGAGCAACATTTCTTGGTGGCCTAGTATTTTGAATAATAAATTCTTGAGAAACAATAAATCCATTCCATTTTAATAACTTGGAGTAAAAAAGTACTAACATTACCTAATTCGGCTTTTAGTAACATTGTTTCACCTAAACTAGGTTTTAATATACGTTTAGGATTAAGTTAGGATGATAATAATTTGAAATACACTCTATATGTTTCAGCAAAATTTCTTGAAAGCTCACGAAATAGGGCCTTTAAATTATTTTGAATATTATGAAGATGAATATCTAACAAAAAAGTATCTATAATCCAAGGGTTATTTAAGTCTACTGAATAATGTGGACAACAATTGCAATATCTGGGACTATAGCAAATGTTCAGCTAAATCATAGCAAATAATGATTCTTTGTGAGGTACTAATCCATTGTCTCTACAGGCCGTGAATATAGGCCACTCTAACCTTGATGTTGTTAAAGGTTGGAGTGCAACCTGAGTCACCCCAAAATGAATATATCTATATTTCTTTTTTGTATTTTTCAACAGCAATTTTAGATAGCAAGTTAATGGCTTGAAATTCTTCATCTAAACTAAATGTTTCTTCACGAACTTTCATTGATAGAGCAACATCGATATTAAATCTGCCATTTCTACCTTTTGTTTAGGAATTTTCCAATTTCCAAAATAATCTTGACAACTAACTCCCTTGCTGTTCACCATATTGAACTTCTTCACAATACCTAAACTATGGCGATCGCTAAACCAAGAAGTCATATGGGTTATGTTTGAAGACTTAGCTAAGAGTCATGCAAATTCTACCAGGACCACTGGGACCACCCCATCCGACCACCTAACACACGGTTGATCAACGGACTTACCTGGGCTGACAAATACCTAACCAACGATGGCAATGGCTAGACACTAACTAAATATGCAAACTCGGCTCTGATACCAATCAAGGCTGAGACCAACCTAGGGGGTATGGGTAAGGATCTAAATGGGGGATTATTTTGAAGGTGGCAGAGTGTCGAATTGATTTATATAAAGTATAATTTTGAATTGATAATTTAAACGAATAAACGAGCGAATAAAAACTTGGTTTTATTTGAATAAAACTTTACACAGGGATTGAGTCGTGGCTCTTGGTAATGGAGTACAAAGGAGTGGAGAAAGCTTGAGAGGGTTCGAGGGGATGGAGGATTAGAAGAGTGACTCCGACTGTGTGAATTAGGCTGCATGAAATTTTTTGCCGTGTGAATTTTGCAGTGTTTCATACAACGCTAAGGAGTTCCTATTTATAGAGTACAATATGGAAATAATTGTTGGCACCTGAATGGCAAAGATTCAATGATAAAAAGTGAATCTTGATCTTGATAACGTCTGCCGACAATGTTGGAGATAATCTTGAATTGTTGCTGCTTCTTTTTGAACTTGGACTGCAGCCACGTAAAAGGTAAAACAGCATTACACAATAATGGACCTTGGACTGATCCTTAATTATTGTTCTGATGCATCATGCGGATGCTAACATGCTGAATAATTTATTTTGACAAGTCATAATGATATCCTGACGAGCTGTTTTTGAATAGTGACCTTGCATTATTGCCTTGAGCAATAATTGCTTTTGATGAGCATATATGAATAGTGATTTTGACACGTTGACCTCTAACATTGCATAATTGCAATCCTTTGATTGCTTTGATGATTACTATGTGTTCATCAAAGGCAATTATGGTCACGGGAATTATGCAAGTTCACTATTCAAGACCGCTCATCAGGATATCAACCTAGCTCATCGAAACAAATTATTCAACAAGCCAACATTCGCATGACCAATCAGAATAATGTTGCCCACCAATTGAGGAAAGGAACATTAAACTTATATCTTTTAATGAATTAATCCCACTCTTGTCTCATGAATGATTGAGCATTTAAATCAAAGTGTGAAAAAAACCATTCTCTTTTGACCTAATTCTCTATTGAATTAAAATTTTGTCTTAACTAATCTTTACTGATTTCAAATGGCTCTAAAATAACATTGATTTAAGAAACTGTTGGAGATTGCATAGTTGAATATGTTGGTGAACCAATTGCAAAAGAAGCTGCAACTATAGGCTCAGCGACTAGAGCTTTATAATAAATTTTTTGAGAATCTTCTACTTGGTTATCTTTTAAATAGTCATAATTAGAAGACTTAGAAGGCACGGAATATGAAGATCGAGGAAGTTTAACATTTTCAGAAATCTTGAAGATGAACTTTGTTCTCGGCTCGAATAAAATTTTATTAATACTCTATATCGGGCTCTTCTATTATTTGTCGAACATGCTTTTGATCAATATTTCTTGGTGGCCTAGTATTTTGAATAATAAATTCTTGAGAAACAGTAATTTCAATCCATTTTAATAACTTTCGAGTAAAACTACAGCATTATTCAATTTGACTTTTAATACCATTGTTTCATCTAAACTATGTTCTGAAATATGTTTAGGATTACGTTGGGATGATAATAATTTGAAATACACTCTATAAGTAATAGCAAAACTTCTTAAAAGCTAACAAAATTGGACCTTCAAAACATTTTGAATATAAGGAAGATGAATATCTAATAATAAAGCATCTATAATCCAAGGGTCATTCTAGGGGCTTCGGCCCCTCAAGTGCACTAAAAACAAAAAATAAAACCCAAGGGTCATTTAAGTCTGTTGAATAATTCAGCCAACAATTAAAATATATGGGACCATTGCAAATGTTCGTTTGAATCATAGCTAATAATGAATCTTTGTGACATATTAATCTATTGTTTCCAAAGGCTGTGAATATAGGGCAATCTAACCTTGGTGTTGCTAAAGGTTGGAGTGCAACCTGAGCCACACCAAAATGAATATATCTATATTTCTATTTATATTTTTCAATAGCAATTTTAGAATGTAAGTTAATGGTTTGAAATTCTTTATCTAAACTAAATGTTTCTTCACGATCTTTTATTGATAGAGCAACGTCGATATTAAACTTACCATTTCCAGCTTTTGCATAGGAATTTTCCAATTTGAAAAATAATCTTGACAACTAACTCCCTTGCTATTAACCACATTAGACTTCTTCGCACTACCTAAACTAAGACGATTGCTAAACCAAGAGGCCGTCTGAGTTTCGTTTCAACACCTAACTAAGAGTTATGCACATTCTACCAGGACTATTGGGACCACCCCATCAGGACCACCTAACACACGATTGATCAATGGACTTACCTGGGCAGACAAATAGCTGACCAATGATAGCAATGACTAGACGCTGACTAAATATGCACACCCAGCTCTAATACCAATTGAGACCAGGATTGACCTAGGAGGGTAAGGGTAAGGATCTAAATCTGGGATTAATTTGAAGACAGCAGTGTGTCAAACTGATTTATGTAAAGTGCAATTTTGAATTGATCATTTAGTTGAATAAACGAGCGAATACAAACTTACTTTTGTTTGACTAAAACTTTGCACAAGGATTGAATTGATTCTCTTGGTAATGGAGTACAAACGAGTGGAGAAAGCTTGAGAGATTTTGAGGGAACAGAGTATTACAAGAGTGAGTGTGAGTGTGTGAATTAGGCTATATGAAATTTTTTGCCGTATGAATTTTACAGTGTTTGATACAACCCTAAGGAGTACCTATTTATAGAATACAATATGAAAATCATTATTGACATGTGACTGGTAAAGATTCAATGATAAAAATTTAATCTTGATATCGATAATGTTTGCCGACAATCTTGAATTATTGCCACTTCTTTTTTAACTTGGACTGCGACCACGTCAAAAGTGAAGCAGTAATGCGCAATGATGGACTTTGGACTGATATGGGATTATTATTCTTATGGGTCATGCTGATGTTGACATGTTGAATAATTTATTTTGATGAGTCATTGTGATATCTTGACGAGCTGTGTTGAACAGTGACTTGCATTATTACCTTGAGCAATAATTGCCTTTGATGAGCATATATGAGTAGTGATTTCGACAGGTTAACCAATAACCTTCCATAATTGCAATCCATTGATTGCTTTGGTGATTCCTTTATGCTCATCAAAGGTAAGTATGGTTAAGGGAACTATGCACGTCCACTATTCAAGACAGCTCATCAGGATGTCAACATAACTCACCAAAACAAATTATTCAACATGTCAACATCGGCATGACCCATCAAAACAATATTCCTCACTAATTGAAGAAAGCAACATTAACCTTATGCCTTTCGATGAATTAATACCACTCTTGTGTTATGAATGATTGAAGGTTTAGATCAAACTGTGAAATAAACCATTCTTTTTTGGCCTAATTCTCCACTGGGCTGAAATTTTGTCTTAAATAATCTTTACTGATTTCAAATGGCTTTGAAATAACATTGATTGAAGAAAATGTTGGAGGCTGCATAGTTGGATATGTTGGTGAACTAATTAAAGAAGAAACTTCATCTATTGGCTCAGTGATTGGAGGTTTATAACAAATTATTTAAGAATCTTCTACCTGGTTATCGTACAAATAATCATTATTGGAAGATTTAGACGGCATGGAATATGAAGATCGAGGAAGTTTAACATTTTTGAAAAATTTTGAAGATGAACCTTTTTCTTGGCTTGAATTAAATCTTGTTAATACTTTACCATCGGGCTCTTCTATTATTGTTGAACATTCTTTTGAGCAACATTTCTTGGTGGCCTAGTATTTTGAATAATAAATTCTTGGGAAACAATAAATCCATTCCATTTTAATAACTCTGGAGTAAAAAAGTACTAACATTTCTTAATTCGGCTTTTGGTAACATTGTTTCACCTAAACTAGGTTTTAATATACGTTTAGAATTAAGTTGGGACGATAATAATTTGAAATACACTCTATAAGTATCAGCAAAATTTCTTGAACGCTCATGAAATTGGACCTTTAAATTATTTTGAATGTTATGAAGTTGAATATCTAATAAAAAAGTATCTAGAATTCAAGGGTCATTTAAGTCTACTGAATAATATGGACAACAATTGCAATATATGGGGCTATAGCGAATGTTCATCTGAATCACAGCGAATAATGAATCTTTGTGAGATATTAATCTATTGTCTCTGAGGGCCGTGAATATAGGGCACTCTAACCTTGATGTTGTTAAAGGTTGGAGTGCAACCCAAGTCGCAACAAAAGGAATATACCTATATTTCTTTTTCTATTTTTCAATAGTAATTTTAGATAGCAAGTTAATGGTTTGAAATTCTTCATTTAAACTAAATGTTTCTTAACAAACTTTCATTGATAGAGCAACGTTGATATTAAACCTATCGTTTCTAGCTTTTGTTTAGGAATTTCTCAATTTGAAAAATAATCTTGTCAACTAACTCCCTTGCTGTTCACCATATTGAACTTCTTCACAATACCTAAACTATGGCGATAGCTAAGCCAAGAAGTCATATGGCTTATGTTTGAAGACTTAGCTAAGAGTCATGCAAATTCTACCAGCACCCCATCGGACCGCATAACACACGGCCGATCGACGGACTTGCCTGGGCTGAAAAATACCTGGCAACGATAGCAATGGCTAGACACTAACTAAATATGCAAACTCGGCTCTGATACCAATCAAGGCTAGGATCAACCTAGGGGGTATGGGTAAGTGTCTAAATGTGGGATTATTTCGAAGGTGGCAGGGTGTCAAATTGATTTATGTAAAGTGTAATTTTGAGTTAATAATTTGAACGAACAAACAAGCGAATAAAAACTTACTTTTATATGAACAAAACTTTGTACAGGGATTAAATTGTGGCTCTTGGTAATGAAGTACAAAGGAGTGGGGAAAGCTTGAAAGGGTTCGAGGGCATGGAGGATTACAAGAGTGAGTCTGAGTGCTTGAATTAGGTTGTATGAAATTTTTTACCGTGTGAATTTGACAGTGTTTAATACAACGCTAAGGAGCTCCTATTTAAAGAATACAATATGGAAATAATTGTTGACACCTAAATGGCAAAAATTCAACCATAAAAATTGAATCTTGATCTTGACAATGTCTGCCGACAATCTTAAATTATTGCTGCTTCTTTTTGAACTTAGACTGCAACCACGTAAAAAGTGAAATAGTATTGCACAATAATGGACTTTGGACTAATCCTGAATTATTGTTCTGATGGGTAATGCGGATGCTGACATGTTGAATAATTTATTTTGATGAGTCATAATGATATCCTGATGAGCTGTTTTTGAATAGTGACCTTGCATTATTACCTTGAGCAATAATTGCTTTTGATGAGCATATATGAACAGTGATTTTGACACGTTGACCTATAACGTTGCATAATTGCAATCCTTTGATTGCTTTGATGATTCCTATGTACTCAGCAAAGGCAATTATGGTCACGGAAATTATGCAGGTTCACTATTCAAGATGGCTCATCCGGATATCAATGTAAGTCATCGAAACAAATTATTCAACAAGTCAACATCGGCGCGACCAATTAGAATAATATTTTCCACCAATTGAAGAAAGGAACATTAAACTTATATCTTTTCATGAATTAATCCTCCTCTTGTCTTATAAATGATTGAGAATTCAGATCAAAGGGTGAGAGAAACCATTCTCTTTTGACCTAATTCTCTATTGAATTAAAATTTTGTCTTAAATAATCTTTACTGATTTCAAATGGCTCTAAAATAACATTGATTTAAGAAAATGTTGGAGGTTACGAAGTTGAATATGTTGGTGAACCAATTGCAAAAGAAGCTATAGCTATAAGCTCAGCGACTAGAGCTTTATAATAAATTTTTTAAGAATCTTCTACTTGGTTATCTTTTAAATAATCATAATTAGAAGACTTAGAAGGCATGGAATATGAAGATCGAGGAAGTTTAAAATTTTCAGAAATCTTGAAGATGAACCTTGTTCTCGGCTTGAATTAAATTTTATTCATACTCCATCATCGGGCTCTTCCATTATTTGTCGAACATTCTTTTGATCAATATTTTTTGGTGGCCTAGTATTTTGAATAATAAATTCTTGAGAAACAATAATTCCATTCCATTTTAATAACTTTCGAGTAAAAGTAGTAACATTATCTACTTTGGCTTTTAATACCATTGTTTCATCTAAATTAGGTTGTAAAATACATTTATCATTATGTTGGGATGATAATAATTTGAAATACACTCTATAAGAAATAGCAAAACTTCTTGAAAGCTCACAAAATTGGACCTTTAAATTATTTTGAATATAACGAAGATGAATATCTAATAATAGAGCATCTATAATCCAAGGGTCATTCTAGGGGCTTCGGCCCCTCAAGTGCACCACTTAAAAAAAAAAAACCCAAGGGTCATTTAAGTCCACTGAATAATTTGGCCAACAATTAAAGTATATGGGACCATTGCAAATGTTCGTTTGAATCATAGC
Source organism: Carnegiea gigantea (assembly GCA_029747015.1). Lineage (NCBI taxonomy): Eukaryota > Viridiplantae > Streptophyta > Magnoliopsida > Caryophyllales > Cactaceae > Carnegiea > Carnegiea gigantea. The sequence goes on along the minus strand of JAKOGI010000303.1, from coordinate 424,416 downwards.
TAATAATGAATCTTTGTGACGTATTAATCTATTGTTTCCAAAGGCTATGATTATAGGACAATCTAACCCTGATGTTGTTAAAGGTTGGAGTGCAACCCGAGTCACCCCAAAATGAATATATCTATATTTCTATTTGTATTTTTGAATAGCATTTTAGAATATAAGTCAATGGTTTGAAATTCTTTATCTAAACTAAATGTTTCTTCACTATGTTTCATTGATAGAGCAACATTGAAATTAAACTTACCATTACTACCTTTTGCTTAGGAATTTTCAATTTTGAAAAATAATCTTGACAACTAACACCCTTGCTACTAACCATATTGGACTTCTTCACACGACCTATACTAAGACGATCGCTAAACCAAGAGGTCATCTGAGTTTCGTTTCAACACATAGCTCAGAGCTATTCACATTCTTCCGGGACCACTGGGACCACCCAATCGGGACCACCAAACACACGGTTGATTAATGGACTTACCTGGGCAAAGAAATAGTTGACCAATGATAGCAATGGCTAGACACTGAATGAATACGCACACTCACATTTGATACTAATTGAGACCAGGATCGACCTAGGCAGGTAGGGGTAAGGGTCTAAATCTAGGATCAATTCGAAGGCAGCAGTGTGTTAAACTAATTTATGTAAAGTGTAATTTCGAATTGATCATTTAATCGAATAAACGAGTGCATGAAAACTTACTTTTATTTAACTAAAACTTTGCACAAGGATTGAATTGATGCTCTTGGTAATGGAGTGCAAACGAGTGGGGAAAGCTTGAGAGAGTTTGAGGGGATGGAGTATTACAAGAGTGAGTGTGAGTGTGTGAATTAGGCTGTATGAAATATTTTACCGTATGAATTTGATAGTGTTTGATACAACCCTAAGGAGTACCTAATTATAGAATACAATATGGAAATCATTATTGACATGTGACTAGTAAAGATTCAATGATAAAAATTTAATCTTGATCTTGGTAATGTCTGCCGACAATCTTGAATTATTGCCCCTTCTTTTTTAACTTGGACTGCAACTACGTCAAAAGTGAAATAGCATTGCGTAATAATGGACTTTGGACTATTTGTTCTAGTGGGTCATGCTGATGCTGACATGTTGAATAATTTATTTTGATGAGTCATAGTGATATCCTGATGAGCTGTGTTTAATAGTGACTTGCATCATTTCCTTGAGTAATAATTACCTTTGATGAGCATATATGGGTACTGATTTCGACAGGCTAACCAGTAACCCTGCATAATTGCAATGCATTGATTGCTTTGGTGATTCCTTTATGCTCATCGAAGGCAAGTATGGCTAAGGGAATTATGCACGTCCACTATTCAAGACAGTTGATCAGGATATCGACATAACTCACCAAAATAAATTATTCAACATGTCAACATCAGCATGAATTGCGCCACAATTGAAGAAAGCAACATTAACCTTATGTCTTTCGATAAATTAATACCAGTCTTGTGTTATGAATGATTGAATGTTTAGATCTAAGTGCGAAAGAAACCATTCGTTTTTGACCAAATTCTCCACTGAGTTGAAATTTTGTCTTAAATAATCTTTACTGATGTCAAATGGCTTTTGAAATAACATTGATTGAAGAAAATGTTGGAGGTTGCATTTTTTGAATATGTTGGTGAACCAATTGAAGAAGAAGCTTCATCTATTAGCTCAGCGATTGGAGGTTTATAATAAATTTTTTTAGATTATTCTTCTTGGTTATCTTTTAAATAATCATAATTAGAAGACTTAGAAGGCATGGAATATGAAGATCGAGGAAGTTTAACATTTTTAGAAAATTTTAAAGATGAACCTTTTTCTTGACTTGAATTAAATCTTGTTAATACTTTACCATCGGGCTCTTCTATTATTTGTTGAACATTCTTTTGAGCAACATTTCTTGGTGGCCTAGTGTTTTGAATAATAAATTCTTGAGAAATAATAAATCCATTCCATTTTAATAACTTTACAGTAAAAAAATGCTAACATTACCTAATTCGGCTTTTAGTAACATTGCTTCACCTAAACTAGGTTTTAATATACGTTTAGGATTAAGTTGGGATGATAATAATTTGAAATACACTCTATATATATCAGCAAAATTTCTTGAAAGCTCATGAAATTGGACCTTTAAATTATTTTGAATATTATGAAGATGAATATCCAATAAAAAAGTATCTATAATCCAAGGGTCATTTAAATCTACTGAATAATATGCACAACAATTGCAATACAGGGGATTATGGCAAATGTTCGTCTGAATCATAGCAAATAATGAATCTCTGTGAGGTACTAATCTATTGTCTCTAAAGGCCGTGAATATAGGGCACTCTAACCTTGATGTTGTTAAAGGTTAGAGTGCAACCTGAGTCACACCAAAATAAATATATCTATATTTCTTTTTGTATTTTTCTGTAGCAATTTAATGGTTTGAAATTCTTCATCTAAACTAAATGTTTCTTCATGAACTTTCATTGATAGAGCAACATCGATATTAAACCTACCATTTTTGTTTAGGAATTTCCCAATTTGAAATATAATGACAACTAACTCCCTTGCTATGCACCATAATGAACTTCTTCACAATGCTTAAACTATGGCGATTGCTAAACCAAAAGGTCATGTGGGTTACGTTTGAAGACTTAGCTAAGACTCATGCAAATTTTACCAGGACCACTGGGAGCGCCCCATCGGACCATCTAACACACAGTCGATCAACGGACTTACCTGGGCTGACAAAAACCAGACCAACGATAGCAATGGCTAGACGCTAACTAAATATGCAAACTTGGCTCTAATACCAATCAAGGCCAGGATCAACCTAAGGGGTATGGTTAAGCAGCCAAATGTGGGATTATTTCGAAGGTGGCAGAGTATCAAATTGACTTATGTAAAGTGTAATTTTGAATTGATAATTTAAATGAATAAATGAGCAAACAAAAACTTTCTTTTGTTTGAATAAAACTCTATACAAGGATTGAATTGTAGCTCTTGGTAATGGCGTACAAAGGAGTGGAGAAAGCTTGAGAGGGTTCGAGGGGATGGAGGATTACAAGAGTGACTCTGATTGTATGAATTAGGCTGTATGAAATTTTTTACTGTGTGAATTTTGCAGTGTTTGATACAATGCTAAGGAGTTCCTATTTATAGGATACAATATGAGAATAACTGTTGACACCTGAATGGCAAAGATTCAATGATAAAAATTGAATCTTGATCTTGATAATGTCTGTCGACAATCTTAGAGATAATCTTGAATTATTGCCGCTTCTTTTTGAACTTGGACTGCAACCACGTAAAAGTGAAACAATATTACGCAATGATGAACTTTGGACTGATCCTGAATTATTGTTCTGATGGGTCATGCGGATGCTGACATGTTGAATACTTTTTTTTGACGAGTCATAATCATATCCTGATGAGCCATTTTTGAATAGTGACCTTGCATCATTGCCTTGAGCAATAATTGCTTTTGATGAGCATATACAAACAGTGATTTTGACACGTTGACCTGTAACATTGCATGATTGCAATCCTTTGATAGCTTTGATGATTCCTATGTGCTCATCAAGGGCAATTATGGTCACGGGAATTGTGTAGGTTCGCTATTCATGACAGCTCATCAGGATATCAACGTAGCTCATCGAAATAAATTATTCAACGAGCAAATATCAGCGCGACCAATCGGAATAATGTTGCCCACCAATTGAAGAAAGGAACATTAAACTTATATCTTTTCATGAATTAATCCCACTCTTGTCTTATGAATGATTGAGCACTCCGATCAAAGTGTGAAGGAAACCATTCTTTTTTGACCTAATTCTCTATTGAATTAAAATTTTGTCTTAAATAATCTTTACTGATTTCCAATGGATCCAAAATAACATTGATATAAGAAAATGTTGGAGGTTGCATAGTTGAATATGTTGGTGAACCAATTGCAGAAGAAGCTGCAACTATAGGCTCAGTGACTAGAGCTTTATAATAAATTTTTTGAGAATCTTCTACTTGGTTATCTTTTAAATAATCATAATTAGAAGACTTATAAGGCACGTAATATGAAGATCGAGGAACTTTAACATTTTTAGAAATCTTGAAGATGAACCTTGTTCTCGACTTGAATTAAATTTTATTAATACTCTATCATCGGGCCCTTCTATTATTTGTCGAACATTCTTTTAATCAATATTTCTTGGTGGCCTAGTATTTTGAATAATAAATTCCGAATAAATAGTAATTTCATTCCATTTTAATAACTTTTAAGTAAAAGCAGTAGCATTGTCTGCTTTGGCTTTTAATACCATTGTTTCATCTAAGCTAGGTTCTAAAATACATTTAGGATTATGTTGGGATGATAATAATTTGAAATGCACGCTATAAGTAATAGCAAAACTTCCTGAAAGCTCACAAAATTGGACCTTTAAATTATTTTGAATATAACGAAGATGAATATCTAATAATAGAGCATCTATAATCTAAGGGTAATTCTAGGGGCTTCAGCCCCTCAAGTGCACCAAAAAAAAATAATAAACCAAGGGTCATTTGAGTCTGCTGAATATTTCGGCCAATAATTAAAATATATGGGACCATTGCAAATGTTCGTTTGAATCATAGCTAATAATGAATCTTTCTGACATACTAATCTATTGTTTCCAAAGGCTGTGAATATAGGGCAATCTAACCCGAATGTTGTTAAAGGTTAGAGTGCGACCTGAGTCATACCAAAATGAATATATCTATATTTCTATTTGTATTTTTCAATAGCAATTTTAGAATGTAAGTTAAATGGTTTGAAATTCTTTATCTAAACTAACTGTTTCTTCATAATCTTTCATTGATAGAGCAACATCGAAATTAAACTTACCATTTCTACCTTTTGCTTAGGAATTTTCCAATTTGAAAAATAATCCTGACAACTAACTCCCTTGCTATTAACCACATTAGACTTCTTCACACTACCTAAACTAAGATAATCGCTAAACCAAGAGGTCATATGAGTTTCGTTTCAATACTTAACTAAGAGTTATGCACATTCTACTGAAGCCACTGGGACCACCCCATCGGGACCACCTATCACACAATTGATCAATGGACTTACCTGGGCAGAGAAATAGCTGACCAATGATAGCAATGGCTAGACACTGACTAAATATGTACGCTCAGCTCTGATACCAATCGAGACCAGGATCGACCTAGGCGGGTAAGGGTAAGGGTCTAAATTCGGGATTAATTCGAAGCCAGCAGCGTGTCAAACTGATTTATCTGAAATGTTATTTCGAGTTGATCATTTAATCGAATAAACGAGTGAATAAAAGCTTATTTTTACTTGACTAAAACTTTGTACAAGGATTAAATTGATACTCTTGGTAATGGAGTACAAACGAATGGAGCATTAAAAGAGTGAGTGTGAGTGTGTGAATTAGGCTATATGAAATTTTTTGCTGTATGAATTTTACAGTGTTTGATACAACCCTAAAGAGTACCTATTTATAGAATATAATATGGAAATCATTGTTCACACGTGACTAGTAAAGATTCAACGATAAAAATTTAATCTTGATCTTGATAATGTCTGCCGACAATCTTGGATTATTGCAACTTCTTTTTTTACTTGGACTGCAACCACGTCAAAAGTGAAACAGTATTGTACAATAATGGACTTTGGACTGATCTGGGATTACTATTTGTAATAGTTCGACCTAAAATATGTTTATTAATTTCATTTCATTAATTCATATGATTCATTTCATTTTCATTTACATCATTTCTTTTTATTATCCCACTTGCACTTTTCTAAATGGGCCCTTACTTTGCAATTCGGGGTTTTGTTCTAGTCGAAATTTGGAGCTCGATTTAGGCCTTGATATTTATGCATTTAACGATTTTAATTCTTCTTCATTGCACTTCACTCATTCAATCTCGAGTTGTAAAAAAAAAAAAAAAAATCGCAAGCGCACTCGGTTTCAGTCCTTTTTCTAAACCCGAGCCCGTTTAAGGCCAACTTCGACCCAACAAGGCTTGACCTTCATTTGTTTAGCTAAACTCTCTTAATTAAGCCTTAATTAAGCTTAGTAAAATTGACTTTTCTACCTTTAATTTCAGCCAAGTAAATGCCTCATATAAATTGCAAAAATTTACATTGAACTTCATTTTACACCAAGCATTTCAAGAGACTTTCTCTCTCTTCCCTCTCCTCCTTCTCTCTCTCCACACGGCAATAGCAGCAACAGCACCATCTCAGCCACCTTTCAACCAACAAAAATCCACAAAACAGCCCCCACTCACCACTCCCAAACACCCCTTTCACTTCCATAAACATCAAGAATCATTTCTACCACTTTTTCCACCTCAAAGTGAGTTTTCTTTTCACCCCTATGCTGATTTTTGTTTTTGATTCTTGATCTTGTTGGTTTTGTTTCTTATTTTGGCTGTTTTAGTGATAGATTATGCTGGTTTTTATGGTATTAAGAATCATCTAGTTGATGAATTATGTTGGAGTTGAAATTGGATGAGGTTAGGGTTAGGGTTTCATCTTAGTCATGCAAGCTTCTTGTTCAAGGGTTGTTTAGTGATTGATCTATCCTTGTTTTTGCTTATCTCTTAATATATTGAAGTTTGCTATGTTGTCTATGGTGTTTTGAAAAGTTGGGAGTGAGTTCAAAGTGACCCAAAGTTAGGATTTTGTCCAAAATGCAAGACTTGGATCAACTAATTGTAAATTTGAGGTGTGTGTGCATATGTGACTAGAAAAGGAGTTTTATTTGATATGAATATGAAGAGGAATCATGTATGGTATTTTTGTATGATGTTGGGTTGTACCAAAGTGTGTTTACATGCTATTAGGAAAGAGTTTAAACTGAGGATTGGTGTAAAAAGTGAAAGAAAACACTAGAGCAGTGCTGCTGGAATTTTCAGAAAAACTGGACAAATTTTGAAACGCAACTGGTAATGATTGGCCCAGCAAAAAATTCTGATTTTTGGTGGATAGATAGATCAGTGTGTTAGCTTCAAAATGGCTCTTGAATCACATTAATCCAAGGCCTGTGGAGAAAGTTATGGTCATTTTACCGAACTTGTGTAGGGTGGGTGTAAAACTGACATGTTGGTGTTCTAACCCCATTTTAGGAACCCTGGCATGGGAATCATGTTTTGTGTCCTTGATGCAAGTTTTAGAGGCCTTCCTAAGCTATTTATATTGGGGTCTTATGTCTCATTTTGAAGTCGGGAGTATAAGTTTTGGATTATTCTTCCCGTACCCTCTTTTTAAGCCCTTATGCGCTAAATTTACTACTGTGCCTTAAATCACATTTCTATGGTTTATATCGTCATCATTTTGGTTCATCATTGAAATGATGTGTAAAAGTTCTTCATAACCAATTTTATTTCAAATTATTCATTATAAGAACAAGATCGTTTCTGACCTCATGTTCCTATAATGAACTTTTGACCAGAATCAAGGCCTAAGCTCTTATTTTCTTCACTTTAGTGCATCTCATTCCTCTGTGAACTAGCATTGAAAAGTTTCAGGTACGCTCATTACCTGCATCTTTAGAAATCAACACGTATTTATCGAAATCATAATATTTTGGTAAGCACATCAATGAATTATTGTAATCAGTGCTTCATCACATAATTAGTGATCCCGTCTGTTATCAGTTACAGGGCATTGCCCTCCAGTTACCCGCGCGGCTTCAGGCCAGGTTTCTCGGTTGGCTTGGCAGGTGTACACCTATTCACAGATCGTAACAGTTACTAAAGGGTGCACTAACAGATAATAATGAGCAATGCAGTTTTATATGCATCTCATTCCCTATTTTCAATTAAAATGAATTGCAAGCGGGCCCAAATAACTTTTCAGTGAATCTTTAACAGCACAGGAATGCATGTACTGAGCTTTGGCTCACAGTTCGAAATGTTTTATGCTTTGTTTTAGGAAAGTGTTCAATGAACCACCCTCAGGCGAGCAGGGAGGCTGGAGGTGATAAATGAGACAGGGCTGTTCATGTGATTGACGGTGTGGGAGAGTTAAGATGCTATCTTGGCATATTATGATGTATTTTAGAGTGTCAATTGCATATATGAATTGAATTATGTATTTTTGGGTGTTATGACTGTATTTCTGAACTGAGTGATGTATGTTGGTGTAATCCTTGGAATGTTAGAACCTTTTTTTTTTTGTATATAACTAGATGGTTTGCATTTATACCCCGTTATGGGATAACCTTTGGTTTATAGCAAGTTTTCATATATAAGGAAAGCCTTGTCCTTTGTGAACGCGGTAACGTCCCATTTATTGAGTTATTATATTTTATTATGAACCTTGAGCAGGTAAATACAAGTAGCTGAATGTACGCAATGAATCATGTTCATTTGGGGCGTTACCGATTTGGTATCAGAGCAGGTTGAGATTTTCTTAAGGAATGTAGAGTTAGAAACTATAGGGTGAGAATGGTAGTAGTGAGGGGGCTATATATAGTATATTGCTAGAATGATATTAGGAGTGCAATAATGATATTAGACTGCAAGTTGCTTCCATTTGTATGCTTCTTGTTTATGGATATGCATGCCTCTTATATATGTGTTTTCTTTGTTAAATGGATCCTTATGGCGTTAATATGCTGCCGGGGGGATCCATGATAGCTCACATTGCGTTGCTACACATGAGTATGGAAGCACATGCACAGGACCCTTATTCTGAGTTCCACAGTATTACCATTCGTGCACAGAGACTGCTTGGGTCCGTACCCCCGGTTGGCCCGTGGGTGGAGTTTAGGCAACGTTACCACGACTTTATGATGACAGGGAACCCAGGCTTGGACGGGCCTAGGTTTCAGGCCCAGGGGGCGTGGACGACTCTCACTACGGAGCTGTTGTTAAGAGAGGAATTTGAATTGAGGGGAATTACTATAGAAACTCTTCAGCACGTCTTTCCCCTACATCAGGTCCATCCCTCACCTATAGCCCTGGTGCCAGCATAGGGGCCACCCTCCCCACCAGCACCAGCACAGGGGCCACCCATTCCGCCCACACTAGACACCCCACTGATGCCTGATAGCCCTGGGGAGGCTTACGTGGTGATAGACATCCCCATCACCCTAGAAGTAGTGGTGATTAGTTCTGGGGATGAGGACCACCAGGGAGAGGAGGACGATTCAGAGGAGGATGATCCAGATGAGGATGATCCCAAGGAGGATCAAGACAGTGATGAGATAGGGATAGAGCAGTAAGGGGAGCAAGAGGCGGATGAGTTGATGATAGACTTAGAGGAGGAGCATGAGCCACAAGTTCAACCGGAGGTCGATAATGCTGAGTCAGAGGCATCTACGAGCAGTTTTGATTCAGGTGAAGAACCTGATGATGAGTCTGACCCAGATTACGATCCATCTAGGGATCGTTAGGTGGGTCTAGGGGCTTATGTAGTGGTTTTGATTTTGAGTCCTGTATATAGATATGGTTTGGCTGGATTGGATAATTACATTTTGTAGGGCATCTGACATTGTATACAGTTAGTCCAATCCTCTCTGACCGCAATGATATGGTCCGTACCTCTTTTTGGTTATGTGACGGGCCTAGTGTCTAGGGGTTATTTAGTCTTTAGTGATAGGGCAGGAGTTAGAGTTTGTCTTGCTTACTCAACTAGGTGTAATATGCTTTTGTTGCTCATGTATATAAATCAGCAACTATATATGTCAGTAAGCAGTTTTGAAATGAGATGATGATGCTTTGAGTTATGAAATAATCTTCGAGCCATCTCCTATGTATTTATTGGCCATGTTTATCTTATATGTCTGAAGGTTCCAGTGTTTAAATTGCTTCATTTAATGTATGATCAGAATGTTCCAGTCAGTGCACAACAACATGGAGGTTCAGGTAGAGGACAATATGGAACAAGGCCAGGGATCGGGTGATCAAGCCTCTAGCCAGGAGCCACAATATGGTGACACACCACCATTGCCCTCCGTATTAGCTAGCAACTTAGGAAACCCGACTTATTGGCCAACCTTAGTTGCTGAATTAATGAAGCGGATTCCCCAGGTACCTATCGAGACCCCTCCTAAAGAGGATAAATTGGCAGATAGGGTAGCACGGCGTAACCCTAAAGTTTATAATGGATCTTATGATCCAGTAGTACTAGAGGAATGGATAAGGGAAATGGAGAAAGTTTTCACAGTAGTTGAGGTACCAGAGGAAAAGAAAATGAACATTGCGACGTATTATTTGTCAGGTGAAGCTGACATTTGGTGGAATACAGTGAAGGATAAGCTCTTAGGGCCTGAATTCACCTAGAGTAAATTTTTAGCAGAGTTGAGGGCGAAATTTTACTTAGCTATGGTGCAAAGGCAGAAGGAAAAGGAATTTATGGAGTTAAAAATGAGCGGCAGCATGTCATTGATGCAATATGCTAGTAAGTTCACAGAACTATCTAGGTTTGTCCCTGAATTTGTATCATCTGAAAGGTTAAAGATGAGAAGGTTTAAGGAAGGTTTGGCCTTCTACATCCGGAATCAGTTAGCGGGGCAACCAATTTTGACTTATCAAGAACTATATGAGCGAGCAACTAAAGTGGAACGAGTGAAGACGGAGTTGAGAGCTCTGAATCCAATCAACCATAAGAGGAAGGGGTTTGAACGAGGGACTCCGAGTGAAAGTGTGAATCAGAACCAGAAGAAGCCTACTCCTCTTTCCTCTAAGAGCCGTCCTGTGGGCTCGACAGTACCCGTACCTTGTGCGAAGTGTGGAAGAACAAATCACACCACTCCTGAATGCCGAGTTGGCACCAACAAATGCATGTGGTGTGGAAGTCTTGGACACCTCATTGCTGCATGCCCCCGTAAATTGAAAGCTGTAGACAAGGGCGCAGCAAAACCTTTGGCTCCGCCCTGTCAGGGACTCCCACCTGCAAGGCCTACAGTTGCAGGAAGGGTGTTTGTGATGAACAAAAGGGAAGCTGCTACCTCTGGTACGGTAGTCACTGGAACTCTCTTTTTAAATTCAAAGCCATTTTGTGTATTATTTAATTCGGGCGCCACTCATTCTTTTATATCTGCCCAATCTGCTATACAATTGAGTCTGGAGAACAAGAGGATGGAAACCAATTATACAATTAAGCTACCCAACAATTCTGTGATTGAGTGCCCTCTCTATGAACTTGTCCCCATCATCATTGGTGAAGCTACTTTCCCTGTGGATTTGATTCAATTTGACTTGTTGGATTTTGATATCATTTTGAGGATGAATTGGTTGCGCACTTATGGAGCCAAAATTGACTGTGAAGATCTTAAGGTTATCTTGTAGGATGAGAAAGAGAGAAAAGTGTGTTTCTAGGGGCAGAGAGAGGCAAAATCTTGTTCTTTGATTTCCGCTATGAAAGTAAGTAAGCTGTTATGTCAGGGGTGTATTGGGTATTAGTGTCATGCTATTGACACCCAAACGAAAGAAGAGAAAGCGGAGAATATACCTGTAGTTTATGAATTTGAAGATTTTTTCCTGAGGAGTTACCAGGAGTACCCTCACTGAGGGAAATTGATTTTGCAATTGAATTAATTCCTGGGGCCCAACCTATTTCGAAAGCCCCATATCGTATGGCCCCAACTGAGCTTAAGGAATTAAAGATTCAACTAGATGAACTATTGCAGAAGGGCTTTATAAGGCTAAGTGTGTCACCTTGGGGTGCTCCAGTGTTGTTTGTCAAGAAAAAAGATGGAACCTTAAGACTCTGTATTGATTACAGGGAGTTGAACAACATTACCCTCAAAAACAAATATCTTCTTGTTTGATCAACTACAAGGAGCAGGAGTATTCTCTAAAATTGATTTGAGGTTAGGGTACCATCAACTTAGGATTAAGCATGAGGATATTCCTAAGACAGTGTTTAGGACCAGGTATGGTCACTATGAGTTCACAGTGATGCCTTTTGGTCTCACTAATGCTCCTGCAGCCTTTATGGACCTTATGAACAGGGTTTTCAGACCTTATTTAGACAAGTTTGTAGTGGTATTCATAGATGATATCCTTATCTATTCTAGGGACAAGGAGGAACATGTTGATCAATTATAGATAGTATTGTAAACTTTGAGGGAACATCAACTTTACGGCAAATTAAAGAAATGTGAATTTTGGTTGGAGGAAGTGATATTTTTGGGGCATGTGATTACCAAATAAGGAATTAAAGTTGACCCCCAAAAGGTGAAAGCAATTACAGAATGGCCAAGGCCTACCAATGTCACTGAGATTAGAAGCTTTCTGGGTTTAGCAGGTTATTATCGAAGGTTCGTCAAGGACTTTTCGAAAATAGCATCATCACTGACCAATCTACTGAAGAAGGTGAATAAGTTTGAGTGGACTGAAAGGTGTGAGAAAGCTTTCCAAGAGCTAAGACAGCGGCTAACTACCGCCCCAATCCTAACGTTACCAATGGAAGGAAAGGAGTATACTGTTTATAGTGACGCTTCAAAAATGGTTTGGGGTGCGTACTGATGCAGGAGGACAAAGTAGTAGCTTATGCCTCTCGACAACTCAAGCCATATGAGACAAACTACCCTACCCATGACCTGGAATTAGCAGCTGTGGTCTTTGCATTGAAAATTTGGCGACATTATTTATATGGGGTATCGTGCAAGATCTATACTGATCATCAAAGTCTAAAGTATATCTTCACCCAGAAGAAGCTCAATTTGAGACAACGACATTGGCTTGAGTTGCTTAAAGACTATGATTTGCAGATTCAATATCATCCTGGTAAAGCAAATGTGGTGGCGGATGCCCTGAGTAGGAAGGTGCAACATAGCTCGAACACTGTGGTGATTACTCAATTGAATCTCTTAAGAGAACTTGAGGACTTTGGGATTCAATTGGTGTCCCACGGGCAAACGAATGCTCAATTATCAGTACTTATTGTGCAGTCTTCCCTAGTGGAAGAAATTCGACTGAATTAGGGAAGTGATCCCGAACTCCAAAGAATAAAGCAAAATTTAGAAAAAGGAAAGCCTCTGGGATTTGTAGTACACAAGGATGGGACTCTGCGGTTCCAAAATCACCTATGTGTGCCCAAAAATGGGGAGTTAAGAAAGCAGATCCTGGAAGAGGCTCACAATACTCGTTATTCAGTGCATCCAGGAGGCACCAAGATGTACAGAGATCTGAGACAATATTTTTGGTGGAATAATATGAAGAAGGACGTTGCAGAATATATGGATAAGTGTCTAATTTGTCAGAAAGTTAAAGCAGAGCATCAACGTCCTGTGGGTGAACTACGACCCTTAGAAATTCCCCCGTGGAAGTGGGATTCGATCTCGATGGACTTTATTATGGGTTTACCGCTTCCTGCCTCAAAAAAGAATACTATCTGGGTCATAGTTGATCGACTCACAAAGTCGGCTCATTTCCTGCCCATTAAGGATACTTGGGGAGTTAAAAGACTAGCCCAACTATATGTTAAGGAGATCGTTCGTCTGCACGGGATTCCTTTAGACATAGTCTCAGATAGGGATCAAAGATTCCAAGCACGTTTCTGGCAAGCACTTCAAAAGGCCTTTGGAACCAAACTAAACTTCAGTAGCTCATATCACCCAGAAACAGATGGACAAACTGAAAGGGTGAATCAAATTTTGGAGGGCATGCTGAGAGCTTGTGTATTGGAGTTCCAAGGGAAATGGGAAGATGATTTACCTTTGGTGGAATTTTCTTATAACAACAGCTATCAATCCACCATCAAAATGGCCCCATTCGAGGCTCTGTATGGAAAAAAATGTAGAACCCCGTTGTGTTGGAGTGATTTGGATGAGGCATTGATTATAGGTCTTGAAATGATTCAAGAGACCACTGAGACAATAAGAAAGATTCAGGAATATATCAGGGTTGCCCAAAGTCAACAGAAAAGCTACGCAGACAAAAGAAGAAGGCCTCTAGAGTTTCAAGTAGGTGATAAAGTTCTTCTGAAGGTTTCACCAACTAGAGGTGTTAAGCGGTTCGGAATACGGGGCAAATTGAGTCCAAGGTATATTGGACCTTATGAAATCATTAAAAGATTAAATCCCGTCGCTTATCGTCTAGAGTTGCCTATCAAACTTGAGCACATGCATAACGTGTTTCATATCTCTCAGCTTCGAAAATACATTCCAGATCTAGACCATACCATTGTATCTGAACCTTAAAATTACTGAAGATCTAGTATATGATGAGCATCCTGTCCAAATACTAGATCACAGGGTCAAGCAGCTGCGCAACAAACAGATACCATTGGTCAAAGTACTCTAGACAAACCATACCTCCCAAGAAGCTACTTGGGAGACCGAGGAGGCAATGAAAGCCAAATACCCACATTTATTCGAGGTAATCCTGTATGATAAGGTGAAATTCATCAGTTTCGAGGACGAAACTTTTTAAGGGGGGAAGACTGTAATAGTCCGACCCTAAAATATGTTTAGTAATTTCATTTCATTAATTCATGTGATTCATTTCATTTTCATTTACATCATTTCTTTTTATTATCCCACTTAGACTTTTCTAAACGGGCCCTCACTTTGCAATTCGGGGTTTTGTTCTAGTCGAAATTTGGAGATCGATTTAGGCCTTGATATTTATGCATTTAACGATTTTAATTCTTCTTCATTGCACTTCACTCATTCAATCTCGAGTTGTTAAAAAAAAAAAAATTCGCAAGCGCACTCGGTTTCAGTTCTTTTTCTAAACCCGAGCCCGTTTAAGGCCAATTTCGACCCAACAAGGCTTGACCCTCATTTGTTTAGCTAAACTCTCTTAATTAAGCCTTAATTAAGCTTAGTAAAATCGACTTTTCTACCTTTAATTTCAGCCAAGTAAATGCCTCATATAAATTGCAAAAATTTACATTGAACTTCATTTTACACCAAGCATTTCAAGAGACTTTCATTCTCTTCCCTCTCCTCCTTCTCTCTCTCTACACGGCAACAGCAGCAGCAACACCATCTCAGCCACCTTTCAACCACCAAAAACCCACAAAACATCCCCCACTCACCACCCCCAAACTCCCCTTTCATTTCCATAAGCATCAAGAATCATTTCTACCACTTTTTCAACCTCAAAGTGAGTTTTCTTTTCACCCCTATGCTGATTTTTGTTTTTGATTCTTGATCTTGTTGGTTTTGTTTCTTATTTTGGCTATTTTAGTGATGGATTATGCTAGTTTTTATGGTATTAAGAATCATCTAGTTGATGAATTATGTTGGAGTTGAAATTGGATGAGGTTAGGGTTAGGGTTTCATCTTAGTCATGCAAGCTTCTTGTTCAAGGGTGGTTTAGTGATTGATCTATCCTTGTTTTTACGTATCTCTTAATATATTGAAGTTTGCTATGTTGTTTATGGTATTTTGAAAAGTTGGGAGTGAGTTTAAAGTGACCCAAAGTTAGGGTTTTGTCCAAAATGCAAGATTTGGATCAACTAATTGCAAATTTGAGGTGTGTGTATATATGTGACTAGAAAAGGAGTTTTATTTGACATGAATATGAAGAGGAATCATGTATGGTATTTTTGTATGATGTTGGGATGTACCAAAGTGTGTTTACATGTTGTTAGGAAAGAGTTTAAGTTGAGGATTGGTGTAAAAAGTGAAAGAAAACACTAGAGCAGTGCTGCTGGAATTTTCAGAAAAACAGGACAAATTTTAGAACAAAACTGGTAATGATTGGCCTAGCAAAACATTCTAAATTTTGGTGGGTAGATAGGTCAGTGTGTTAGCTTCAAAATGGCTCTTGAATCGCATTAATCTGAGGTCTGTGGAGAAAGTTATGGTCATTTTACCGAACCTGTGCAGGGTGGGCGTAAAACTGACATGTTGGTGTTCTAACCCTATTTTAGGAACCCTAGCATGGGAATCATGCTTTGTGTCCTTGATGCAAGTTTTAGAGGCCTTCCTAAGCTGTTTATATTGGGGTCTTACGTCTCATTTTGAGGTCAGGAGTATAAGTTTTGGATTATTCTTCCCGTACCCTCTTTTCAAGCCCTTATACTCTAAATTTACTACCGTGCCTTAAATCACATTTCTATGGTTTATATCATCATCATTTTGGTTAATCATTGAACTGATGTGTAAAAGTTCTTCATAACCAGTTTTATTTCAAATTATTCATTATAAGAACAAGATCGTTTCTGACCTCATGTTCCTGTAATGAATTTTTGAGCAGAATCAAGGCCTAAGCTTTCATTTTCTTCACTTTGGTACATCTCATTCCTCTGTGAACTAGCATTGAAAAGTTTCAGGTACGTTCATTGCCTGCATCTTTAGAAATCAGCACGTCTTTATCAAAATCATAATATTTTGGTAAGCACATCAATGAATCATTTTAATCAGTGCTTCATCACATAATTAGTGACCCCGTCAGTTATGAGTTACAGGGCATTGCCCTCCAGTTACCCGCGAGGCTTCAGGCCAGGTCCCTCGGTCGGCTTGGCAGGTGTACACCTATTCATAGATCGTAACAGTTACTAAGGGGTGCACTAACAGATAATAATGTGCAATGCAGTTTTACATGCATCTCATTCCCTATTTTCAATTAAAATGAATTCCAAGCGGGCCTAAACAACTTTTCAGTGAATCTTTAACAGTACAGGAATGCATGTACTGAGCTTTGGCTCACACTTTGAAATGTTTTATGTTTTGTTTTAGGAAAGTGTTCAGTGAACCACCCTCAGGCGGGCAGGGAGGCTGGAGGTGATAAATGAGATAGGGCTGTTCATGTGATTGACGGTGTGGGAGAGTTAAGATGCTATATTGGCATATTGTGATGTATTTTGGAGTGTCAACTGTATATGTGAATTGAATTATGTATTTTGGGTGTTACGACTGTATTTCTGAACTAAGTGATGTATGTTGGTGTAATCCTTGGAATGTTAGAACCTTTTTTTTTTTTTTGTGTATAACTAGATGGTTTGAGTTTATACCCCGTTACGGGATAACCTTTGGTTTATAGCAAGTTTTCATGTATAAGGGAAGCCTTGTCCTTTGTGGATGGCGGTAACGTCCCGTTCATTGAGTTATTATATTTTATTATGAACCTTGAGCAGGTAAATGCAAGTAGCTGAATGTAGGTAATGAATCATGTACATTTGGGGCGTTACACTATTCTTATGGGTCATGCTAATACTAACATGTTGAATAATTTAATTTGATGAGTCATAGTGATATCCTAATGAGCTATGTTGAATTGTGACTTGCATTATTGCCTTGAGCAATAATGCCTTTGATGAGCATAAATGAGTAGTGATTTCAACAGGTTAACCAGTAACCTTATATAATTGCAATCCATTGATTGGTTTGGTGATTCCTTTATGCTCATCAAAGGCAATTATGGCTAAGGGAATTATGCTCGTTCACCATACAAGACAGCTCATCAGGATATCAACATAACTCATCAAAACAAATTTTTCAACATGTCAATGTCGGCATGACCCATCAAGACAATATTGCGCACCAATTGAAGAAAGCAACGTTAACCTTATGTCTTTCGATGAATTAATACCACTCCTGTGTTATGAATGATTGAATGTTTAGATCAAAGTGTGAAAGAAACCATTCTTTTCTGAACTAATTCTCTACTGAGTTGAAATTTTGTCTTAAATAATCTTTACTGATTTCAAATGCCTTTGAAATAACACTGATTGAAGAAAATGTTGGAGCTTGCATATTTGAATATGTTGGTAAACCAATTGAAGAAGAAGTTTCATCCTTTGGCTCAGCGATTGGATGTTTATAACAATTTATTTGAGAATCTTCTACCTGGTTATCGTTCAAATAATCATAATTAGAAGACTTAGAAGGCATGGAATATGAAGATCGAGGAAGTTTAACGTTTTTAGAAAATTTTGAAGATGAACCTTTTTCTTAGCTTGAATTAAATCTGGCTAATACTTTACCATCGGGCTCTTCTATTATTTGT
Source organism: Carnegiea gigantea (assembly GCA_029747015.1). NCBI lineage: Eukaryota > Viridiplantae > Streptophyta > Magnoliopsida > Caryophyllales > Cactaceae > Carnegiea > Carnegiea gigantea. The sequence continues at coordinate 406,490 of JAKOGI010000303.1, read as the reverse complement.
TGAACATTCTTTTGAGCAACATTTCTTGGTGGCCTAGTATTTTGAATAATAAATTCTTCAAAAATAGCAAATCCATTCGATTTTAATATCTTTGGAGTAAAAAAGTACTAACATTACCTAATTGGACTTTTTGTAACATTGTTTCACCTAAACTAGGTTTTAATATACGTTTAAGATTAAGTTGGGAAGATAATAATTTGAAATATACTCTATATGTATCAGCAAAATTTCTTAAAAGATCACAAAATTGGACCTTTAAATTATTTTGAATATTATGAAGATGAATATCCAATAAAAAAGTGTCTATAATCCACGGGTCATTTAAGTCTACAGAATAATATGGACAACAATTGCAGTAGATGGGATTATGGCGAATGTTCATCTGAATCATAGCAAATAATGAATCTTTGTGAGGTACTAATCTATTGTCTCTAAAGGCCATGAATATAGGGCACTCTAACCTTGATGTTGTTGAAGGTTGGAGTGCGACCTGAGTTACATAAAAACAAATATATCTATATTTCTTTTTGTATTTTTCAATAGCAAGTTTAGATAGCAATTTAATGGTTTCAAATTCTTCATTTAAACTAAATGTGTCTTCATGAACGTTCATTGATAGAGCAACATCGATATTAAATCTACCATTTCTGCCTTTTGTTTAGGAATTTCCTAATTTGAAAAATAATCTTGACTATTAACCCCATTGTTGTTCACCATGTTGAACTTCTTCACAATACCTAAACTATGGCAATCGCTAAACCAAGAGGTCATATGGGTTACGTTTGAAGACTTAGCTAAGAGTCATGCAAATTTTACCAGGACCACTGGGACTTCCCCATCGGACCGTTTAACACACGGTCGATCAACGGACTTACCTGGGCTGACAAATACTTGACCAACGATAACAATGGCTAGACACTAACTAAATATGCAAACTCGGCTCTAATACCAATCAAGGCCAGCATCAACCTAAGGGGTACGGGTAAGGGGCTAAATGTGGGATTATTTCGATGGTGGCAGAGTGTCAAATTGACTTATGTAAAGTGTAATTTTGAAATGATAATTTAAATGAATAAATGAGCAAACAAAAACTTACTTTTGGTTGAATAAAACCTTGTATAAGGATTGAATTGTGGCTCTTGGTAATGGAGTACAAAGGAGTGGAGAAAGCTTGAGAGGGTTCGAGGGGATGGAGTATTACAAGAGTGACTCTAAGTTTGTGAATTAGGCTGTATGAAAATTTTCGCCGTGTGAATTTTGCAGTGTTTGATGCAACATTAAGGAGTTCCTATTTATAGAGTACAATATGGAAATAATTGTTGACACCTGAATGGCAAAGATTCAATGATAAAAATTGAATCTTCATCTTGATAATGACTGCCGACAATCTTGGAGACAATCTGGAAGAAACAATGCTAAGGAGTTCCTATTTATAGAATACAATATGGAAATAATTGTTGACACCTGAATGGCAAAGATTCAATGGTAAAAATTGAATCTTGATCTTGATCATGTCTGTCGATAATCTTGGGGACAATCTTGAATTATTGCTGCGTCTTTTTGAACTTGGATTGCAACCACGTAAAAAGTGAAACAGTATTGTGCAATAATGGACATTGGATTGATCCTGAATTATTGTTCTGATGGGTCATGCGGATGCTGACATGTTGAATAATTTATTTTGACGAACCATAATAATATCCTGATGAGCTATTTTTAAATAGTGACCTTGCATTATTGCCTTAAGCAATAATTGCTTTTAATAAGCACATATGAATAGTAATTTTGACCCGTTGACCTGTAACATTGCATAATTGCAATCCTTTGATTGCTTTGATGATTCCTATATGTTCATCAAAGGCAATTATGGTCACGAAAATTATGCAGGTTTACTATTCAAGACAGCTTATCAGGATATCAACGTAACTCATCGAAATAAATTATTCATCAAACTAACATCAGCGCGACCAGTTAGAATAATGTTACCCACCAATTGAAGAAAGCAACATTAAACTTATATCTTTTCATGAATTAATCCCACTCTTGTCTTATGAATGATTGAGCATTCGTATCAAAGTGTGAAAGAAACCATTCTCTTTTGACCTAATTCTCTATTGAATTAAAATTTTGTCTTAAGCCATCTTTACTGATTTCAAATGGCTCAGAAATAACATTTATATAAGAAAATGTTGCAGGTTGCATAATTGAATATGCTGGTGAACCAATTGCAGAAGAAGCTGCAATTATAGGCTCAGCGACCAGAGCTTCATAATAAATTTTTTGGGAATCTTCTACTTAGTTATCTTTTAAATAATTATAATTAGAAGACTTAGAAGGCACGAAATATGAATATCGAGGAAGTATAACATTTTCAGAAAATCTTGAAGATGAGCCTTGTTCTCAGCTTGAATTAAATTCTATTAATACTCCATCATCGGGCTCTTCTATTATTTGTCGAACATTCGTTTGATCAATATTTCTTGGTGGCGTAGTATTTTGAATAATAAATTCTGGAGAAATAGTAATTTCATTCCATTTTAATAACTTTTGAGTAAAAGTAGTAACATTGTCTGCTTTGGCTTTTAATACCATTGTTTCATCTAAACTAGGTTCTAAAATACATTTAGGATTATGTTTGGATGATAATAATTTGAAATGCACTCTATAAGTAATAGCAAAACTTCCATAAAGCTCACAAAATTGGACCTTTAAATTATTTTGAATATAACGAAGATGAATATCTAATAATAGAGCACCTATAATCCAAGGGTAATTCTAGGGCCTTCCGCCCCTCAAGTGCACCCAAAAAAAAAAAAAAAACCTAAGGGTCATTTTAGTCTGCTGAATATTTCGGCCAACAATTAAAATATCTGGGACCAGTGCAAATGTTCGTTTGAATCATAGCTAGTAATGAATCATTCTAACATACTAATCTATTGTTTCCAAAGGCTGTGAATATAGGGCAATCTAAACCTGATGTTGTTAAAGGTTGAAGTGCGACCTGAGTCACACAAAAATGAATACATCTATATTTCTATTTGTATTTTTCAATAGCAATTTTAGAATGTAAGTTAATGGTTTGAAATTCTTTATCTAAACTAACTATTTCTTCATGATCTCTCATTGATAGAGCAACATCGAAATTAAAGTTACCACTTCTACCTTTTGCTTAGGAATTTTCCAATTTGAAAAATAATTTTGACAACTAACTCCCTTGCTATTAACCACATTAGACTTCTTCACACTACCTAAACTAAGACGATCACTAAACCAAGAGGTCATGTGAGTTTCGTTTCAATACTTAGCTAAGAGTTATGCACATTCTACTGAAACCGCTGGGACCACCCCATTGGGACCACCTATCACATAGTTGATCAATGGACTTACCTGGGCAGAGAAATAGCTGACCAATGATAGCAATGGCGAGATATTGACTAAATATGCACGCTCAGCTCTGATACCAATCGAGATCAGGATTGACCTAGGCGGGTAAGGGTAAGGTCTAAATTTGGGATTAATTCGAAGGCAGCAGTGTGTCAAACTGATTTGTCTAAAGTGTTATTTCGAATTGATCATTTAATCGAATAAACGAGCGGAAAGCCTATTTTTATTTGACTAAAACTTTGTACAAGGATTAAATTGATGCTCTTGGTAATGGAGTACAAACGAATGGAGTATTAAAAGAGTGAGTGTGAGTGTGTGAATTAGGCTGTATGAAATTTTTTGCTGTATGAATTTTACAGTGTTTGATACAACCCTAAGGAGTACCTATTTATAGAATACAATATGGAAATTATTGTTGACACATGACTAGTAAAGATTCAATGATAAAAATTTAATCTTGATCTTGATAATGTCTGTCAACAATCTTGGATTATTGCAACTTCTTTTTTAACTTGGACTGCAACCACGTCAAGAGTGAAACAGTATTGTACAATAATGGACTTTGGACTGATATAGGATTATTATTCTTATGGGTCATGCTGATACTAACATGTTGAATAATTTAATTTGATGAGTCATAGTGATATCCTGTTGAGCTATGTTGAATTGTGACTTGCATTATTGCCTTGAGCAATAATTGCCTTTGATGAGCATATATGAGTAGTGATTTCAATATGTTAACCAGTAACCTTATATAATTGCAATCCATTGATTGCTTTGGTGATTCCTTTATGCTCATCAAAGGCAATTATGGTTAAGGGAATTATGCACATTCACCATTCAAGACAGCTCATCAGGATATCAACATAACTCATCAAAACAAATTATTCAACATGTCAACTTCGGCATGACCTATCAAAACAATATTGCGCACCAATTAAAGAAAGCAACATTAACCTTATGTCTTTCGATGAATTAACACCACTCTTGTGTTGTGAATGATTGAATGTTTAGATCAAAGTGCGAAAGAAACCATTCTTTTTTGACCTAATTCTCCTCTGAGTTGAAATTTTGCCTTAAATAATCTTTACTGATTTCAAATGCCTTTGAAATAACATTGATTGAAGAAAATGTTGGAAGTTGCGTAGTTGGATATGTTGGTGAAGCAATTGAAGAAGAAGTTTCATCTATTGGCTCAGCGATTGGAGGTTTATAACAAATTATTTGAGAATCATCTTCCTTGTTATCGTTCAAATAATCATAATTAGAATACTTAGAAGGCATGGAATATGAAGATGAAGGAAGTTTAACATTTTTAGAAAATTTTAAAGATGAACCTTTTTCTTGGCTTCAATTAAATCCGGCTAATACTTTACCATCGGGCTCTTCTATTATTTATTGAACACTCTTTTGAGCAACATTTCTTGCTGGCCTAGTATTTTGAATAATAAATTCTTCAGAAATAACAATTCCATTCGATTTTAATAACTTTGGAGTAAAAAAGTACTAACATTACCTAATTGGGCTTTTAGTAACATTGTTTCACCTAAACTAGGTTTTAATATACGTTTACGATTAAGTTGGGAAGATAATAATTTGAAATACACTCTATATGTATCGGCAAAATTTCTTAAAAGATCACAAAATTGGACCTTTAGATTATTTTGAATATTATGAAGATGAATATCCAATAAAAAAGTATCTATAATCCACGAGTCATTTAAGTCTACTGAATAATATGGACAACAATTGCAGTAGATGGGATTATGGCGAATGTTCATCTGAATCATAACAAATAATGAATCTTTGTGAGGTACTAATCTATTGTCTCTAAAGGCCGTGAATATAGGGCACTCTAACCTTGATGTTGTTGAAGGTTGGAGTGCAACCTGAGTCACATAAAAACAAATATATCTATATTTCTTTTTGTATTTTTCAATAGCAAGTTTAGATAGCAATTTAATGGTTTGAAATTCTTCATCTAAACTAAATGTTTCTTCATGAACGTTCATTGATAGAGCAACATCGATATTAAATCTACCATTTCTGCCTTTTGTTTAGGAATTTCCCAATTTAAAAAATAATCTTGACTATTAACCCCATTGGTGTTCACCATGTTGAACTTCTTCACAATACCTAAACTATGGCAATCGCTAAACCAAGAGGTCATAAGGGTTACGTTTGAAGACTTAGCTAAGAGTCATGCAAATTTTACTAGGACCACTGGGACTTCCCCATCGGACCGTTTAACACACGGTCGATCAACGGACTTACCTGGGCTGATAAATACTTAACCAACGATAGCAATGGCTAGACACTAACTAAATATACAAACTCGGCTCTAATACCAATCAAGGCGAGGATCAACCTAAGGGGTATGGGTAAGGGGCTAAATGTGGGATTATTTCGATGGTGGCAGAGTGTCAAATTGACTTATGTAAAGTGTAATTTTGAAATGATAATTTAAATGAAAAAACGAGCAAACAAAAACTTACTTTTGGTTGAATAAAACTTTGTACAAGGATTGAATGGTGGCTCTTGGGAATGGAGTACAAAGGAGTGGAGAAAGCTTGAGAGGGTTCGAGGGGATGGAGTATTACAAGAGTGACTCCAAGTTTGTGAATTAGGCTGTATGAAAATTTTCGCTTTGTGAATTTTGTAGTGTTTGATGCAACATTAAGGAGTTCCTATTTTTAGAGTACAATATGGAAATAATTATTGACTCCTAAATGGCAAAGATTCAATAATAAAAATTGAATCTTCATCTTGATAATGACTGCCGACAATCTTGGAGACAATCTTGAAGAAACAACGCTAAGGAGTTCCTATTTATAGAATACAATATGGAAATAATTGTTGACACCTGAATGGCAAAGATTCAATCGTAAAAATTGAATCTTGATCTTGATAATGTCTGTCGATAATCTTGGAGACAATCTTGAATTATTACTGCGTCTTTTTGAACTTGGATTGCAACCACGTAAAAAGTGAAATAGTATTGCGCAATAATGGACTTTGGCCTGATCCTGAATTATTATTCTGATGGGTCATGCGGATGCTGACATGTTGAATATTTTATTTTGACGAGCCATAATGATATCCTGATGAGCTATTTTTGAATAGTGACCTTGCATTATTTCCTTGAGCAATAATTGCTTTTAATAAGCACATATGAATAGTAATTTTGACCCGTTGACCTGCAACATTGCATAATTGCAATCCTTTGATTGCTTTGATGATTCCGATGTGCTCATCAAAGGCAATTATGGTCACGAAAATTATGCAGGTTCACTATTCAAGACAGCTCATCAGGATATCAACGTAACTCATCGAAACAAATTATTCATCAAACCAACATCAGCGCGACCAATTAGAATAATGTTACCCACCAATTGAAGAAAGCAACATTAAACTTATATCTTTTCATGAATTAATCCCACTCTTGTCTTATGAATGATTGAGCATTCATATCAAAGTGTGAAAGAAACCATTCTCTTTTGATCTAATTCTCTATTGAATTAAAATTTTGTCTTAAGCCATCTTTACTGATTTCAAATGGCTCTGAAGTAACATTTATATAAGAAAATGTTGCAGGTTACATAGTTGAATATGCTGGTGAACCAATTGCAGAAGAAGCTGTAACTATAGGCTCAGCGACCAGAGCTTCATAATAAATTTTTAGGGAATCTTCTACTTAGTTATCTTTTAAATAATTTTAATTAGAAGACTTAGAAGGCACGAAATATGAATATCGAGGAAGTATAACATTTTCAGAAAATCTTGAAGATGAGCCTTGTTCTCAGCTTGAATTAAATTCTATTAATACTCTATCATCGGGCTCTTCTATTATTTGTCGAACATTCTTTTGATCAATATTTCTTGATGGCCTAGTATTTTGAATAATAAATTCTAGAGAAATAGTAATTTCATTCCATTTTAATAACTTTTGAGTAAAAGTAGTAACATTGTCTGCTTTGGCTTTTGATACCATTGTTTCATCTAAACTAGGCTCTACAATACATTTAGGATTATGTTGGGATGATAATAATTTGAAATGCACTCTATAAGTAATAGCAAAACTTCCTTAAAGCTCACAAAATTGGACCTTTAAATTATTTTGAATATAACGAAGATGAATATCTAATAATAGAGCATCTATAATCCAAGGGTAATTCTAGGGCCTTTGGCACCTCAAGTGCACCCCAAAAAAAAAAAAAAAAGCTAAGGGTCATTTTAGTCTGCTAAATATTTCGGCCAACAATTAAAATATCTGGGACCAGTGCAAATGTTCGTTTGAATCATAGCTAATAATGAATCTTTCTAACGTACTAATCTATTGTTTCCAAAGGCTGTGAATATAGGGCAATCTAACCCTGATGTTGTTAAAGATTGGAGTGCGACCTGAGTCACACAAAAATGAATATATCTATATTTCTATTTGTATTTTTCAATAGCAATTTTAGAATATAAGTTAATGGTTTGAAATTCTTTATCTAAACTAACTGTTTCTTCATGATCTTTCATTGATAGAGCAACATCGAAATTAAACTTACCATTTCTACCTTTTGCTTAGGAATTTTCCAATTTGAAAAATAATTTTGACAACTAACTCCGTTGCTATTAACCACATTAGACTTCTTCACACTACCTAAACTAAGACGATCGCTAAACCAAGAGGTCATGTGAGTTTCGTTTCAATACTTAGCTAAGAGTTATGCACATTCTACAGAAACCACGGGGACCACCCCATTAAGACCACCTATCACATAGTTGATCAATGGACTTACCTGGGCAGAGAAATAGCCGACCAATGATAGCAATGGCGAGATATTAACTAAATATGCACGCTTAGCTCAGATACCAATCGAGGCCAGGATTAAACTAGGCGGGTAAGGGTAAGGGTCTAAATTTGGGATTAATTCGAAGGCAGTAGTGTGTCAAACTGATTTATCTAAGGTGTTATTTCGAATTGATCATTTAATTGAATAAACGAGCGAATAAAAGCCTATTTTTATTTGACTAAAACTTTGTACAAGGATTAAATTGATGCTCTTGGTAATGGAGTACAAACGAATGGAGTATTAAAAGAGTGAGTGTGAGTGTGTGAATTAGGCTGTATGAAATTTTTTGCTGTATAAATTTTACAGTGTTTGATACAACCCCAAGGAGTACCTATTTGTAGAATACAATATGAAAATCATTGTTGACACGTGACTAGTAAAGATTCAACGATAAAAATTTAATCTTGATCTTGATAATGTCTGCCAACAATCTTGGATTATTGCAACTTCTTTTTTAACTTGGACTGCAACCACGTCAAAAGTGAAACAGTATTGTACAATAATGGACTTTGGACTGAGATAGGATTATTATTCTTATGGGTCATGCTGATACTAACATGTTGAATAATTTAATTTGATGAGTCATAGTGATATCCTGTTGAGCTATGTTGAATTGTGACTTGCATTATTGCCTTGAGCAATAATTGCCTTTGATGAGCATATATGAGTAGTGATTTCAATAGGTTAACCAGTAACCTTATATAATTGCAATCCATTGATTGCTTTGGTGATTCCTTTATGCTCATCAAAGGCAATTATGGTTAAGGGAATTATACACGTTCACCATTCAAGACAGCTCATCAGGATATCACCATAACTCATCAAAACAAATTATTCAACATGTCAACGTCGGCATGACCTATCAAAACAATATTGCGCACCAATTGAAGAAAGCAACATTAACCCTATGTCTTTCGATGAATTGATACCACTCTTGTGTTATGAATGATTGAATGTTTAGATCAAAGTGTGAAAGAAACCATTCTTTTTTGACCTAATTCTCCACTGAGTTGAAATTTTGCCTTAAATAATCTTTACTGATTTCAAATGCCTTTGAAATAACATTGATTGAAGAAAATGTTGGAGGTTGCATAGTTGGATATGTTGGTGAAGCAATTGAAGAAGAAGTTTCATCTATTGGCTCAGCGATTGGAGGTATATAAAAAATTATTTGAGAATCTTCTTCCTTGTTATCGTTCAAATAATCATAATTAGAATACTTAGAAGGCATGGAATATGAAGATCGAGGAAGTTTAACATTTCTAGAAAATTTTAAAGATGAACCTTTTTCTTGGCTTGAATTAAATCCGGCTAATACTTTGTCGTCGGGCTCTTCTATTATTTGTTGGACACTCTTTTGAGCAACATTTCTTGCTGGCCTAGTATTTTGAATAATAAATTCTTCAGAAATAACAAATCCATCCAATTTTAATAACTTTGGAGTAAAAAAGTACTAACATTACCTAGTTGGGCTTTTAGTAACATTGTTTCACCTAAACTAGGTCTTAATATACGTTTAGGATTAAGTTGGGAAGATAATAATTTGAAATACACTCTATATGTATCGGCAAAATTTCTTAAAAGATCACAAAATTGGACCTTTAAATTATTTTGAATATTATGAAGATGAATATCCAGTAAAAAAGTATCTGTAATCCACGAGTCATTTAAGTCTACTGAATAATATGGACAACAATTGCAGTAGATGGGATTATGGCAAATGTTCATCTGAATCATAACAAATAATGAATCTTTGTAAGGTACTAATCTATTGTCTCAAAGGCCGTGAATATAGGGCACTCTAACCTTGATGTTGTTAAAGGTTGGAGTGCAACCTGAGTCACATAAAAACAAATATATCTATATTTCTTTTTGTATTTTTCAATAGCAAGTTTAGATAGCAATTTAATGGTTTGAAATTCTTTATCTAAACTAAATGTTTCTTCATGAACGTTCATTGATAGAGCAACATCGATATTAAATCTACCATTTCTGCCTTTTGTTTAGGAATTTCCCAATTTAAAAAATAATCTTGACTATTAACCCCATTGTTGTTCACCATGTTGAACTTCTTCACAATAGCTAAACTATGGCAATCGCTAAACCAAGAGGTCATAAGGGTTACGTTTGAAGACTTAGCTAAGAGTCATGCAAATTTTACCAGGACCACTGGGACTTCCCCATCGGACCGTTTAACACACGGTCGATCAACGGACTTACCTGGGCTGATAAATACTTGACCAACGATAGCAATGGCTAGACACTAACTAAATATGCAAACTCGGCTCTAATACCAATCAAGGCGAGGATCAACCTAAGGGGTATGGGTAAGGGGCTAAATGTGGGATTATTTCGATGGTGGCAGAGTGTCAAATTGACTTATGTAAAGTGTAATTTTGAAATGATAATTTAAATGAATAAACGAGCAAACAAAAACTTACTTTTGGTTGAATAAAACTTTGTACAAGGATTGAATTGTGGCTCTTGGTAATGGAGTACAAAGGAGTGGAGAAAGCTTGAGAGGGTTCGAGGGGATGGAGTATTACAAGAGTGACTCTAAGTTTGTGAATTAGGCTGTATGAAAATTTTCGCCGTGTGAATTTTGCAGTGTTTGATGCAACATTAAGGAGTTCCTATTTCTAGAGTACAATATGGAAATAATTGTTGACACCTGAATGGCAAAGATTCAATGATAAAAATTGAATCTTCATCTTGATAATGACTGCCGACAATCTTGGAGACAATCTTGAAGAAACAATGCTAAGGAGTTCCTATTTATAGAATACAATATGGAAATAATTGTTGACACCTGAATGGTAAAGATTCAATCGTAAAAATTGAATCTTGATCTTGATAATGTCTGTTGATAATCTTGGAGACAATCTTGAATTATTGCTGCGTCTTTTTGAACTTGGATTGCAACCACGTAAAAAGTGAAACAGTATTGCACAATAATGTACTTTGGACTGATCCTGAATTATTGTTCTGATGGGTCATGCGGATGTTGACATGTTGAATAATTTATTTTGACGAGTCATAATGATATCCTGATGAGCTATTTTTGAATAGTGACCTTGCATTATTGTCTTGAGCAATAATTGCTTTTAATAAGCACATATGAATAGTAATTTTGACGCGTTGACCTGTAACATTGCATAATTGAAATCCTTTGATTGCTTTGATGATTCTTATGTGCTCATCAAAGGCAATTATGGTCACGAAAATTATGCAGGTTCACTATTCAAGACAGCTCATCAGGATATCAACGTAACTCATCGAAACAAATTATTCATCAAACCAACATCAGCGTGACCAATTAGAATAATGTTACCCACCAATTGAAGAAAGCAACATTAAACTTATATCTTTTCATGAATTAATCCCACTCTTGTCTTATGAATGATTGGGCATTCATATCAAAGTGTGAAAGAAACCATTCTCTTTTGACCTAATTCTCTATTGAATTAAAATTTTTATTAAGCGATCTTTACTGATTTCAAATGGCTCTGAAATAACATTTATATAAGAAAATGTTGCAGGTTGCATAGTTGAATATGCTAGTGAACCAATTGCAGAAGAAGCTGCAACTATCGGCTCAGCGACTAGAGCTTCATAATAAATTTTTTGGGAATCTTCTACTTAGTTATCTTTTAAATAATCATAATTAGAAGACTTAGAAGGCACAAAATATCAATATCGAGGAAGTATAACATTTTCAGAAAATCTTGAAGATGAGCCTTGTTCTCGGCTTGAATTAAATTTTATTAATACTCTATCATCGGGCTCTTCAATTAGCTGTCGAACATTCTTTTGATCAATATTTCTTGGTGGCCTAGTATTTTGAATAATGTTTCGAGTAAAAGTAGTAACATCATCTGCTTTGGATTTTAATACCATTGTTTCATCTAAACTAGGTTTTAAAATACATTTAGGATTATGTTGGGATGATAATAATTTGAAATACACTCTATAAGTAATAGCAAAACTTCCTGAAAGCTCACAAAATTGGATCTTTAAATTATTTTGAATATAATAAAGATGAATATCTAATAATAGAGCATCTATAATCCAAGGGTCATTCTACGGGCTTCGGCCCCTCAAGTGCACCCCAAAAAAAATTACCCCAATGGTCATTTGAGTCTACTGAATATCTCGGCCAACAATTAAAATATATGGCACCATTGCAAATGTTCGTTTGAATATACCTAATAATGAATCCTTCTAACGTACTAATCTATTGTTTCCAAAGGCTGTGAATAGAGGACAGTCTAACCCGGATGTTGTTAAAGGTTGGAGTGCGACCTGAGTCACACCAAAATGAATATATCTATATTTCTATTTATATTTTTCAATAGCAATTTTAGAATGTAAGTTAATGGTTTGAAATTCTTTATCTAAACTAACTGTTTCTTCATGATTTTTCATTGATGGAGCAGCAACGAAATTAAACTTACCATTTCTACCTTTTTCTTAGGAATTTTACAATTTGATAAATAATCTTGACAACTAACTCCCTTGCTATTAACCACATTAGACTTCTTCATACTGCCTAAACTAAGACGATCGCTAGACCAAGAGGTCATCTGAGCTTTGTTTTAACACTTAGCTAAGAGTTATGCACATTCTACCGGGACCACTGGGACCACCCCATCAGGACCACCTATCACACGGTTGATCAATGGGCTTACCTGGGCAGAGAAATAGCTGACCAATGATAGCAATGGCTAGGCACTAACTAAATATGCACACTCAGCCCTGATACCAATCGAGGCCAGGATCGACCTAGGTGGGCAAGGGTAAGGGTCTATATCTGTCATTAATTCGAAGGCAGCAGTGTGTCAAATGGATTTATGTAAAGTGTAATTTCAAATTGATCGTTTAATTGAATAAACGAGCGAATAAAAACTTATTTTTATTTGACTAAAACATTGTAGAAGGAAAGAATTGATGCTCTTGGTAGTGGAGTACGAACGAGTGGAGAAAGCTTGAGAGAGTTTGAGGGATGGAGTGTTACAAGAGTGAGTGTGAGTGTATGAATTAGGCTGTATGAAATTTTTTACCGTATGAATTTTGCAGTGTTTGATACAACTCTAAGGAGTACCTATTTATAGAATACAATATGGAAATCATTGTTGACGCATGACTAATAAAGATTCAGTGATAAAAATTTAATCTTGATCTTGATAATGTCTGCCGACAATCTTGAAAATTTCCAACTTCTTTTTTAACTCGGACTGTAACCACGTCAAAAGTGAAACAGTATTGCGCAATAACAGACTTTGGGCTGATCTGGTATTATTGTTCTTATGGGTCATGCTGACGCTAACACGTTGAATAATTTCATTTGATGAGTCATAGTGATATCCTGATGAGCTATGTTGAATAGCGACCTGTATTATTGCCTTGAGCAATAATTGCCTTTGATGAGCATATATGGGTTGTGATTTCAATAGGTTAACCGGTAATCTTACATAATTGCAATCCATTGATTGCTTTGGTGATTCCTTTATGCTCATCAAAGGCAATTATGGTTAAGGGAATTATGCATGTTCACTATTCAAGACAGCTCATCAGGATATCAGATAACTCATTAAAAAAATTATTCAACATGTCAACGTCGGCAAGACCCATCAAAGCAATATTGCCCACCAATTGAAGAAAGTAAAATTCACCTTATGTCTTTCAACGAATTAATACCACTCCTGTGTTATGAATGATTGAACGTTTATATCAAAGTGTGAAAGAAACCATTCTTTTTTGACCTAATTCCCCACTGAGTTTACATTTTGTCTTAAATAATCTTTACTAATTTCAAATGCCCTTGAAATAACATTGATTGAAGAAAATGTTGGAGGTTGCATAGTTGAATACGTTGGTGAACCAATTGAAGAGGAAGCTTCATCTATTGGCTCAGCGATTGGAGGTTTGTAACAAATTATTTGAGAATCTTCTACTTGGTTATCATTCAAATAATCATAATTAGAAGACTTAAAAGGCGTGGAATATGAAGGTCGAGGAAGTTTAACATTTTCAGAAAATTTTGAAGATGAACCTTTTTCTTGGCTTGAATTAAATCTTGCTAATACTTTACCATCGAGCTCTTTTATTATTTGTTGAACATTCTTTTGAGCAACATTTCTTGGTGGCCTAGTATTTTGAATAACAAATTCTTGAGAAACAATAAGTCCATTCCATTTTAAGAACGTTGGAGTAAAAAAGTACTAACATTACCTAATTCGGCTTTTAGTAACATTGTTTCACCTAAATTAGGTTTTAATATATGTTTAGGATTAAGTTGGGATGATAATAATTTAAAATACACTCTATATGTATCAGCAAAATTTCTTGAAAGCTCACGAAATTGGACCTTTAAATTATTTCAAATATTAAGAAGATGAATATCTAATAAAAAAGTATCTATAATCCAAGGGTCATTTAAGTCCACTGAATAATATGGACAGTAATTGCAATTGATGGGATTATGGCGAATGCTCGTCTGAATCATAGCAAATAATGAATCTTTGTGAGGTGCTAATCTATTGTCTCTAAAGGCCATGAATATAGGGCACTCTAACCTTGATGTTGTTAAAGGTTGGAGTGCAATTTGAGTCACACCAAAACAAATATATCTATATTTCTTTTTGTATTTTTCAATAGCGATTTTAGATCGCAATTTAATGGTTTGAAATTCTTCATCTAAAATAAATGTTTCTTCATGAACTTTCATTGATAGAGCAACATCGATATTAAACCTGCCATTTCTGCCTTTTATTTAGGAATTTTCCAATTTGAAAAATGATCTTGACAACTAACTCCCTTGTTGTTCACCATATTGAACTTCTTCACAATACCTAAACTATGGCAATCGCTAAACCAAGAGGTCATATGGGTTATGTTTGAAGACCTAGATAGGAGTCATCCAAATTCTACCGGGACCACTGGGACCATTCCATCGGACCATCCAACACACGGTCGATCAACGGACTTACCTGGGCTGACAAATACCTGACCAACGATAGCAATGGCGAGACACTAACTAAATATGCAAACTCGCCTCTGATACCAATCATGGCCAGGATCAACTTAGGGGGTATGGGTAAGGGGCTAAATGTGGGATTATTTCGAAGGTGGCAGAGTGTTAAATTGACTTATGTAAAGTGTAATTTTGAATTGATAATTTAAACGAATAAATGAGCAAAAAAAACTTACTTTTGTTTGAATAAAACTTTGTACAGGGATTGAATTGTGGCTCTTGGTAATGGAGTGCAAAGGAGTGGAGAAAGCTTGTGAGGGTTCGAGGGGATAGAGGATTATAAGAGTGACTCTGAGTGCGTGAATTAGGTTGCATGAAATTTTTTACTGTGTGAATTTTGCAGTGTTTGGTACAACGCTAAGGAGTTCCAATTTATAGAGTACAATATGGAAATAATTGTTGACACCTGAATGGCAAAGATTCAATGATAAAAATTGAATCTTGATCTTGATAATGTCTACCGACAATCTTGGAGACAATCTTGAAGAAACAATGCTAAGCAGTTCATATTTATAGAATGTAACATGGAAATAATTGTTGAAACCTGAATGGTAAAGATTCAATGATAAAAATTCGATCTTGATCTTGATAATGTCTACCGACAATCTTGGAGACAATCTTGAATTATTACTGCTTCTTTTTGAACTTGGACTGCAACCATGTAAAAAGTGAAACAGTATTGCACAATAATGGACTTTGGACTGATCCTGAATTATTGTTCTGATGGGTCATGCGGATGTTGACATGTTGAATAATTTATTTTGACGAGTCATAATGATATTCTGATGAGCTGTTTTTGAATAGTGACCTTACATTATTGCCTTGAGCAATAATTACTTTTAATGAGCATATATGAATAGTGATTTTGACATGTTGACTTGTAACGCTGCATAATTGCAATCCTTTGATTGCTTTGATGATTCCTATGTGCTCATCAAAGGCAATTATGGTCACGGGAATTATGCAGGTTCACTATTCAAGATAGCTCATCAGGATATCAATGTAACTCATCGAAGCAAATTATTCATCAAGCCAACATCAGTGCGACCAATCAGAATAATGTTGCCCACCAATTGAAGAAAGGAACATTAAACTTATATCTTTTCATGAATTAATCCCACTCTTATCTTATGAATGATTGACCGTTCAGATCAAAGTGTGAAAGAAACCATTCTCTTTTCACCTAATTCTCTATTGAATTAAAATTTTGTCTTAAACAATCCTTACTAATTTCAAATAGGTCTGAAATAACATTGATTTAAGAACATGTTGGAGGTTGCATAGTTGAATATGCGGGTGAAGCAATTGCAGAAGAAGCTGCAACTATAGGCTCAGCGACTAGAGCTTTATAATAAATTTTTTGAGAATCTTCTACTTCGTTATATTTTAAATAATCATGATTAGAACACTTAGAAGGCACGGAATATGAAGATCAAGGAAGTTTAACATTTTCGAAAAATCTTGAAGATTGGCCTTATTCTCAGCTTGAATTAAATTTTATTAATACGCTATCATCGGGCTCTTCTATTGGTTGTCAAACATTCTTTTGATCAATATTTCTTGGTGGCCTAGTATTTTGAATAATAAATTCTTGAGGAATAGTAATTTCATTCCATTTTAAAAAATTTTGAGTAAGAGCAGTAACATTATCTGCTTTGGCTTTTAATACCATTGTTTCATCTAAACTAGGTTCTAAAATACATTTAGGATTATGTTGGGATGATAATAATTTGAAATATACTTTATAAGTAATAGCAAAACTTCCTGAAAGCTCACAAAAATTGGACCTTCAAATTATTTTGAATATAACGAAGATGAATATCTAGTAATAGAGCATCCATAATCCAAGGGTCATTCTAGGGGCTTCGGCCCCTTAAGTGCAGCAAAAAAAAAAAAATTAACCCAAGGGCCATTTAACTCTACTGAATAATTCGGCTAACAACTAAAATATATGGGACCATTGCAAATGTTCGTTTGAATCATCGCTAATAATGAATCTTTCTGACGTATTAATCTATTGTTTCCAAAGGCTGTGAATATAGGGCAATCTAACCCTAATGTTGTTAAAGGCTGGAGTGCAACCTGAGTCACACCAAAATGAATATATCTATATTTTTATTTGTATTTTTCAATAGCAATTTTAGAATATAAGTTAATGGTTTGAAATTCTTTATCTAAACTAAATGTTTCTTCATGATCTTTCATTGATAGAGCAACATCGAAATCAAACTTACCATTTCTACCTTTTGCTTAGGAATTTTCCAATTTGAAAAATAATCTTGACAACTAACTCTCCGGCTTTTAACCACATTAGACTTCTTCACACTGCCTAAACCAAGACGATCGCTAAACCAAGAGGTCATCTGAGTTTTGTTTCAACACTTAGCTAAGAGTTATGCATATTCTACCGGGACCGCTGGGACCACCCCATCAGGACCACCTATCACACGGTTGATCAATGGACTTACCTGGGCAGAGAAATAGTTGACCAATGATAGTAATGGCTAGACACTGGCTAAATATGCACACTCAGCTCTGATACCAATTGAGACCAGGATCGACCTAGGTGGGTAAGGGCAACAGTCTAAATCTGGGATTAATTCGAAGGCAGCAGTGTGTCAAACTAATTTATATAAAGTGTAATTTTGAATTAATCATTTAATCAAATAAACAGGCGAGTAAAAACTTATTTTTATTTGACTAAAACTTTGTACAAGGATTGAATTGATGCTCTTGGTAATGGAGTACAAACGAGTGGAGAAAGCTTGAGAGAGTTTGAGGGGTTGGAGTACTACAAGAGTGAGTGTGAGTGTGTGAATTAGGCTGTATGAAATTTTTTACCATGTGAATTTTTTAGTGTTTGATACAACCCTAAGGAGTACCTATTATAGAATACAATATGGAAATCATTGTTGACATGTGACTAGTGAAGATTCAACGATAAAACTTTAATCTTGATCTTGATAATGTCTGCCGACAATCTTGAATTATTGCAACTTCTTTTTTAACTTAGACTGGAGCCACATCAACAGTGAAACAGTATTACGCAATAATGGACTTTGGACTGATCTAGGATTATTGTTCTCACGGGTCATGCTGATACTAACATGTTGAATAATTTAATTTGATGAGTCATAATGATATCCTGATGAGCTGTGTTGAATAGTGACTTGCATTATTGCCTTGAGCAATAATTGCCTTTGATGAGCATATATGAGTAGTGAATTCGACAGGTTAGCCAGTAACCTTACATAATTACAATCCATTAATTGCTTTGGTGATTCCTTTATGCTCATCAAAGGCAATTATGGTTAAGGGAGTTATGTACGTTCACTATTCAAGATAGCTCTTTAGGATATCAACATAACTCATCCAAACAAATTATTCAACATGTCAACAACGGCATGACCCCATCAAAACAATATTGCACACCAATTGAGGAAAGCAACATTAACCTTATGTCTTTCGATGAATTAATACCACTCTTGCATTATGAATGATTGAATGTTTTGATCAAAGTGTGAAAGAAACCATTCGTTTTTGGCCTAATTCTCCACTGAGTTGAAATTTTGTCTTAAATAATCTTTACTGATTTCAAATGGCTCTGAAATAACATTGATTAAAGAAAATGTTGAAGGCTGCATAGTTGAATATGTTGGTGAACTGATTGAAGAAGAAGCTTCATCTATTTGCTCAGCGATTGGAGGTTTATAACAAATTATTTGAGAATCTTCTACCTGGTTATCGTTCAAATAATCATAGTTAGAAGACTTAGAAGGCATGGAATATGAAGATCGAGGAAGTTTAATATTTTTAAAGAATTTTGAAGATGAACCTTTTTCTTGGCTTGAACTAAATCTTGTTAATACTTTACCATCGGGCTCTTCTATTATTTGTTGAACATTCATTTGAGCAACATTTGTTGGTGGCCTAGTATTTTGAATAACAAATTCTTGAGAAACAATCAATCCATTCCATTTTAATAACTTCGAAGTAAAAAAGTACTAACATTACCTAATTCGGCTTTTAGTAACATTGTTTCACCTAAACTAGGTTTTAATATACGTTTAGGATTAAGTTGGGATGATAATAATTTGAAATACACTCTAGATGTATCAGCAAAATTTCTTGAAAGCTCACGAAATTGAACCTTTAAATTATTTTGAATATTATGAAGTTGAATATCAAATAAAAAAGTATCTATAATCCAAGGGTCATTTAAGTCTACTAAATAATATGGACAACAATTGCGATATATAGGACTATAGTGAGTGTTCGTCTGAATCATAGCAAATAATGAATCTTTGTGAGGTATTAATCTATTGTCTCTAAAGGTCGTGAATATAGGGCACTCTAACCTTGATATTGTTAAAGGTTGGAGGGCAACCTGAGTCACACCAAAACAAATATATAGGACTATAGCGATATATAGGACTATAGCGAGTGTTCATCTGAATCATAGCAAATAATGAATCTTTGTGAGGTATTAATCTATTTTCTCTAAAGGCTGTGAATATAGGGCACTCTAACCTTGATATTGTTAAAGGTTAGAGTGCAACCTGAGTCACACCAAAACGAATATATCTCTATTTTGTTTTGTATTTTTCAAAAGCAATTTTAGATAGCAAGTTAATGGTTTGAAATTCTTCATCTACACTAAATGTTTCTTCAGGAACTTTCATTGATAGAGCAACATCGATATTAAACCTACCATTTCTACCTTTTGTTTATGAGTTTTTCAATTTGAAAAATAATCTTGACAACTAACTCCCTTGCTGTTCACCACATTGAACTTCTTCACAATACCTAAACTATGGCGATCGCTAAACCAAGAGGTCATATGGGTTATGTTTGAAGACCTAGCTAGGAGTCATGTAAATTCTACCTGGACCACTCCATCAGACCACCTAACACACGGTCGATCAGCGGACTTACTTGGGTTGACAAATACCTGACCAACGATAGCGATGGCTAGACACTAACTAAATATGCAAAATCGCCTCTAATACCAATCGAGGCCAGGATCAACCTAGGGGGTATGGGTAAGGGGCTAAATGTGGGATTATTTCGAAGGTGGCAGAGTGTTAAATTGACTAATGTAAAGTGTAATTTTGAATTGATAATTTAAACGAATAAATGAGCGGAAAAAAACTTACTTTTGTTTGAATAAAACTTTGTACAGGGATTGAATTGTGGCTCTTGGTAATGGAGTACGAAGGAGTTGTAATAGTCCCACCCTAAATCATGTTTATTTATTTAATTAAGCGATATTATTAATTTTTTATATTTATTTATCTCATTCATCATCCCAGTTGGGAGAATTCCTTTGGGGCTCCACTTTGCAATTCGAGTTTCATTTACCGAAAATAATTTTCCAGGAAAATTGATATTAGGCCTCACTAATTATGATTTAAAAATATTAAATTATTTTTCATGATATCACATTTAATTTCAAGCTTTAAAAAAAATTTAAAAAAATTAATCAAATTAATCGCACCCGATTTGAGATTTTTCACAAACCCGAGCTCATTTAAGGCCAATTTTGACCGAACAAGATTACACCCCTATTTACTTAGCTAATTACCATCATTAGGCTAATTATAATTAACAAAAAAATCTGATTTTGGAGGAGAAATCTCAGCCAAGTCTTTTGCTTTGCCTTCACTTCATTTCTAGCCAAGTAAAGTGCATAAACCACCTAAGCAAGCAAGACCATCTTCTTCCTCCTCCACCTCCTCCTCCATGGCTGACCTCTGCCCAGCCGACTGCTGCCATCTTCTGCCTCCAGTTAGGGTTGCTGCCGGCCAGCCCCACCACCACAGCACCACCAGCTGCCCCCCCAACCACCACGAGCACCAAACACAATACCACCTTCACATCTTCTTGTATTCAAGCTTAAGTGAGGTAATCTTTGCATCCAACTTTATATAATTCCTGGTTTTATATTAGTTTTGATCATGAATCATGTTATTTTGATGCAATCAAGAATTATTTTGATGTTTTATTGGTTGGATCATCTTGAAAACAAGTTATGTTTGAAGTTGTTCATGATCATACAAGTTTCGGTGGTGGTGATGGATTTTGATTGCTTTAAATGAGATTTGATGATCTTTGGCTTTGGTAATGAATATCAAGATGTTCATGTTGATTTATACGAGTTAAAGAGTGATTTTAATGGGTGGCTATGTGAAGAAAAGATTAAAAATATGTGAGTTAGAGCTGAGAAACAGACCAGAAATAGGGCTAAATGCGGGATTAAACTGGTACTGTTTGGCACATCCAAAATTCATGATTTTTGGTGTAGTGATATCTTGATGAGTTAGCTTTCAATAGGCTTTAGAATCACTCAATTTTGAGTTGTGTGGACAAATTTATGGCCAATTTACTCAAGACTATGCAGAATACATTGAAACTGGGAACTGAACGGGAACAGTAATTTTACGGAACAACTGGTATTGATTGGGTCACTGAAAAATTGTCATTTTTGGTATGTGGATATATAAATGAGTTATCTTTCAAATGCCGTTTGAATGCCCTTAATCCGAGTTCTGTGGAAACAGTTATGGTCGTTTTACTACGACTGCGCAGATTGGACTGAAATTGTGCACATTTGTGTTCTACC
The DNA here is from genome assembly GCA_029747015.1 of Carnegiea gigantea. Classification (NCBI taxonomy): domain Eukaryota; kingdom Viridiplantae; phylum Streptophyta; class Magnoliopsida; order Caryophyllales; family Cactaceae; genus Carnegiea; species Carnegiea gigantea. The sequence continues at coordinate 384,610 of JAKOGI010000303.1, read as the reverse complement.
CAAATTTTAGAGACCTTACCGTGGGAATCAAACTTGGTGTCCTGAACGAATGTTTTAGCGGACATTATGAGCTTTTCATATTGGGGTTTTACATCTTATTTGGAGGTTGGGAGTGAAAGATATGGATTTTCTAATGCAGACCATCAAACGATAATATGAGTGAATGCAAAAATCGAGATATTTGGAAATATTTTCAGAAGTTTCTATATAATTATGGGTATTGCAAGGAAAATTACAAAGGGTAGTGAGTTCAACAAGTTTGTTATTGCATAGAAGCTTACTTGTGTTTGAAAACCGAGTTAAGTGAGCATGAAAATGAAATTTGAGAAGTGGGCTCAGTAATGAGTCAAGTTATTTTCTATCAGATTTATTAAGGTTATTTGAGCTTTTATGAACCACACAACACCCTCATGGCATTAAACTTTTTATTATCCATTTCAGAGGCATTAACCATTCCATTATCCATTTTAGAGGCATTGAACCTCACACTTTTCATTATCCATTTCAGAAATATCAGAAACCTATATTTCATTATCACCTCAATCATTTCTATTTGGTCTATTTTACTTCAATTTATTGCATTTCAACTTCAGTAACCCTAGCTGATTTAAATCAGTTCATTTTGGTTTAACTTGTCTTATATTGAATTAAAATCAGTTTATTATATTGAAAAGCACAAGTTATGTATCCCATTTTATTATTCAACTTCTGTTACACCTACTTTTACTCACTCAATTATGCGAGTAAGGATCATTTACTGACTACACATACTTACAGTGACATTTATGAAATGGAGTTGAGGCCTAGTCTATCATTTCAATTGTGCATAAGTATTATCAAGTGAAATATCATTTTTAAAGACTTCAGGTACGTCCATTGCCTGTATCTTTAGAAATCACAATGTATTTATCAACGTTATCATGTTTTGGTAAGTACATTAATGAATCAGTTTACACAGTGATTTATCAGTTAATTAGTGGCCCCATCAGTTATCATCTATAGGGCATTCGCCCTTCAGTTACCCGCGCGGCTTCAGGCCAGATCCCCGATCGGCTTGGCAGGTGTACACCTATCCATAGATCGTAACAGCATCAAGGGGTTCACTATCAGATAATAACTAGCAACGCCACTTTACATCATCTTATTCACTGTTTTAACTAAATGAATTGCAAAGCGGGCCCAACTAGTGTTTCAATGATCATTTAACAATTCAGGAATGCATGTACTGAGCTTCAGCTCACAGTTCGAAATATTTTTCATGTTTTGTTTTAGGCAAATGCTCAGAGTATTGCCCTCATGCCAGCAAATCAGCTGAAGAGAATAAGTAAAGTAGTGAAATCCAGATGGATCAGAAGTAATGCTGTATATGCATACTTTAAGTTGTATTTGGAATTCTTCTGTAGATGAAGATGTAGATTACATGATGAATTATCTTCTTATGATTTATAAACCTTATATTGGTTAATGCTTGATTGTGAATTGATGAGCATATGTGAATGTGTACAGTGAAGGTTATGCTTAACTGTGTTATTTATAACACTCATGTTTCAAGCCTTGTCCTTTTGGATGGCGGTAACGCCCCTATCATTGGATTCATCATATTACAATTGAGTGATTTATTATTAAGGAGGATATAAACAGTGAAACACGTTTAATTTGTGGGCGTGTTACATATTTGGTATCAGAGACAGGTTGAGATTTTCCTTATGGGTTATGGATTATGGAGCTAAGATATTGAGAAAGTTGGTTAGTGAGGAATGAAGATTATTATGATATCATTGGAGATTTGTGACAATAGTAATGTCTGCTTATCTCTCACATATTCTACTTGTCTATTCTTCTTTGTCAGATGGATCCATACAATGTATATATAGTTTGATCTCAAGCATCAGACTCAAGGGTGATTTTTAACAACAAGTTAAAGAGGTTCCAATGCATTTAGATATGTATGGTCATATGAGTCACCCACCTGATTGGTATGTCATTCTTTTAGCTTGAATTGTTTATTTTTAGGATGTAAACACTTGTACTCCGGGCGTGTAGTCCGTAGAGTTGTGGTCTCCGGCGTGTAGCCGTTGAGCTTAATTTGGTATCCTTTTATACTTCTATTCAATACAGATGATGTGATGTAAGGCTTTAAGCCTGGGAATTGGCCAATTTGCAGGTGAAACTCTGTCCATTTCCCCCCAGAAATTTCAGAATCATTAACACTTGTAGCCCTAAGGTTGGGGGTTGTTACAAATGTGTCATATGAAATGCCCTTGATTCATTTTGAAGTTAAATGTATAGGAAAAACCAAGTATGGGCGGAATACACAAGTTCAATCAACTTGGCAGTTTTGGTCAGTGCATAAGGACCGATCTTGAAGTAACTTTGGTCCATGATCACCATGATTTATGTAAGGATTTTCCATCCTGAGTTTAAGTTTAAGGAGATATCTTTCATATGAAACAAGACAAGTCAAAGTCTACAAAGTTGGCAGAATCCTAATGCACAAGATCTGAGTTTAGTCCACTCACAGCCATACATTCCATTAGATAGCGATATTTCAGTTATTCTATATCATAGTCCAGAAAGTAAGCTTTCCAATGGCCCATGTTGTAACACATTTGGAGACCAGTGGCCAATGATATTCAGCCTAGAAGTCTGATGGTACAGACTGTTCAAGTCAGTGGATACGTACAATTTTGAGCTTACATTTCCTCATCACATGGGTGCCATTTTGTGCGCTTCTCGAACCCAAGTGGTAATTACTTCAATATGCCTCATTGATTGCAGATATTTTCTTTTGTAACCCAAGAATTTCATCAAAGTGAGCTATATGGGGATTCTCGATGTACTATCCCCTAAATTGAAGGATGTTGGAGAGGCTTGTTCTATGGTACATAAGCTTGAAACCATTGACTACCGATGCTTTAGAGAGACATTTTTGCTTCAATCCATTACAATTCAAGACTTGCTTAAATTGCCCAAACTCTTGCAAGCAGTCCATTGATTCCATCTCCATCTGTGACGTAGACATTACTCTTGATGATATTTCACTGCACTTTCTGATGACATACCATCTACTATTATCCTTGTTGGATGATCAACTGTTGGATACACCTCACTTGACTAGGGGCTTCATCTTTTTGTCTTCATAGTATCACCCCATCTAGTTGCATCATCATTCACTCTCATGTCATATCTTCATCAGTTCTGATCACTTTTCCTATTTTTAAGAGCTCAATTGTTACTAATAGCTCGATTATGATTGGGTTGCACCCATGTCAATAGATGATAATTTTATAGCATGCTTGAATAGAAGGTAGATCTTAACTACGATTTGTATAAAGGCTGGTTATTATCAAATTTGTGGAATCCATTGCTAAGGGAAATGCGATGTGTCTACCCTTTTTGGCTGATTCAACCTCAGTTTCCTGTTGAAGATCACTTTCATAAAGTTTAAGTTGGACAATCAAAATCTTTGTCATGCATTTGGACTGCGTCAGTGAGAAATTTTGATGGGTTATTGCTCCATGGAAAAATGTGTTCAGTTGATTCATACTAAAGGACTCTAGAGTGGAAAGCATGACCCAGTGGAACCTTAGGAATGGATTCGAGGAGTCGATAAAGTTTTCACTGTAATAGAGATTCCAGGTGATGACCGGGTAAACATTGGAACATTTCATCTAAGTGGTGAAACCGATATTTGGCGGGATACTGTTAAGAATAAGCTCTTAGGACTTGACTTCATTTTGAGCCGATTTATGAAAGAACTAAGTACACCGCTCCGGATTGCTAAGTGGGAACTAACAAATGCACGTGGTGTGGTAGCCTAGAGCACCTCATCACTACCTGCTCCCAAAAACTAAAGGTTGTAGTTAAGGGCTCTCACTTTCAAGGCCCGCAGCTGTAGGAAGGGCTTATGTGTTGAGCAAGAAGGGAGTTGCCACCTCTGGTGCAGCACTAAAGCTCTCTTTTAATTTCGAAGCCATTTTGTGTATTGATTGATTCCATTGCCACTCATTCATTTATATTCACATGATCTGCCATGCATGTGAACCTTGAGAATAAGAAGGCAGAAACCAATTATGGAATCAAGTTATCCAACGACTCTAGAGTTGAGTGTTCTACATCTCATAAATTTGTTTCAATTACTACTGGTGAGGTAGTTTCCCCTGGAGTTCTGTTTCAATTTGACTGGTCAGACTTCAATATTATTTTAGAAATGAGCTGGTTGTGTACTTATGGGGTCAAGATAGGTTGTGATGACCCTAAGGTTATTTCAAGAAAAGAACAAGGGAGAGAAATATGTTTTATGGTCAAAGAGAGGAAAAACCTTGTCTTTTAAATTCTGTTATGAAACCAAGTGAGCTCTTATGTTAAGAATATATTGTGCATTGGGGTCATACTATTACCATTCAACCTAAGGAAGAAAAAGCAGAAGATATCCCTATAGTTTGTGAGTTCAAAGAAGTTTTCTGGAAAAGTTACTGGGACTGCTCCGCTAAGAGAAATTGAGTATGAGATTGAATTCATCCCTGGTGCCTAATCTATCTCAAAAAAACCTCATATCGTAGGGCCCCAACTGAGCTTAAAGAACTATAGATTCAACTAGATGAGCTGTTACAGACGGGCTTTATTAGGCTAAGTGTATCACCATGGGGTGCCCCAGTGTTGATTGTAAAGAACAAGAATGGAACCTTAAGGTTATGTATTGATTTCAAAGACCTGAGCAAGATCACCATCAACACCACATACCAATCGCCCCAAGTAGATGACCTATTTGATCAACTACAGGGAGCAGGAGTCTGATCTAAGATTGATTTGAGGTCAGAGTATCATCAACTTAGCATTATATCTGAATACATTACCAAAACCACACTACGGACCATGTAGGGGTCATGGTGAATTCACTGTGACGCCTTTTGGCCTAATCAATGGCCCCGCGACCTTTACAGATCTTATGAATAGAGTTTCAAACCGTATCTCGACAAGTTATGGTGGTGTATATAAAGGATGTCTTGAAATACTCCAAGGACAAAGATGAGCATACTGTTCATTTGAGACGATGTTATAGACCTTGAAGGAACATCAATTACATAGCAAATACAAAAAGCATGAGTGTGGTTGGAAGCAATGTTATTTTTTGAAAAAAAAACTGCAGTTACAAAGTGCTCAAGACCTACCAATGCCTTGGGATTAGAAACCGTTTGAGTTTAGTAGGGAATTATCGAGTTCAGAAAGGAATTGTCATATAGTGGTACCTTATTCCTCCCAACAGTTCAAGTCTTATGGGTGGTACCTTACCCGTAATCCTGGTGCCCTGAGAAGGGGTACCTTGTGTAATTTATACTGGCCATCAGAGTTTGAAGTATATCTTCTCTCACAAGAAGCACAATCTACATGAAGCATCAGTTGTGGTAAATCCACTGTCAACCAAGAACTGGAAGTATTGTGGCAGACGCTCTGAATAGGAAGGCATAACATACTGTGAACACCGTAGTGATTACTCAATTGAATTTCTTAAGAGAGCTTGAGGATTTGCACAGTCAATTAGTGTCACACTGGAAGGCAAATGTTCAACTGCTGGTACTTATCTGATAGCCCTCTCTAATGGAGGAGCCTAGAGTGAATCAAGATAGTGATCCTGTGCTCCAAAGAATAAAGCAAAATCTTAAGAAAGCAGATCTTAGAGGAGGCTCATAATACTCGCTATTTGGTGCATCGAGGGGGCACCAATGTGTACACAGATTTGAGGAAATATTTTTATGAAACAATATGTGAAGAGATATTGCAGAATATTTATTATGGATAAAGGTCTAATTTGCCAAAAAGGCCATGGCAGAACACTAGCACCCCATAAGTGAATTGAGACCATTAGAAATTCCCACTTGGAACTGGGATTCAATTTTGATAGATTTTGTCATGGGATTCTCTCAGATATAGTGTCTGACAGAGATCAGAGATTTCAAGCCTGTTTGACATGTACTTCAAGGAGCCTTGGGAACGAGATTGAACTTTAGTAGTTCTTATCATCCCGAGCATCTAAAAATATCAATGAATCAACTCTTCTAAGTTGGCGCCTGTAGTGCTTCACGACCAACATTTGCATTTGAAGACAGTATGGAACTCCCGGCAGTCAACGTTGTGATAGCACTAGCAGAGAATCCTTCATTAAACATCAGGACAGAATGACGACAGATATTGATAACAAATCATCTTATGGGTCATGAAGATCTTCCTCAACATTAAATAAGACGGCATATCGCAGAAGACTCTTGAAAGCAGACCATTGGAACTGACAGAAAAGCTATGTCGATAAAAGATAGAGATTTCTGAAATTTTCAGTATATGATAAGTTTTCAGAAAGTCTCACCAACTAAGGGTGTAAGGGGGTTGCGTTGCGACCTAAATGGAGGCCAAGATCTTTTGGATCATATCAGTTCATTGAAAGGTCGAATTTCATAACTTGTCTACCAGATCTACCTGTATAACTCAAACATATGCATAACATGTTCCGTGTTCCTTACCTCACAACTCAGGTAGTATATTTTAGACCCTGACCATGTTGTCTTGATTCCCTTGCAGTCATTGAGGGTCTTGTATTTCAAGAGCATCCAATTTAGATATCGAATCACAGGATTAAGCAGTTAAATTATATTGCCTTGGGCAAATCATACCCCCCAGAAGCTACTTGGGAAACTGAGTAAAAAGTGAAAGCCAGTACTCATATTCATTTGAAATCACCTTGCATGATTGTCAAAGTTCATAAGTTTCGAGGACGAAACTCTTTAAGGGGAGAAGGCTATAATAGTCCGACCCTAAATCATGTTTATTTATTTAATTAAGCTATATTATTAATTTTTCACATTTATTTATCTCATTCATCATCCCAGCTGGGAGAATTCATTTGGGGCTCCACTTTGCAATTCGAGTTTCATTTACCGAAAATAATTTTTCAGGAAAATTGATATTAGGCCTCACTAATTATGATTTAAAAATATTAAATTATTTTTCATGATATCACATTTAATTTCAAGCTTTTAAAAAAATTTAAAAAATTAATTAAATTAATCGCACCCGATTTGAGATTTTTCACAAACCCGAGCTCATTTAAGGCCAATTTTGGCCCAACAAGATTACACCCCTATTTACTTAGCTAATTACCATCATTAGGCTAATTACAATTAACAAAAAAATCTGATTTTGGAGGAGAAATCTCAGCCAAGTCTTTTGCTTTGCCTTCGCTTCATTTCTAGCCAAGTAAAGCGCATAAACCACCTAAGCAAGCAAGACCATCTTCTTCCTCCTCCACCTCCTCCTCCATGGCTGACCTCTGCCCAGCCTGCTGCCGCCATCTTCTGCCTCCAGTCAGGGTTGCTGCCGGCCAGCCCCACCACCACAGCACCACCAGCTGCCCCCCCAACCACCACCAGCACCAAACACAATACCACCGTCACATCTTCTTGTATTCAAGCTTAAGTGAGGTAATCTTTGCATCCAACATTATATAATTCTTGGTTTTATGTTAGTTTTGATCACGAATCATGTTATTTTGATGCAATCAAGAATTATTTTCATGTTTTATTGGTTGGATCATCTTGAAAACAAGTGATGTTTGAAGTTGTTCATGATCATGCAAGTTTCGGTGGTGGTGATGGATTTTGATTGTTTTAAATGAGATTTGATGATCTTTGGCGTTGGTAATGAATATCAAGATGCTCATGTTGATTTATACGAGTTAAAGAGTGATTTTAATGGGTGGCTATGTGAAGAAAAGGTTGAAAATATGTGACTTAGAGCTGAGAAACAGACCAGAAATAGGGCTGAATTCGGGATTAAACTGGTACTGTTTGGTACATCCAGAATTCATGGTTTTTCGTGTAGTGATAGCTTGATGCGTTAGCTTTCAATAGGCTTTGGAATCACTCAGGTTTGAGTTGTGTGGACAAAGTTATGACCAATTTACTCAAGACTATGCAGAATACATTGAAACTGGGAACTGAACTGGAATAGTAAATTTACGGAACAACTGGTATTGATTGGGTCACTGAAAAATTGTGATTTTTGGTGTGTGGATATATCAATGAGTTATCTTTCAAATGCCTTTTGAATTGCCTTAATCCGAGTTCTGTGGAAACAGTTATGGTCGTTTTACTACGACTGCGCAGATTGGACTGAAATTGTGCACGTTTATATTCTACCCAAATTTAGGGACATTACTGTGGAATCAAACTTGGTGTCCTGAACGAATGTTTTAGTGGACATTATGAGCTTTTCATATTGGGGTTTTACATCTTATTTAGAGGTTGGGAGTGAAAGATATGGATTTTCTAATGCAGACCATCAAACGATAATATGAGTGAATGCAAAAATCGAGACATTTGGAAATATTTTCAGAAGTTTCTATATAATTATGGGTATTGCAAGGAAAATTACAAAGGGTAGTGTTACTTGTGTTTGAAAACCGAGTTAAGTGAGCATGAAAATGAAATTTAAGAAGTGGGCTCAGTAATGAGTCAAGTTATTTTCTATCAGATTTATTGAGGTTATTTGAGCTTTTATGAACCTCACAACACCCCTTATGGCATTGAACCTTCTATTATCCATTTCAGAGGGATTAACCATTCCATTATCCATTTTAGAGGCATTGAACCTCACACTTTTCATTTTCCATTTCAGAAATATCAGAAACCCATATTTCATTATCACCTCAATCATTTCTATTTGGTCTATTTTACTTCAATTTATTACATTTCAAGTTCAGTAACCCTAACTGATTTAAATCAGTTCATTTTGGTTTAACTTGTCTTATATTGAATTAAAATCAGTTTATTATATTGAAATGCACAAGTTATGTATCCCATTTCATTATTCAACTTCTGTTACACCTGCTTTTACTCACTCAATTATGCGAGTAAGGATCATTTACTGACTACACATACTTACAGTGACATTTATGAAACAGAGTTGAGGCCTAGTCTATCATTTCCATTGTGCATAAGTATTATCAAGTGAAATATCATTTTTAAAGACTTCAGGTACGTCCATTGCCTGTATCTTTAGAAATCACAATGTATTTATCAACGTTATCATGTTTTGTAAGTACATCAATGAATCAGTTTACACAGTGATTTATCAGTTAATTAGTGACCCCATCAGTTATCATCTATAGGGCATTCGCCCTTCAGTTACCCACGCGGCTTCAGGCCAGGTCCCCGATCGGCTTGGCAGGTGTACACCTATCCATAGATCGTAACAGCATCAAGGGGTTCACTATCAGATAATAACTAGCAATGCAACTTTACATCATCTTATTCACTGTTTTAACTAAATGAATTGCAAAGCGGGCCCAACTAGTGTTTCAATGATCATTTAACAATTCAGGAATGCATATACTGAGCTTCGGCTCACAGTTCGAAATGTTTTTCATGTTTTGTTTTAGGCAAATGCTCAGAGTATTGCCCTCATGCCAGCAAATCAGCTGAAGAGAATAAGTGAAGTAGGGAAATTCAGATGGATCAGAAGTAATGCCGTATATGCATACTTTAAGTTGTATTTGGAATTCTTGTGTAGATGAAGATGTAGATTACATGATGAATTATCTTCTTATGATTTATAAACCTTATATTGGTTAACGCTTGATTGTGAATTGATGAGCATATGTGAATGTGTACAGTGGAGGTTATGCTTAACTGTGTTATTTATAACACTCATGTTTCAAGCCTTGTCCTTTTGGACGGCGCTAACGCCCCTATCATTGGATTCATCATATTACAATTGAGTGATTTATTATTAAGGAGGATATAAACAGTGAAACATGTTTAATTTGGGGGCATTACAGGAGTGGAGAAAGCTTGAGGGGGTTCGAGGGGATGGAGGATTACAAGAGTAAGTCTGAGTGTGTGAATTAGGTTGTATGAAATTTTTTGCAATGTTTGATACAATGCTAAGAAGTTCCTACTTATAGAATACAATATGGAAATAAGTTTTGACACCTGAATGGCAAAGATTCAATGATAAAAATTAAATCTTCATCTTGATAATGTCCGCCGATAATCGTGGAGACAATCTTGAATTACTGCCGCTTCTTTCTGAACATAGACTGCAACCACATAAAAAGTGAAACAGTATTACACAATAATGGACTTTGGATTGATCCTGAATTATTGTTCTGATGGATCATGCGGATGCTGACATGTTGAATAATTCATTTTGACTAGTCATAATGATATCCTGATGAGCTGTTTTTGAATAGTGACCTTGCATTATCGCCTTGAGCAATAATTGCTTTTGATGAGCATATATGAATAGTGATTTTGACACGTTGACCTGTAATGTTGCATAATTGCAATCCTTTGATTGCTTTGATGATTCGTATATGCTCATCAAAGGGAATTATGGTCACGGGAATTATGCAAGTTCACTATTCAAAACAGCTCATCAGGACATCAACGTAACTCATCGAAACAAATTGTTCAACAAGCCAACATCAGCAGAACCAATCAGAATAATGTTGCCCACCAATTGAAGAAAGGAACATTAAACTTATATCTTTTCATGAATTAATCCCACTCTTGTCTTACGAATGATTGAGCATTCAGATGGAAGTGTGAGAGAAACCATTCTCTTTTGACGTAATTCTCTATTGAATTAAAATTTTGTCTTAAATAATCTTTACTGATTTTAAATGGCTTTGAAATAACATTGATTTAAGAAAATGTTGGAGGTTGCGTAGTTGAATATGTTGGTGAACCAACTGCAAAAGAAGCTACAGCTATAGGCTCAGCAACTAGAGCTTTATAATAAATTTTTTAAGAATCTTCTACTTAGTTATCTTTTAAATAATCATAATTAGAAGACTTAGGAGGCACAGAATATGAAGATCGAGGAAGTTTAACATTTTCAGAAATCTTGAAGGTGAACCTTGTTCTCGACTTGAATTCAATTTTATTAATACTCTATCATCAGGCACTTCCATTATTTGTTGAACATTCTTTCAATCAATATTTCTTGGTGGCCAAGTATTTTGAATAATAAAATCTTGAGAAACAGTAATTTCATTCCATTTTAATAACTTTCGTGTAAAAGTAGTAACATTATCTGCTTTGGCATTTAATACCATTGTTTCATCTCAACTAGGTTCTAAAATACATTTAGGATTATGCTAGAATGATAATAATTTGAAATACACTCTATAAGTATTGGCAAAACTTCTTAAAAACTTACAAAATTGGACCTTTAAATTATTTTGAATATAACGAAGATGAATATCTAATAATAGAGCATCTATAATCCATGGGTCATTCTAGGGGCTTCGGGCCCTCAAGTGCACCCAAAAAAAAAAAAAAAAAACCCAAGGGTCATTTAAGTCTACTGAATAATTCGGCCAACAATTAAAGTATATAGGACCATTACAAATGTTCCTTTCAATCATAGCTAATAATGAATCTTTGTGATGTATTAATCTTTGTTTCCAAAGGCTGTGAATATAGGGCAATCTAACCCTGATGTTGTTAAAGGTTGGAGTGCGACCTGAGTCACACCAAAATGAATATTTCTATATTTCTGTTTGTATTTTTCAATAGCAATTTTAGAATGTAAGTTAGTGTTTTGAAATTCTTTATCTAAAGTAAATGTTTCTTCATGATCTTTCATTGATAGAGCAACATCGAAATTAAACTTACCATTTCTACGTTTTGCTTAAGAATTTTCCAATTTAAAAAATAATCTTGACAACTAATTCCCTTGCTATTAACCACATTAGACTTCTTCACACTGCCTAAACTAAGACGATTGCTAAACCAAATGGTCATCTGAGTTTTGTTTCACCACTTAGCTAAGAGTTATGCACATTCTTCCGGCACCACTCGGACCACCCCATCGGGATCACCTAACACACGGCTGATCAATGGACTTACCTGGGCAGAGAAATAGCCGACCAACGATACCAATGGCTAGACACTGACTAAATATGCACACTCAGCTCTGATACCAATCGAGATCAGGATCGACCTATGCGGGTAAGGGTAAGGGTCTAAATTCGGGATTAATTCAAGGCAGCAGTGTGTCAAACTGATTTATGTAAAGTGTAATTTCGAATTGATCACTTAATTGAATAAACAAGCGAATAAAAACTTACTTTTATTTGACTAAAACTTTGTATAAGGGTTGAATTGATGCTCTTGGTAACGGAGTACAAATGAGTGAAGAAAGTTTGAGAAAGTTTGAGGGGATGGAGTACTACAAGAGCGAGTGTGAGTGTGCGAATTCAGTTGTATGAAATTTTTTGCCGTATGAATTTGACAGTGTTTGATATAACCCTAAAGAGTACCTAATTATAGAATACAAAATGGAAATCATTGTTGACACGTTACTAGTAAAGACTCAACGATAAAAGTTTAATCTTCATCTTGATAATGTCTGCCGACAATCTTGAATTATTACCACTTCTTTTTTAACTTGGACTGCAACCAAGTCAAAAGTGAAACAGTATTGCGTAATAATGGACTTTGGACTTTTATGGGATTATTATTCTAACGGGTCATGCTGATGCTGATATGTTGAATAATTTATTTTGATGGGTCATAGTGATATCCTGATGGCCTGTGTTGAATAGTGACTTGCATTATTGCCTAGAGCAATAATTGCCATTGATGAGCATAAATGAGTACTAATTTCAACAGGTTAACCAGTAACCTTGCATAGTTGCAATCCATTGATTGCTTTGGTGAATCCTTTATGCTCATCAAAGGCAAATATGGTTAAGGGAATTATGCACGTCCACTATTCAAGACAGCTCATCAGAATATCAACGTAACTCATGAAAACAAATTATTCAACATGTCAACATCAGCATGACCCATCAAAGCAATATTGCGCACCAATTAAAGAAAGTAACATTAACCTCATGCCTTTCGATGAATTAATACCGCTCTTGTGTTATGAATGATTGAATGTTTAGATCAAAGTATGAAAGAAACCATTCTTTTTGGACCTAATTCTCCATTGAGTTGAAATTTTATCTTAAATAATCTTTACTGATTTCAAATGGCTTTGAAATAACATTGATTGAAGAAAATGTTGGAGGTTGCATAGTTGAATATGTTGGTGATGCAATTGAAGGAGAAACTTCATCTATTGGCTCAGTGATTGGAGGTTTATAACAAATTATTTGAGAATCTTCTACCTGGTTATCGTTCAAATAATCATGATTAGAAGACTTAGAAGGCATGGAATATGAAAATTAAAGAAGTTTAACATTTTCAGAAAATTTTCAAGATGAACCGTTTTCTTGGCTTGAATTCAATCTTATTAATACTCTACCATCGAGCTCTTCTATTATTTGTTGAACATTATTTTGAGCAATATTTCTTCTGGTCTAGTATTTTGAATAATAAATTCTTGAGAAAATTTAATTTCATTCTACTTTAATAACTTTAGAGTAAAAGTAGTAACATTATCTGATTCGGCTCATCTAAATTAGGTTTTAATATTCTTTTAGGATTAAGTTGGGACGATAATAATTTGAAATACACTCTATCAGTAATTAAAAAAATTTCTCGAAAGCTCACAAAATTGGACCTCGAAATTATTTTGAATATTAAGAAGATGAATATCTAATAATATAGTATCTACAATCCAAGGGGCATTTAAGTCTACTGAATAATTTGGACAATAATTACAATATATGGGACCATAACAAAAGTTCATTTGAATCATAGAAAATAATGAATCTTTGTGACGTATTGGTCTATTGTCTCTAAAGGCTGTGAAAACAGGACAATCTAACCCTGACGTTGTTAAAGGTTGGTGTGCAACCTGAGTCACACCAAAACGAATATATCTACATTTCTTTTTGTATTTTTCAATAGCAATTTTAGAAAGTAAGTTAATGGTTTGAAATTCTTCATCTAAGCTAAATGTTTCTTCGCAATCTTTCATTGATAGAGCAACATCGATATTAAACCTACCATTTCTACTTTTTGTTTAGGAATTTTCCAATTTGAAAAATAATCTTGACAGCTAACTCCCTTGCTATTCACCACATTAGACTTGCTCACACAACCTAAACTAAGACGATCGCTAACCTAAGAGGTCCTTTGAGTTAAATTCGAACACTTGGCTAAGAGTCATGCAAATTCCACCGGGACCACTGGGACCACCCTATCGGACCACCTAACACACGATCGATCAACGGACTTACCTGGGCTGACCAATAGTTGACCAACGATAGCAATGGCTAGACACTTACTAAATATATAAACCTGGCTCTGATACCAATCAAGGCTAGGAACGACCTAGGTAGGTATGGTTAAGCGACTAAATGAGGGATTATTTCGAAGGTGGCAGAGTGTCAAAATGATTTATGCAAAGTGTAATTTTGAATTGATAATTTAAACAAATAAACGTGCGAATAAAAACTTACTTTTATTTGAATAAAACATTGTACAAGGATTGAATTGAGGGTCCTGGTAATGGAGTGGAGAGAACTTGAGAGGGTTTGAGGGGACAGAGGATTACAAGAGTGAGTGGGAGTGTGTGAATTAGGCTGTATGAAATTTTTTGCCGTAAGAATTTGGCAATGTTTGATATAACGCTAAGGAGTTCCCATTTATAGAGCACAATATGAAAATAATTATTGACACGTGAATGGTAAAGATTCAATGATAAAACTTGAATCCTTATCTTGATAATGTATGCCGACAATCTTGGAGACAATATTGAGTTATTACTGCTTCTTTTTGAATATGGACTACAACCATATCAAAACTGAATTAAATTTTATTAATACTCTATCATCAGGCACTTCCATTATTTGTTGAACATTCTTTCAATCAATATTTCTTGGTGGCCAAGTATTTTGAATAATAAAATCTTGAGAAACAGTAATTTCATTCCATTTTAATAACTTTCGTGTAAAAGTAGTAACATTATCTTCTTTGGCATTTAATACCATTGTTTCATCTCAACTAGGTTCTAAAATACATTTAGGATTATGCTGGAATGATAATAATTTGAAATACACTCTATAAGTATTGGCAAAACTTCTTAAAAGCTTACAAAATTGGACCTTTAAATTATTTTGAATATAACGAAGATGAATATCTAATAATAGAGCATCTATAATCCATGGGTCATTCTAGGGGCTTCGGGCCCTCAAGTGCACCCAAAAAAAAAAAAAAAAAACCCAAGGGTCATTTAAGTCTACTGAATAATTCGGCCAACAATTAAAGTATATAGGACCATTACAAATGTTCCTTTCAATCATAGCTAATAATGAATCTTTGTGATGTATTAATCTTTGTTTCCAAAGGAACATTAACTTTATATCTTTCCATGAATGTATACCACTCTTGTCTTATGAATGATTGAGCATTCACATCAAAGTGTGAAAGAAACTAGTCTCTTTTGACCTAATTCTATATTGAATTGAAATTTTGCCTTAAATAATCTTTACTGATTTCAAATGGCTTTGAAATAACATTGATTAAGGAAAATGTTAGAGGTTGGATGGTTGAATAAGTTGGTAAGCCAATTGAATAAGAAGCTTCATCTATTGGCTCAGCGATTGGAGCTTTATAATAAATTTTTTGAGAATCTTTTACTTTGTTACCTTTTAAATAATCATAATTGGAGGCCTTAGGAGGCACGGAATATGAAGATCGAGTAAGTTTAACATTTTCAGAAAATCTTGAAAGTGAACCTTTTTCTCAGCTTGAATAACTCCTATTAATACTCTACCATCGGGCACTTCTATTATTTGTTGAACATTCTCGAGGAATAGTAATTTCATTCCATTTTAATAACTTTCCAGTAAAACTAGTAACATTATCTGATTCAGCTTTTAATACCATTGTTTAACCTAAACTAGGTTCTAATATACATTTAGGATTAAGGTGGGATGATAATAATTTAAAATACACTCTATAAGTAATAGCAAAATTTCTTGAAAGCTCACAAAATTGGACTTTAAAATTATTTTAAATATTAGGAAGATGAATATCTAATAATATAGTATCTATAATTCAAGGGTCATTTAAGTCTACTGAATAATTCGGACAACAATTACAATATATGGGACCGTAGCAAATGTTCATTTGAATCATAGAAAATAATGAATCTTTGTGACGTATTGATCTATTATCTCTAAAGGCCGTGAATATAGGACAATCCAACCCTCATGTTGTTGAAGGTTGGACTGCAACGCAAGTCACAGCAAAACCAATATATCTATATTTCTTTTAGTATTTTTCAATAGCAATGTTGGAAAGTAAGTAAATGGTTTGAAATTCTTCATTTAAATTAAATGTTTCGTTGCAATCTTTCATTGATAGAGCAACATCGATATTAAACCTACCATTTCTACCTTTTGTTTAAGAATTTTCTAGTTTGAAAAATAATCTTGACAGTTAACTCCCTTACTGTTCACCACATTAGACTTCTTCACACTACCTAAACTAAGACGATCGCTAAACCAAGAGGTCATTTGAGTTAAGTTCGAACACTTAGCTAAGAGTCATGCGAATTCTATCGGGACCACTGGGACCACCCTATCGGACCACCTAACACATGGCCGATCAACAGACTTACCTGGGCTGACCAATAGCTGACCAACGATAGCAATGGCTAGACACTTACTAAATATACAAACCCGGCTCTGATACCAATCGAGGCTAGGAACAACCTAGGCAGGTATGGTTAAGGGTCTAAATGTGGGATTATTTCGAAGGTAGCAGAGCGTCATAATGATTTATGTAAAGTGTAATTTTGAATTGATAATTTAAACAAATACACGTGCGAATAAAAACTTACTTTTATTTGAATAAAACATTGTACAAGGATTCAATTGAGGCTCTTGGTAATGGAGTGCAATGCAGTGGAGAAAGCTTGAGAGGGTTTGAGGGGATGGAGGATTACAAGAGTGAGTGTGAGTGTGCGAACTAGGCTATATGAAATTTTTTGCCATAAGAATTTGGTAGTGTCTGATATAACGGAAAGGAGTTCCTATTTATAGAATACAATATGGAAATAATTGTTGACAAGTGATTGGTAAAGATTCAATGATAAAACTTGAATCTTGATCTTGATAATGTATGCCGACAATCTTGGAGACAATATTGAGTTATTACTGCTTCTTTTTAAACATGGACTGCAACCACGTCAAAAGTGAAACAGTATTGGGTAATAATGGACTTTGGAATGATCTTGAATTATTGCTCTAATGGGTTCTGATGCTGACATGTTGAATTATTTATTTTGGTGAGTCATAGTGATATCCTGATGAGCTGTCTTGAATAGTAACCTTGCATTATTGCCTTAGGCAATAATTGCCGTTGATGACTATATATAAATAGTGATTTTCACACGTTGACCTGTGGCCTTCCATATTTGCAATCCTTTGATTGCTTTGATGATTCCTATATGCCCATCAAAGTCAATTATGGTCAAGGAAATTATGCAGGTTCACTATTCCAGACAGCTCATCAAGACATCCACGTAACTCATCAGAACAAATTATTCAGCATGTCAACATCAGCATGACCCATCAGATCAATATTACCTACCAATGGAAGAAAGGAACATTAACTGTATATCTTTCCATGAATGAATACCACTCTTGTCTTATGAATGATTGAGCATTCAGATCAAAGTGTGAAAGAAACTATTCTATTTTGACCTAATTCTCTACCGAATTGAACTTTTGCATTAAATAATTTTGGTGACTTCAAATGGCTTTGAAATAACATTGATTGAGGACAATGTTGGAGGTTGCATGGTTGAATATGTTGGTGAGCCAATTGAAGAAGAAGCTTCATCTATTGGCTCAGGAATTGGAGCTTTATACTAAATTTGTTGGGAATCTTCTACTTTGTTACCTTTTAAATAATCATAATTAGAAGTCCTAGAGGGCACAGAATATGAAGATCAAGGAAGTTTAACATTTTTCAGGAAATTTTGATGGTCAACCTTTTTTTTTTGCTTGAATTCAATCCTACTAATGCTCTACCATCGGGTTCTTCTATTATTTATTGAACATTCTTGAGGAATGGTAATTTCATTCCATTTTAATAACTTTCCAGTAAAAGTAGTAACATTATCTGGTTTGGCATTTAATACCATTGTTCAATCTAAACTAGGTTCTAATATACGTTTAGGATCAAGTTGGGATGATAATAATTTGAAATACACTTTATAAGTAATAGCAAAATTTCTTGAAAGCTCAAAAAATTAGATCTTTAAATGATTTTGAATATTAGGGAGATGAATATCTAATAATAAAGTATCTATAATCTAAGGGTCATTTAAGTTTACTGAATAATTCGGACAACAATTACAATATATGGGACCATAGCAAATGTTCGTTTGAATCATAGCAAATAATGAATCTTTGTGACATATTGATCTATTGTGTCTAAAGGCCGTGAATACAGGACAATCTAACCTTGATGTTGTTAAAGGTTGGAGGGCAACCTGAGTCACACCAAAACGAACATATCTACATTTCTTTTTGTATTTTTCAATAGCAATTTTGGAAAGTAAGTTAATGGTTTGAAATTCTTGATCTAAACTAAATGTTTCTCCACGATCTTTCATTGATAGAGCAACATCGATATTAAACCTACCATTTCTACCTTTTATTTAGGAAATTTCCAATTTGGAAAATAATCCTGACAGCTAACTCCCTCACTATTAACCACATTGGTCTTCCTCACATTACCTAAACTAAGACGATTGCTAAACCAAGAGGTCATCTGAGTTAAGTTCGATCACTTAGCTAAGAGTCATGCAAAGTCTACCGGGACCCCTGGGACCACGCCATCGGACCATTTAACACACAGTCAATCAATGGATTTACCTGGGCTAACCAATAACTGACCAACGATGGCAATGGTTAGACACTTACTAAATATACAAGCTCGGCTCTGATCCCAATCGAGACCAGGAACGACCTAGGCAAGCATGGGTAAGGATCTAAATGTGGGATTGTTTTGCAAGTGGTAGAGTGTCAAAATGATTTATGTAAACTGTAATTTTGAATTGATAATTTAGACGAATAAACGTGCAAATAAAAACTTACTTTTATTTGAATAAAACTTTGTACAAGGATTAAATTGAGGCTCTTGGTAATGGAGTGTAATGGAGTGGAGAAAGCTTGAGAGGGTTTGAGGGGACGGAGGATTGCAAGAGTGAGTATGAGTGTGTGAATTAGGCTGTCTGAAAATTTTTGCTGTATGAATTTGACAATGTTTGATATAACGCTAAGGAGTTCCTATTTATAAAATACAATTTGGAAATAATTGATGACACGTGAGTGGTAAATATTTAATGATAAAACTTGAATCTTGATCTCAATAATGTATACCGGCAATCTTGGAGACAGTATTGAGTTATTGCTACTTCTTTTTGAGCTTGGACTGCAACCACGTCAAAAGTGAAGCCGTATTGTGCAATAATGGACTTTGGACTGATATTGAATTATTGTTCTAATGGGTTATGCTGATGCTAATATATTAAATAATTTATTATGGTGAGTCATAGTGATATCCTAATGAGCTGTCTTGAATAGTAAACTTGCATTATTGCCTTGAGCAATAATTCCCTTTGATGAGCATATATGAATAGTGATTTTGACATGTTGATCTGTAACCTTGCATATTTGCAATCCGTTGATTGCTTTGATGATTCCTATATGCCCATCAAAGGCAATTATGGTCAAGGGAATTATGCAGGTTCACTATTTAAGATAGCTCATCATGATATCAACGTAACTCATGAAAATAAGTTATTTAACATGTCAACATCACCATGACCCATCAGAACAATATTTCCCACCAGTTAAAGAAAGGAACATTAATTTTATATCTTTCCATGCATGAATACCACTCTTATCTTGTGAATGATTGAGCATTTAGATCAAAGTGTGAAAGAAACCATGCTTTTTTGACCTAATTCTCTATTGAATTAAAATTTTGTCTTAAATAATCTTTACTAATTTCAAATGGCTTTGAAATAACATTGATTGAAGAAAATGTTGGAGGTTGCACAGTTGAATATGTTGGTGAACCGATTGAAGAAGAAGCTTCATCCGTCGGCTCAGTGATTTGAGCTTTATAATAAATTTTTTGAGAATCTTCTACTTTGTTGCGTTTTAAATAATCATAATTAGAAGACTTAGAAGGTAGAGAATGTGAAGATCGAGGAAGTTTAATATTTTTAGAATATCTTGAAGATGAACCTTTTTCTCGGCTTGAATTAAATCTTATTAATACTCTACCATTTGGCTCTTCCCCTATTTGCATAACATTCTTTTGAGCAATGTTTCTTGGTGAGCTAGTATTTTGAATAATAAATTCCTTAGGAATAGTAATTTCATTGCATTTTAATAGTTTTCTATAAAACTAGTAACATTATCTGATTCGACTTCTAATACCATTGTTTAATCTAAACTAGGTTCTAAAATACACTTAGGATCAAGTTGGGATGATAATAATTTGAAATACACTCTATAAGTAGTAGCAAAATTTCTTGAAAGCTATGAAATTGGACCTTTAAATTATTTTGAATATTTGAAAGATGAATATCTAATAATAAAGTTTCTATAATCTAAGGGTCATTTAAGTCTACTGAATAATTTGGGCAACAATTAAAATGTATAGGACAATTGCAAATGTTCGTTTCACTCATAGCTAATAATAAATCTTTGTAATGCATTAATCTATTATTTCTAAAAGCTGTGAATATAGGGCAATCTAACCCTAATGTGCTAAAAGTTGGAGTGCAACTTGAATCACACCAAAACGAATATATCTATATTTCTTTTTGTATTTTTAAATGGCGATTTTACGATGTAAGTTAATGGTTTGAAATTCTTCATCTAAACTAAATGTTTCTTCACGATCTTTCGTTGATAGCGCGACACTAAAATTAAACTTACCACTTCTACCTGGGCTGACAAATAGCTGACCAGCGATAGCAACGACTAGACACCAATTAAATCTGCAAACTTGGCTCTGACACCAATCGAGGTTAGGATGGACTTAGGCGTGTGTGGGTAAGGGTCTAAATCTGGGATTAGTTCGAAGGCAGCAGATTGCCACACTGATTTACGTAAAATGTAATTTTGAATTAGTAATTTTATCGAATAAACGAGTGAATAAAAACATACTTTTATTTGAATAAAACCTTGTACAAGGAGTGAATTAGGCTATATGAAATTGTTTGCATGTGAATTTTGCAATGTTTGATGCAATAGAAAAGAGTTCCTATTTATAAAATACAATATGGAAATAATTGTTGACACGTAAACGGCAATGATTCAATGATAAAAATTGAATGTTGATCCTGATAATGTCTGCCGACAATCTTAGAGATAATCTTGAACTATTGTTGCTTCTTTTTCAACTTGGACTGCAAGCACGTCAAAAGTGAAACATTATTGCCTGATAATGGACTTTGGGCTGATCTTAAATTATTATTCTGATGGGCCAAGCTGATGCTGACATGTTGAATAATTTATTTTGATGAGCCATAGTGATATCCTGATGAGCTGTGTTGAATAGTGACTTGCATTATTGCCTTGAGCAATAATTGCCTTTGATGAGCAAATATGAAAAGTGATTTTGACACGTCGACCAGCAACCTTGCATAATTGGAATCCGTTGATTGTTTTGATGATTGCCATATGCTTATCAAAGGCACTTATGCTCAAGGGAATTACGCAGGTTCACTATTCAAGACAGCTCCTCAGGATATCAACATAACTAATCAAAACAAATTACTCACCATGTGAACATCAGCATGACCCATCAGAGTAATACTGCCTGCCAATTGAAGAAAGGAACATTAACTTTATGTCTTTCCATGAATGAGTACTACTCTTGTCTTATGAATGATTGAGCATTTAGATCAAAATGTGAAAAAAACCATTCTCCCTTGACCTAACTCTCTATTGAATTGAAGTTTTATCTTCAATAATCTTTACTGATTTCAAATGGCTTTAATATTGATTGAAGAAAATGTTGGAGGTTGCACAGCGGAATATGTTGTTGAACCAATTGAACAAGAAGCTTCATCTATTTGCTCAGCGAGTGGAGCTTTATAATAAATTTTTTGAGAATCTTCTACGTGGTTATCTTTTAAATAATCAGAATTAGAAGACTTAGAAGGCATGGAATATGAAGATTGTGGAGGTTTAACATTTGTAGAAAATTTTGAAGGTGAATCTTTTTCTTGGCTTGAATTCAATCTCATTAATACTCTGCCATCGAGCTCTTCTATTATTTGTTGAACATTCTTTTGAGCAATATTTCTTCGTGGTCTAGTATTTTGAATAATAAATTCTTGACAAATAGTAATTTCATTTCACTTTAATAACTTTGGAGTAAAAGTAGTACCGTTACCTGATTTGGCTTTTAGTAACATTGTCTCATCTAAAGTAGGTTTTAATATACATTTAGGATTAAGTTGGGATGACAATCATTTGAAATACACTCTATAAGTTATAGAAAGATTTCTTGAAAGTTCACGAAAGTGGACCTTTAAATTATTTTGAATATTAGGAAGATGAATATCGAAAAATAAAGTATCTATAATCCAAGGGTCATTTAAGTATATTGAATAATTTGGACAACAATTACAATATATGGGAGCATATCAAATGTTTGTTTGAATCATAGCAAATGATGAATCTTTGTGACATATTGACCTATTGTCTCTAAAGGCTGTGAATATAGGACAATTTAACTCTAATTTTGTTAAAGATTGAAGTGAAACCTGAGTCACACCAAAACGAATATATGTATATTTCTTTTTGTATTTTTAAATAGCAATTTTAGAAAGTTAATAGTTTGAAATTCTTCATCTCAACTAAATGTTTCTTCATGATCGTTCATTGATAGAGCAACATCGATATTAGACCTACCATTTCTACCTTTTGTTTAGGAATTTTCAAATTTGAAAAATGATCTGGACAGCTGACTCCCATGCTGTTAACCTAACCTAAGACGATTGCTAAACCAAGAGGTCATCTGGGCTAAGTTCGAACACTTAGCCAAGAGTCATGCAAATTCTATCGGGACCACTGGGACCACCCTATCAGACCGCGTAACACATGGTTGATCCATGGACTTACCTGGGATGACCAATAGCTGACCAGTGATAGCAATCACTAGACACTTACTAAATATGCAAAATCGGCTCTGATACCAATCGAGGCCAGGGACGACCTAGGCAGGTATGTGTAAAGGTCTAAACGTGGGATTATTTCGAAGGTGGCAGAGTGTCAAAATGATTTATCTAAAGTGTAATTTTGAATTGATAATTTAAAATGAATAAACATGCGAATAAAAACTTACTTTTATTTGAATAAAACATTGTATAAGGATTAAATTGAGGCTCTTAGTAATGGGGTGCAATGGAGTGGACAAAGCTTTAGAGGGTTTGAGGGGATGGAGGATTGCAAGAGTGAGTATGAGTGTGTGAATTAAGCTGCATGAAATTTTTTGCCGTATGAATTTGGTAATGTTTGATATCACACTAAGGAGTTCCTATTTATAGAATACAATATGGAAATAATTGTTGACATGGTAGTGGTAAAGATTCAATGATAAAACTTGAACCTTGATCTTAATAATGTATGTCAACAATCTTGGAGACAATGTTGAGTTATTGCTGCTTCTTTTTGAACTTGGACTGTAACCACGTCAAAAGTGAAACAGTATTGCGCAATTATGGACTTTAGACTGATCTTGTATTATCATTATAATGTGTTATGCTGAAGTTGATATGTTGAATAATTTATTTTGGTGAGTTATAGTGATATCCTGATGAGTTGTCTTGAATAATGACCTTGCATTATTGCCTTGAGCAATAATTTCTTTTAATGAGCATATATTAATAGTAATTTTGGCATGTTGGCTTGTAACCATGCATATTTACAATCCTTTGATTGCTTTGATGATTCCTATGTGCCCATCACAGGCAATTATGGTCAAGGGAATTATGCAGGTTCACTATTAAAGGTAGGTCATCGAGATCAACACAACTCTCAAAAAAATTATTCAACATGTCAACATCAGCATGACCCATCATAACAATATTGCCCATCAATTGAAGACAAGAACATTAACTTCATATCTTTCCATCAGTGAATACCACTCTTGTCTTATGAATGATTGGGCATTCAGATCAAAGTGTGAAAGAAACCATGCTCTTTTGACCTAATTCTCTATTGAATTGAAATTTTATCTCAAAAAATCTTTACTGATTTCAAATGGCTTTGAAACAACATTGATAGAAGAAAATACTGGAGGTTGCATAGCTGAATATATTAGCGAACCAATTGAAGAAGAAGCTTCATCTATTGGCTCAGCGATTCGAGCTTTATAATAAATTTTTTGAGAATCTTCTACTTTGTTGCCTTTTAAATAATCATAATTAGAAGACTTAGAAGGCATGGAATATGAAGATCGAGGAAGTTAATGTTTTCAAAAAATCTTGAAAATGAACCTTTTTCTCAACTTGAATTAAATATTATTAATATTCTACGATTGGGCTCTTCTATTATTTGTTAAACATTCTTTTGAGCAATGTTTATTGGTGACCTAGTATTTTGAATAATAAATTCTTAAGGAATACTAATTTCATCCCATTTTGAAAACTTTCCAGTAAAACTAGTAACATTATCTGATTCGGCTTTTAATACCATTGTTTCATTTAACTAGGCTCTAAAATACATTTTGGATTAAGTTGGGATGATAATAATTTGAAATACACTTTATAAGTAATAGCAAAATTTCTTGAAAGTTCGCGAAATTGGACCTTTAAATTATTTTGAATATTTGGAAGATAAATATCTAATAATAAAGGATCCGTAATCCAATGGTCGTTTAAGTCTACTGAATCTTTTGGACAACAATTAAAATTTATAGGACTATTGCAAATGTTCGTTTGAATCATAGCAATTTTAGAATGTAAGTTAATGGTTTGAAATTCTTCATCTAAACTAAATGTTTGTTCACGATCTTTCATTGATAACGCAACATCGCAATTAAACTTACCACTTCTACCTTTTTCTTAGGGATTTTACAATTTGAAAAATAATCTTGACAACTAACTCCCTTGCTATTAACGACATTAGACTTGTTCACACTACCTAAACTATAATGATTGCTAAACCAAGAGGTCCTCTGAGTTACGTTTGAACACTTAGCTAAGAGTCCTGCACATTCTACTTGGACCACCCATCGGGACCACCTAACACACGTTGATCAATGGACTTACCTGGGTTAACAAATAGCTGACCAGTGACAGCAATGGCTAGACACTAACTAAATATGGAAACTCGCTCTGATACCAATCGAGGCTATAATGGACCTAGGCGAGTATAGGAACGGTCTAAATCTGGGATTAATTCGGAGGCAGCAGAGTGTCAAACTGATTTATTCAAAATGCAATTTTGAATTGATAATTTAATCAAATAAACGAGTGAATAAAAACTTCCTTTTATTTGAATAAAACCTTGTACAAAGATTAAATTGAGGCTCTTAGCAATGGAGTACAAAGCAGTTGAGAAAGCTTGAGAGGGTTTTAGGGGATGGAGGATTACAAGAGTGAGTGTGAGTGTGTGAATTAGGCTGCATGAAATTTTTTACCATGTGAATTTTGTAGTGTTTGATGCAACGCAGAGGAGTTCCTATTTATTAAATACAATATCAAATAATTGTTGACACGAGAATGGTAAAGATTCAATGATAAAAATTGAATCTTGTTTTTGATATTGCCGACAATCTTGGCGACAATCTTGAATTACTGTTGCTTCTTTGTCAACTTGGACTGCAAGCACGCCAAAAGTGAAACAGTATTACGCAGTAATAGACTTTGGACTGATCTTGAACTATTATTCTGATGGGTTATGCCGATGCTGACATGTTTAATAATTTATTTTGATTAGTCATAGTGATATCCTGATGAGCTGTCTTGAATGGTGACTTACATTATTGCCTTAAGCAATAATTGCCTTTAATGAGGAGATATGAATAGTTATTTTGACACGTTGACCAATAATCTTGCATAATTGCAATCTATTGATTACAGTGATGATTGCTATATGCTCATCAAAGACAATTAAGGTCAAGGGAATTGTGTAGGTTTACTATTCAAGATAACTCATTAGGATATCAACGTAACTCATCAAAAGAAATTATTCACCATGTCAACATCATCATGACCCATCAAAACAATATTGTCTGCTAATTGAAGAAAGGAACATTAACTTTACGTCTTTCCATGAATGAGTACTACTCTTGTCATATGAATGATTGTGCGTTTAGATCAAAGTATGAGAAACCATTCTCCCTTGACCTACATCCCTACTGAATTGAAATTTTTTCTTAAAAAATCTTTATTGATTTCAAATGGCTTTGAAATAACATTGTTTGAAGGAAATGTTAGAGGTTGCTTAGCTGAATATGTTGGTGAACCAATTGAAGAAGAAGTTTCATCTATTTGCTCAGTGATTGAAGCTTTATCGTAAATTTTTTGAGAATCTTCTACCTAGATATCTTTTAAATAATTGTAATTAGAAGACTTAGAAGGCATGGAATATGAAGATCGAGGAAGTTTAACATTTTTAGAAAATTTTGAAGATGAACCTTTTTCTTGGCTTGAATTCAATCTTATTAATACTCTATCATCGGGCTCTTCTGTTATTTGTTGAACATTCTTTTACGTAATATTTCTTCATGGTCTAGTATTTTGAATAGTAAATTCTTGGGAAATGGTACTTTGATTCTATTTTAATAAATTTGGAGTAAAAGTAATAACATTATCTGAATTGGCTTTTAGTAACACTGTTTCATCTAAACTAGGTTTTAATATACATTTAGGATTAAGTTAGGATGATAATAATTTGAAACACACTCTACAAGTAACAGTGAAATTTTTTAAAAGCTCAAGAAATTGGACGTTTAAATTATTTTGAATATTAGGAAGATGAATATCTAATAATAAAGTATCTATAATCCAAGGGTCATTTAAGTCTACTGAATAATTTGGACAACAATTATAATATATGGGACCATAGCAAATGTTCGTTTGAATCATGGCAAATAATGAATCTTTGTGAGGTGTTGATCTATTGTCTCTAAAGGCCGTGAATATAGGGCAATCTAACCCTGTTATTGTTAAAGGATGGTGTGCACCCTGAGTCACACCAAGACGAATATATATATATATATATATATATTTCTTTTTGTATTTTTTAATAGTAATTTTAGAAAGTAAGTTAATGGTTTGAAATTCTTCATCTAAACTAAATGTTTCTTCATGATCGTTCATTGATAAAGCAACATCGATATTAAACCTACCATTTCTACCTTATGTTTAGGAATTTGCCAATTTGAAAAATAATCTTGACAGCTAACTGCCTTGCAATTAACATTAGACTTCTGCACACTACCTAAACTAAGACGATCGTTAAACCAAGAGGTCATTTGAGTTACGTTTGAACGCTTAGATAAGAGTCATGCAAATTCAACGGGCTTACCTGAGCTGACCAATGATAGCAATGGCTAGACACTTACTAAAAATGCAAACTCAGCTCTGATACCAATCGAGGCCAAGAACGACTAAGGAAGGTATGGGTAAGGGTTGGAGGATTGTAAGAGTGAGTGTGAGTGTGTGAATCGGGTTGTATGAAATTTTTTTCCGTATGAATTTGGCAATGTTTGATATAATGCTAAGGAGTTCCTATTTATAGAACACAATATGAAAATAATTGTTGACACGTGAATGGTAAAGATTCAATGATAAAACTTGAATCTTGATCTTGACAATGTTTGCCGACAATCTTGGAGACAATATTGAGTTATTGCTGCTTCTTTTTGAACTTGGAATGAAACCATGTCAAAAGTGAAACAGTATTATGCAATAACTGACTTTGGAATGATCTTGAATTATTGTTCTAATGGATTATGCTGATGCTGACATGTTAAATAATTTATTTTGGTGAGTCATAGTGATATCCTGATGTGTTGTCTTAAACAGTGACCTTACATTATTGCCTTGAGCAATAATTGCCTTTGATGAGCACATTTGAATAGTCATTTTGGCACATTGACCTATAACCTTGCACATTTGCAATCCTTTGACTGCTTTGATGATTCCTATATGCCTATCTAAGGCACTTATGGTCAAGGAAAATATGCAAGTTCACTGTTCAGGACAGCTCATTAGGATATCAGCGTAACTCTTCAAAACAAATTATTCATCATGTCAACATCTGTGCAACCCATCAGAATAATATCGCCGACCAATTAAGAAAAGGAACATTAACTTTATATCTTTCCATGAATGAATACCACTCTTGTCTTATGAATGACTGAGCATTCAGATCAAAGTGTGAAAGAAACCATTCTCTTTTGATCTAATTCTCTATCGAATTGAAATTTTGTCTTAAATAATCTTCACTGATTGCAAATGGCTTTGAAATAACATTGATTGAAGAAAATGTTGGAGGTTGCATAGTTGAATATGTTGATGAACCAATTGAAGAAGGAGCTTCATCTATTGGCTCTGCGGTTGGAGCTTTATAATAAATTTTTTAAGAATCTTCTACTTTGTTGCCTTTTAAATAATCATAATTAGAACACTTAGAAGGCATGGAATATGAAGATCAAGGAAGTTTAACATTTTCAGAAAATCTTGAAGGTGAACCTTTTTCTTGGCTTAAATTAAATCTTATTAATACTCTACCATCAGGCTCTTCTATTATTTGTTGAACATTCTTTTGAGCAATATTTCTTGGTGACCTAGTACTTTGAATAATATATTCTTGAGAAATAGTAATTTCATTCCGTTTTAATAACTCTCGAGCAAAACTAGTAACATTATCTGATTTGGCTTTTAAGACCATTATTTCATCTAAACTAGGTTCTAAATTACATTTAGGATTATGTTGGGATGATAATAATTTGAAATACACTTTATAAGTAATAGCAAAATTCTTAAAAGCTCGCGAAATTGCATCTTTAAATTATTTTGAATGTTTGGAAGATGAATATCTAATAATAAAGCATCTATAATCCAAGGGTCATTTAAGTCTAATAAATAATTTAGACAACAATTAAAATATATGGAACCATTGCAAATGTTCATTTGAATCATAGCTAATAATGAATCTTTGTGACGTATTAATTTATTGCTTTTAAAGGCTGTGAATATAGGGCAATCTAACCCTGATGTTGTTAAAGGTTGGAGTGCAACCTGAATCACACCAAAACAAATATATCTATGTTTCTATTTGTATTTTTCAATAGCAATTTTACAATGTAAGTTAATGGTTTGAAATTCTTCATCTAAACTACGTGTTTCTTCACGATCTTTTATTAATAGCACAACATCGTAATTAAACTTACCACTTCTACCTTTTACTTAGGAATTTTCTAATTTGAAAAATAATCTTGACAACTAACTCCTTTGCTATTAACCACATTAGGCTTCTTCACACTACCTAGACTAAAATGACTGCTAAACCAAGAGGTCATCTGAGTTACGTTTGAACACTTAGCTAAGAGTCATACACATTCGACTAGGACCACTTGGACCACCTCATCAGGACCACCTAACACACGGTCGATCAACGACCTTACCTGGGCTGACAAATAGCTGACCAATGATAGCAACAGCTAGACACTAGCTAAATATGCAAACTCGGCTCAGATACCAATTGAGGCCAGGATGGACCTCGGTGGGTATGGGTAAGGGTCTAAAGCTGGGATCAATCCAAAGGCAACAGAGTGTCAAATTGATTTATGTAAAGTGTAATTTTGAATTGATAATTTATGCAAAGGGTCTTATTAATACTCTGCCATCAGACTCTTCTATTATTTGTTGAACATTCTTTTGAACAATATTTCTTCGTGGTCTAGTATTTTGAATGATAAATTCTTGAGAAACAGTAATTTTATTCCATTTTAACAACTTTGGAGCAAAAGTAGTAACATTATCTTATTCGGCTCTTAGTAACATTGTTTCATCTACATTATGTTTTAATTTACATTTAGGATTAAGTTAGGATGATAATAATTTGAAATACACTCTATAAGTAATAGCAAAATTTCTTGAAATCTCACAAAATTGGACCTTTAAATAATTTTGAATATTAGGAAGATGAATATCTAATAATAAAGTATCCTTAATCCAAGGGTCATTTAGGTCTACTGAATAATTTGGACAATAAGTACAATATATCGGATCGTAGCAAATGTTCGTTCAAATCATAGCAAATAATGAATCTTTGTGACGTATTGATCTATTGTCTCTAAAGGCCGTGAATATAGGGCAATCCAACCCTGACATTGTTAAGGGTTACAGTGTAACCTGAGTCAAACCAAAATGAATATATCTATATTTCTTTTTGCATTTTTCAATGGCAATTTTAGAAAGTAAGTTAATGGTTTGAAATTATTCATCTAAACTAAATGTTTCTTCACAATCTTTCATTGTTAGAGAAACATCGATATTAAACCTACCATTTCTACCTTTTGTAGAGGAATTTTCCAATTTGACAAATAATCTTGACAGCTAACTCTCTTGCTATTAACCATATTAGACTTCCCCGCACTACCCCAACTAAGACGATCGCTAAACTAAGAGGTCATCCAAGTTATGTTCGAACACTTAGCTGAGAGTCACGCAAATTCTACCGGGACCATTGGGACCACCCCATTGGACCACCTAATGCACGATCGATCAACGGACTTACCTGGGCTTACCAATAGTGTAATAACCGACCCTAACTAATATTTATTTATTTAAATCATATTTATTTATTTGAGTAATCATGTTTATTCATTTAATTAATCATGTTTATTGATTTAATCACTCATAATTATTGGTTTAACCAAATCATATTTATTAATTCAATTACACTCGATTCACGTATTTATCGAATTACCTTATGTCATCTAAATTTTTTGCTTTCATGTATCGTATTTAATCATCCCAATTGGGGGATATTTCATTTGGGTCCCACTTTGCAATTCAAGTCTCATTGATTCTTAAATCAAGTTTTGTTAATTAATTAAATTTCAGGTGAATCGATAGTAGGTCTGGATAATTATAATTTAAGAATTCATTATTATTATTATTATTATTATTATTACTACTACTACTACTACTACTACTATTACTACTATTATTTTTACAACCCCGCAAAAATTTAATTTGGAGCTACAAAAAATATCAATCGCAGAAAGTGTAAATTTCTTTTGGGCCCAAACTCATTTTAGCCTAAGTTATTTCTGCCCAATTTGAAGCCCAATAAGTTTACATGTTAACCTAACTAATTACCATGATTGACCCAAGCATAGTTGGGGAAAAGTCATTTTTTATGAGGTATAAATTCAGCCAATACATGAGACAGGTCGAGAAAAAACAATAACTCAAAGCACATCTCTCTCTCCTCTCTCTCTCCACACGGCCAGCTGTGCTACTGCTATTTTGGGTGTTTTCTGGCCAGTTTGTGGCCAGCCCCAGTTGTCTCCGACCCCCATGACATCCTAGTACCACTAGCCACCATTCTTCATTATCAAAACCACTAAACATCACCTCCATCTCTACTTTTATCAAGCTTGAAGTAAGTAACCTTAATGTTGATCTATTGGTTTTGATTTTTCCCTTAGTTTTAATTCTTGTTTTGATGTTTTTGATTATTGATCATGATATTTTAATAAGAAATAAGAGTTATTTTGGTGTTTAATTGGGCAAAAATATGAGGCATGTTAGGGTATTGGAGGTTGTTCATAATCATGCATGCTTTAAGTGGGAAGTTTCTTTTTCTTGGATTCTTGTGTTTGATTTAGTGGTTTGTATCTTTAATAATATTATGAGGATGTTCTTGGTGATTTGGATGAAGTGAAAGTTGGCCAAAAGTTAGGGATTTATTGATTATGCAAGGGTTTAACCTTCCTTTGATAGCAAGCATGTTATTAGTGTATATTTGATTGAAAAATGATCTTTGATGTACATGATTTTGAAGTGGAATTGAGTGTGATGGCCTTGTATGGTGATGAAAATGAAGAAAGCCTTGTTACATGACTTTAAGGTGTGATTTGGGATGCAAAATTATGTGGAAAGAAAGGCAAAAGGCTTGACAGTGAAGGCTGAAAAATTTCAGAAAACAGGGCAAGCTTTGTCATTAAACTGGTAATTATCAGCCTATTGAAAAATTATGATTTTTGGTGGGTAGATAGTGGAGTGTATTATCATTCTAATTCCTTTTGAATCACCTTAATCCGAGTTCTATGGACAAAGTTGTGGCTATTTTGCTAGAACTACATAGGTTCAACCAAAACTGATACACTTGTGTTCTAGCCCCATTTTAGGAACCCTATTGTACGAATCATGTTTTGTGTTATGAATAAAAATTTTTCACGACTTTTTAGTCTTTCCATATTGGGATTTTATGTCTCCATTTGAGGTCAAGGGTGAAAGTGGTGAATTTTTGAAGTGAACTGACCTACTTTGGTGCAAATTGGGTTCTTATTGCAATTTCTGTGCAGAATATACTTCTAGGAAAATTTTGAAAACTTTACTATAGATTGTTCATATTATTTTCATATTTTCTATAGGATTTCATGAATTTTGGTTGAGTATTTTGAGTTTGGTGATTTTTGAAAGCATTTTAAGTAATCATGTAAAGAGCAATAATAAAGATTGAGTGGGATTGATCATGCACTCATTTTGGGTATTTTGGGCCAAGTAAGATCATTTAAGGGGGAAATGAATATTCATGGACTTTCATGGAGCTTTAGCTTGATTAATGAGAAAGAAGAAGACAAGCATACAATTTAGGAGCTTGTTTATGAGCTTTGACTAAATTATGGATTTTATAAAGAAAACACAAAGTTTAGTGAGCTTAATAGCTTCTATTGAGTTCAATGACTCATTCGGGGTCGAATTCTATATCTAATGGATTTATGAATGAAATATGAGAAGTAGGGGGAGTTGTGACTCAGAAACCATATTTATCAGACCAACTTATTGCAGTTTATGCTATTTTGAACCAAGAAATATCTCTCTTGGTCTCAAACCTCTATTACTTGCTCAATTCAGAATGTATTAAATGTATTTATCAATCCAATCAAGTGTACTCGTTGTTATCTTGAACCAAGTTATACATCAGCGAGCCTTAAACTCGTATCAGTAACCTATCTTGGAAAAGGGCACAACCACTCTCTCATTTATCAGCCTGAAGGCCTTTTCCTTTGTTATCTCGTTTATCTCATTGTGGTCTATTTTACTTTCAGTTACTTTATATCATATTTAATTACTTTTATTAATTCAGTTTTGAAGTTATATTGAAATACCCAAGTTATGTATACAATTTAATTACTCAATTTATGTTACACATAATTACTCAATTATGTGAGTAAGGATCATTTACTAACTACACATGCCTAAAATGACATTTATGACACAGAATCAAGGCCTAGTTATCGTTTCCCGTTATGCATAAGTGTTATCAAGTCAGAACACATTTATCAAGTCATATAACATTTTTAAAGACTCAAGGTAGGTCCATTGCCTGTATCTTCAGAAAGCAGAACATATTTATCAACTTACAACTCTTAATGAGTTAATCCATAAATCTGTTTATACAGCGATTTGCCATTTCACTTGTGACCTCGTCTGTTATCATCTATAGGGTGTCAGCCCATCATTTATCCACCCGGCTTCAGGCCAACTCTTGATCGGATTGACAGGTATACACCTATGTATAGATCATATCATTATAACGGGTTCGCATCTAGATAATAATGAGTAATTCAGTTTCATGTTACTTTCATTTTTAATGTCATTGCAAACTAGATGAATTACAAAGGCAAGCATCCATCAACAGTGTTTCTACGCTCATTTTACAATACAAGAATGCATGTATTAATTTTAGCTCACACTTTCGAATTATTTTCATGTTTTCCATTTTAGGCGATGAGGTATCACATATTTCCTCCGTTTAACAAGCCGTTTTGGAAGTCGTTAGATGCTCACAGTGGATTCAGCATAGCATGAATGTTGGGATCGACCTCAAGGTCAAGTTGGGTCTATATTCAATATACTTGTGTAGCGTAGAGTGCAAGTTAGCACATGGTATGATTACGTCGATTGTATTAAAGTTGAATTATTATGGACTTTGGTCTTAGAGTGTTTTAGTTCAATAGATATTGTGAGTGTGAACATGAATTACAAGATTAAACGGTTTCAGTGAGCCTTATTCTTATCAGGATGGTGGTAGTGTCTTCCATCATTAAATCTTCTGTTGCGTTATAGATTTGGTATCAAAGCAAAGGTTTTAAGGGCGATTGTGAGCTATTAAGTGTTTATGAGCTAGCTATCAAGGTGTGTATCAAATGAGCTATTGACCATAAGTTCATATGTATGGGCATATAAGGAGGAGCTGTTTCAATTTGGGTCACCCAATCATTTGGTAATATCTTGAGATTCGAGTGTTAGCAAAGAGGAGTATGGAACCATTTTGGTGATCTGTTAGTGAGGCATGCTCTCATTTATCTGGGAGTTGTATTGTATGTTTCATTTCTTTCGTTTGCTTAAATTTTTGCAATTGTGCACTCCGGGGGTGTGACCCATTGAGTTATGAACTCTGGCCTATGGCCGCTGAGCTATTGAAGTGTTTCTCTCCATTTCAGGTGTCTGTTGTAAGGCTTTAAGCAGGATTTTAGTCAGTTTTTAGGCAAAACTCTGTCCGTTTTGCCTCAGGATTTAAGAGTTTTATTGAGATGTGTTAATATACTTGATCTTGGGTACAGTGATGGTTGAAACCCGATGTAGGATGCCATTTGCAACTTCTTAAAGCATTAATACAGTGTCAAGTTAGATGTAAACCTCTAGATGAGGAAATGCTTTATGGGACAATATCTTTGAAGTGAACTAGTATGAGATGAATGTTACGATGAGTGCTTATGTCTGATGATAACAGTTAGTATCTTATGGTGTGCTACTTGGCATTATGTGGGTGCTACGTGTAAGATTAAGCTGCCATTCTTGACATTAGCACCTTACTTAATCAATGCTCCCATTACTTCCTGTCATTAAGTTATTTCTACCCTAATTACCTTGAATTGTTTAGAGCCATAATTTCTTTACCACTAACACTCTCTTGATTTGTAATGGAGTGCTTATGGAAAATCTCATATGTGGTCTGTGGGGAGTTCTTCAAATACATCTGACCAGCCTTTTTTATAGGCGATTCAAACTCTGACAATCATAATCATTCAATTCTCTGTTTCTATAATCGAGCCTATAATGACCGCTGGTATGCATAACTATGTGATTTGCAGTTCTTCCTAAGCATATTTGACTCATTCTACTTATAGTTCAGTCACCACTATGTTCATATTTTTACTGTCACCTACTTTAACTCCTTGCCTCTATATGGGCATTATTCATTTATTACTTGCAAAGCCCTTGGTTGCTTCAGATCCAGTCATTAAGTGCCCTTTCAGCAATTAAATGGAACCATATTGTTCGTATTTCTATAGCATCGTAACGCCATGTTGGCATACTACTCTATGGCCATGATTGCGTGTCGTTACTCACGTTATTTTGGCAATCCTTTCTTTACTAGTACAATCTATCTTATTAATGATAAACAATGATTTGTGCTATTTTCATCTGTCAGTAGTTTCGAAGTTTATATGCCTACCCAATACTTCCATTTACTACAGAATGTTTTATTGATAGATGCCATCATGTTCAGTCATAATACAGACTCCTTCATCTTGACGCATTGGCCCTTTAAACATCAGATGAATAAAATTTCCCTTCTGGTGGTGTTGACCCTCATCTTCATCATTTTACTCACAAAAGGGTATCGTATTGCTTTTCAAATGTCTCTTTGGTAATCTGTTGGATTTCTTCACTTTCAGTACTCAATACTCACTTTCAACTTCATAACATCGTTCATCTACTAAACGGTCATTACCATTATGAATAAGCTGCATGTCTTG
The DNA here is from genome assembly GCA_029747015.1 of Carnegiea gigantea. Taxonomy (NCBI): domain Eukaryota; kingdom Viridiplantae; phylum Streptophyta; class Magnoliopsida; order Caryophyllales; family Cactaceae; genus Carnegiea; species Carnegiea gigantea. Next base: position 348,596 of record JAKOGI010000303.1, on the reverse strand, counting down.
TATATGTAGGTCATTTATATGCTTTACCTCTTTCATTACGATTCTTCGTCCTTTCATTCCTTCAGCTTAGATGTCAGTCCTTTATAACCAAAAAAAGAAATATCTTTACAAGATTTCGTGGTGTGGTTACATCTCTTTACATTTTAGATTGCCTCTCTTCATTTCAATTTACTGAGACCAGTAAGCAGTTGAATGTGTTATCTTTTATAAATATGCCTCTATTGGTATTGCTAGAACCATATTCATTGGGCATTCAATCTAATTTGATTGGTAGATCTTGTTATCATTATAGGGATGAACTGAATTTGTACTTATAGAAGATGACTTGTAAAAATCTTAAGGTTAGCTTGAAAAATTAGGAAAGGCCAGTCGCGTGTTTCTATGGAGTGTGGGGAAAAAAATCCTATTTTCACCCTAATTACACTGCGCAAGCAAGTGAGTTATCGTGTCAGTAATGCATTGAATATTAATGATATGCCAACCACACTCGGTATATACATATCCATAATTACAGTTTACAAATTTAGGGATGTTTCATCTGAGGACTTTTAGGACTATTTCCCCCAAGAAATATTGATTTTCAGATCAACATATTTCTGGCTGCTCAATCCATTTTTAGAGCCCCTATCATATGACCCCCAGCAAAGTTTAAAGAACTAAAGATTTAGTAAGATGAGTTGTTAAAGAAGGGAGTTATTTGACCAAGTGTGTCACCGTGAGAAACCCTAGTTTTATATGTGTGAAGAATGAAAAGGTAGAACCTTATGGTTATGTACTGCTTACAGAGAGATGAATAAGATCACTATCAAAAACAAATGCCCTATACCTTGAACAAATGATTTATGGGCTTAACTGCCAACAACAGAAGTCTTTTCCAGGAATGATATGAGGTTCAGATATCACATATAAACCTTGCAACTACAATTTATCTTTTGTAAGAATGCCCTTTTATAGCAATTCTTAAAATTGTTTGCTTGTCTCATCTTCAAACTTGATACTATCCAATATTGTTTAATCTCCCCTACATTTCAACCTGACATTTACTATTAGCATGATCTTCTATGTCTTTACAAACCCATTGTTAAATATGCAATACATTTTTGTTCGACCTTATATCGTTGTCAACATTCCAATGCTCTCGACCTTCAGCATCTTTATTTCATGGTCATGAGTTGTAGTTCATGCTGTTGAGAGCTGATTCAAACATCTATCTTACATCTCATTTATTCATAATGATGAGCTTGTATAACTTGTTCTGAATTCATAATGTAATTCAACTCTCATTGGTGTGGGTGATTGTGATTGTCATAATCGCCTTACTCTCTTAATTTTAAACATCAACTCCCACATATATATCTTACATTCTAATAAATAAACTTTTGCATTCTCTATTTAGTCTTATTATTGTATTTGAATTAGCTTCATATGAGCAAAGGCATGTTCCTATTGTAGCTTGCTCAATCTATTTATGTATCCATTGGCAGTTTGCTCGTCCAATCTATTTATCTATCCATTACACTTAGCTTGTCCAATCTATTTGCCTCTCTATTGCACTTTGCTTATCCAATCTATCTATCTATTTATTGCACATTGCTTGTCCCATCTGTTTATTGCACTTATCTTGTTGCTTGTGGCTATAAAGTCACCTCATTGAAGCTCAGTCGCTTGTCATCTTATTTCCATTTCATTGGTTAAAGCCGAGTATAACCGGGCTATTTTTCTTCTTGGTTGATTATTTATTGGACCCTTTATGATCCATATTTATAAATCACAATTCTTTTGGCATTATAATTCAGGATTTTTGATAGACTTATGGTTATCTTTATTCTAACCACCCCATGTTAATCCCTCCTTTATAAATCTTTTCTAGTCTTATTGTTCATTTCTTTTGTGCCTAATGACTCACTTGACTATCAATTCTATCATTTTCATCTCTGACCATGTTTATTCTAGCGTCTAATTCGGACTTAGAGCAGATCTTAGACTAGTCTGATGAGGAAAGATCATGTGATCCATTAAGAACATTAGATGAGGACATTTGATAAGGGTACAATCTCAAACAATGTCTAGCGGTATTAGAGTAAGCTAGAAGAAGCATAAAGAATAATGAGACAGGTCAAGTGCATGCTAAGGTGACACAAGGACTACACAAGAGTCATATGGTCATATTGACCCAAGAAGAGACAATCAAAGTTCAAATGAGGTATAAAGCATTCCGAAGGGCTTATCTAGTCCAGGGTATCAGGAGACTGGATATCCAAGATAATTGAGTCCTTGTTACATTGGCTTTGTGAGTCAGTATCAGAGTACTTATTAAGAAATGTAATGGTTTTCACATTTATCAATGGTCAAGATAAAGAACCAGTAGAGTAGAGTACCTCCTTTGCAGTAACAAGTTTTTCTTATAAAGAGAATATCAATTTTTGAACCAAAGTAATCAAGCTAGTGAAGTAATTGAGGATCTAGATACTCGATCGCAAAATTAAGCAGCTATGCCCTTTAGGCTAATCATACCTTTTTGGAGGGAAGTTGTGAAAACCAACTATCCATACTTGAGGTGGCATAGCATACATGATCAAAAATCATAAGTTTCGAGGACGAAATTCTTTAAGGGGGAAGACTATAATAACCCGACCCTAATCCATATTTATTTATTTAAATTATATTTATTTATTTAATTAATCATGTTTCTTTATTTAATTAATCATGTTTATTGATTGAATCACTCATGGTTATTGGTTTGATTAAATCATGTTCATTAATTCAATTACACTCCGTTTATATATTTACCAAATCACCTTACGTCATGTAAATTTTTCGCTTTCATGTGTCGTATTTAATCATTCCGGTTAGGGGATATTTCATTTCGGTCCCACCTTGCAATTTAAGTTTCATTGATTGTTAATTTTGGTTTCCTTGATTGATTAAATTTAAAAAAGGTGAATCAATAGTAGGCCTCCATAATTATAATTTAAGAATTTATTATTATTATTATTGTTATTATTATTATTATTATTATTATTATTATTATTATTATTATTACTATTATTTTTATAACCTCGCAAAAAATTAATTTCGATCTACGAAAAATTTCAATCGCAGAAAGTGTAATTTTCTTTCTGGCCTAAACTCATTTTAGCCCAAGTTATTTTGACTTAATTTGAAGCCCTACAAGTTTACATCATAACCTAACTAATTACCATGACTAAGCCTAACTATGGTTAGGGAAAAGTCATTTTTTTGGAGGTATAAATTCAGCCAATGCATGGGACAGGTCAAGAAAATACAACTCAAATCACATCTCTCTCTTCTCTCTCTCTCTACACAGCCAATTGTGCTACTACTATTTTGGGTGTTTTTCAGCTAGTTTCCCGCCTGCCCTGGTTGCCTCTGAACCCCCCGGACATCCTAATACCCCTAGCAACCATTCTACATCATCAAAACCACTAAACATCACCTCCATCTCTGATTTTATCCAGCTTGAAGTGAGTGACCTTAATCTTGATCTTGTTGGTTTTGATTTTTATCTTTGTTTTGATCCTTGTTCTGATGTTTTTGATTATTGTTCATGATATTTTGATAAGAAATAAGAGTTATTTTGCTATTTAAATTGGGGAGAAGTATGAGGCACGTTAGGGTTTTGGGGGTTGTTCATAATCATGCAAACTTTAAGTGGGAAGTTTGTTTTTCTTGGATTCTTATATTTGATTTAGTGGTTTTAATCTCTAAAAATGTGATGAGGATGTTCTTGGTGATCTTGGATGAAGTAAAAGTTGGCCAAAAGTTAGGGTTTTATTGATCATGCAGGGTTTAACCGTCCTTTGATAGCAAGCATGTTATTAGTGTATATTTGATTGAAAAATGACCTTTGATGTACATGATTTTGAAGTGAAATTGAGTGTGATAGTTTTGTATGATGATGGGAAGGACCAAAGCCTTGTTACATGACTTTAAGGTGTGATTTGGGATGGGGAATTGTGTGAAAAGAAAGGAGAAAGCCTTGACGGTGAAGGCCGAAAAATTTTAAAAGATATGGCCAGTTTGTGATTAAATTGGTAATTATCAGGTGATTAAAAAATTATAATTTTTGGTTGGTAGATAGTTCATTGTGTTATCTTTTTAATGCCTTTTGAATTGCCCTAATTCGAGTTCTGTGGACGAAGTTAAGGCTGTTTTACTAGAACTGCACAGGTTCAACCAAAACTGATACACTTGTGTTCTAGCCCCATTTTGGGAACCCTATTGTGGGAATCATTTTTTGTACTGTGAATAAAAGTTTTTTGCTACTTCTTAGTCTTTCCATATTGGGATTTTAGATCTCCATTTGAGGTCAAGAGTGAAAGTTATGAATTTTTAAAGTGAACTGACCTGCTTTGGCGCAAATTGGGTTGTTATTGCAATTTCTATGCAGCGTATACTTAGAGGAAAATTCTAAAACTTTTACTGTAGATTGTTCACATTATTTTCAAATTTTCTATAGGATTTCATGAATTTTGGTTGCGTATTTTGAGTTTGGTGATTTTTGGAAGCATTTTATGTAATTGTGTAGAGAGCAATAATAAGGATTGAGAGAGATGGATCATGTACTCATTTTGTGCATTTTGTTTTGGGCTAAGTGAGGTCATTTAAGGGGGTAATGAATATTCATGGACTTTCATGGATCTTTTAGCTTGATTAATGAGAAAGAAGAAGACAAGTATGCAATTTGGGAGGTTGTTTATGAGCTTTGACTCAATTATGGATTTTACAAAGAAAACACCAAGTTTAGTGAGCTTAATAGCTTTTATTGAGTTCAATGACTCATTTGAGGTCGAATTCTATATCTAATGGATTTATGAATGAAATATGAGAAGTGCAGAGAGTTGTGACTCAGAAATCATATTTATCCGGCCAAGTTATTACAGTTTATGCTATTTTGAACCAAGATATATCTCTCTTAAACCTTTATTACTTACTCAATTAAAAATGTATCAAATGTATTTATCAAGTCAATCTAGTGTACTCATTTTTATCTTAAACCAAGCTATACATCAGCGAGCCTTAAATCCGTATCAGCAACCTATTTTAGAAAAGGCCACAACCACTCTCTCATTTGACACCATCACGGCCTTTTCCTTTGTAATCTTATTTATCTCATTGTGGCCTACTTTACTTTCATTTACTTCATATTAGATTTAATTAGTTTTATTAATTCAGTTCTGAAGTTATATTGAAATACCGAAGTTATGTATACAATTTAATTACTCAATTTCTATTACACATCTTACTTAATTATATGAGTAAGGATCATTTACTGACTAGACATACCTATAATGACATTTATGAAATAGAATCGAGGCCTAGTTATTATTCCCCATTACGCATAAGTGTTATCAAGTTAGGACACATTTATTAAGTCATATAATATTTTTAAAGACTTAAGGTAGGTCCATTGCCTGTATCTTCAAAAAGCAGAACATGTTTATCAAGTTACAACTCTTAATGAGTTAATCAATGAATCAGTTTATATTGCGATTTGCCATTTGACTTGTGATCCCTTCTGTTATCATCTATAAGGCGTCAACCTATCATTTACTCACGCGGCTTCAAGCCCATTCTTAATCAGATTGGGAGGTGTACACCTATGTATAGGTCATATCATCGCAACGGGTTCACATCCAGATAATAATGAGCAATTTAGTTTTATATTACCTTCATTTTTAATGTTATTGCGAACCAGATGAATTGCAAAGGCGGGCTCCCATCAACAGTGTTCATGCGCTCATTTTACAATATAGGAATGCATGTACTGAACTTTAGCTCACACTTTCGAATTGTTTACATGTTTTTTATTTTAGGTGATCAAGTATCACATGCTTCCTCCATTTGGAAAGCCCTTTTGGAAGTCGTTAGATCCTCACAGTGGATTCAGCATAGCGTGAATGTTGGGATTGACCTCAAGGTTAAGTTGGGTCTATATTCAATATACTTGTGTAGTGTGGAGTATGAGTTAACACATGGTATGATTATATCAATTGTATTGAAGTTGAATTATTATGGACCTCGGTCTTGGAGTGTTTGAGTTTAATAGATATTGTGATTGTGAACATGAGTTGCAAGATTAAATGATTTCAATGAGCCTTGTCCTTATCAGGACGGCAGTAGCGCCTTTCATCATTAAATCTTCTGTTGCGATTATCTATGAACCAAGTAATTAGTAAATTGGGGGTGTTACAGATTTGGAATCAGAGCCAAGGTTTTGTGAGCTATCAAGTTTTTATAAGTTAGCTATCAAGGCATGTATGGGCTATGTTGGGCTAGTTAAATGAGCTGTTGACTATAATTTCATATGTATGGTGATATAAGGAGGAACTGTTTCCATTTGGGTGACCCAATTATTTGGTAATATCTTGAGATTCGAGCATTAGCAAAGTGAAGTGTAGAACCATTTCGGTGACTTTTTGGTGAGGCATGCTTTCATTTATCTGGGAGCTGTATTGTATGTTTCATTTCTCTCATTTGTTTAAATTTTCACAATCGTGCATTCCGGGGGTATGACCCGTTAAGTTATGAACTCCGGTGTGCGGCAGTTGAGCTATTGAAGTGTTTCTCTCCATTTCTGGTGTCTATTGTAAGGCTTTAAGTTAGGTTTCAGTCAGTTTTTAGGCAAAGCTCTGTCCGTTTTGCCCCAGGATTTGAGAGTTTTATTGAGGTGTGTTAATATACCTGATCTTGGGTACTGTGATGGTTGAAACCCGATGTGGGGATGCAATTTGCAACTTCTTAAGGGATTCATGTAGTATCAAGTTAGATGTAAACCTCTAGATGAGGAAATGCTTTATGGGGTAATATCTTTGAAGTGAACCAGTATAAGATGAGTGTTACAACAAGTGCTTATGTCTGATTATAACAATTAGTAGCTTATGGTGTGCTACTTGGCATTATATGGGTGCTACGTGTAAGATTAAGTTGTCATTCTTGACATTAGGGCCGTACCTAATCAATGCTCCCATTACTTCCTGTCATTAACTTATTTCTACCCTACTTATCTTGAATTGTTCAGAGGCATCATTTCTTTACCGTTGACACTCTCTTGATTTGTAATGGAGTGTTTATGAAAAATCCCATATGTGGTCTATGGGAAGTTCTTCAAACACATTTGAGCAACCTTTCTTATAGGCGATTCAAACCCTGACAATCATAATTGTTTAATTCTCTGTTTCTATAATGGAGCCTATAATGACCCCTGGTATGCGTTACTATGTGATTTACAGTTCTTCCTAAGCATATTTGACCCATTCTACTGGCAGTTCAGTCATCAACATATTCATATTTTCACTGTCACCTACTATAACTCCTTGCCTCTATTTGGTCACTATTCATTTATTACTTGTAAAGCCTTTGGTTGCTTCAGATCCAGTCATTGAGCGCCCTTTCAGCAATTAAATGGAACCATAATGTTCATGTTTCTATAGCACCGTGATAATTGTTATTTTTAGATTTTTATTTGATTTTATTTTGTTTGTAGGTATTGAATAAATTTGGAAAAAAACGCGAGAAAAAGGTGAAGAAATGCTGAAAACAAAGAATTGGACCAAATTGATTCAAACCCAACCCCTTCTATCCATTAACAAAAAGAAAAAAAAGAAAAAAAATTAAAACTAAGATTAACCCAGTCTGTCCCCCACACGTGCAAGGCACGTGGCCTCTTTCCCCCTCCCCCTTAGTTCATCTTCTCTCTCCTCATTCACTCGAAAAAGCCCAGAGAAACTCGATGTCCCCCCGAATCTTCTCGGCCTCACGCACTCACAATCTTCACTCGCCGTCTCTCTCTCGAACTCCTTTGTCTCTCATCCGAATCCCACACATCACCACACCATCTCCGTCATCTTCGCCCACCAACAACACTCAGCTTCATCGCCACCATCCATAGCAATCAAATCGAACGGTCAAGAGAAGGGGATGAGCTGACTTAAAGCTATAGAAATCGAAGGATTGCAGCGCCAAAAGAAGGTATTGAATTAGTTTTTAGTTTAAGTGTTTAGGTTTTAATTTTAGGGTTTGTCATTTTAATCTCAACGCTAGCAATTTAGGATTTTCCCCCGTTTCATTTGTTTTGGATTTCGAGTATAAGATTCAAATTTGTATCTTGTAATTTCAAGCTGAATTTGAGATTTTTTTAGACAATTTCGTTTCAGTTTTTAGATGTTCAGGTCGAATTTACAGTTTTAGATTTTAGGGTTAGGTTAATGGTTACTTTTCATCTATTTTACAAATTACTGGTCTGATCTTGAAACCTTTAAATTTCAAGTACTGAGTTTGATTTTGTAAACTCTGAGTTACATTTTCAATGGCTATTCTAGATTTTAATGTTTCTAGCTTGAGTTTGAGGGCTCACAGTTGAAGGATTATTATTCGCCTTTCTCGATCCTCTATTACGCGCAGCTAATATCATCATCACATGGTCTGGGTTTGAATTCTGTTCTTCATCTTATGTTCGTTTACTTTTTTTTTTCCTTGTCTTTTGTTTTTGTTGAATATCACTAGAAACATTCGAAATTCCCTCCATGGTTATTCTGATTTCGGATTTCCAGTTTATGAGTTAGTTAAATGTTAATTTGTTTTGTGCTGTTTGCTTTGCTTTAAAGTACGCTCTGATTTGGGTTAAATCAATTCTCATGCTTCGTTGCTTAGGCCTTGTTCCTGTTCTCCTCTCCCCTGCCCTACCTGCCTTCTCCATTGCTCTGCCTTTTCTGCTTATTTTTGTTTGCTTATTTATCTGTTTTGTAGCTCTCATTTAGGATGTGTTAAGTGCTAGAATGATGCTCGCATTTAGGTTGCGTTTTATTTATCTATTTTGTGTAATAGTACTTATTTATCTATTTGCATATTTGGGTTATTTTATGTAACGTCCCAAATTCAACATGTTTCACTGTTTATATTCTCCTTAATAAATTACTCAATTGTAATCTGATAAATCCAATGATAGGAGCGTTACTACCATCCAAAAGGACAAGGGTTGAAGTATGTGTCCTGGAATAACATAGTTAAGCATAACCTCAACCATATACATTCACACATGATCATCCATTCACAATCTAGCATTAACCAATATAAAGTTTATAAACCATAGTAAGATAATTCACCATGTAATCTACATCCTCATACACCGAAGAATTCAAAATACAGCTTTAAAGTATGCATATACTATATCACCGCTGATTCATACAGATTTTCTTGCTCAACTTATTCTCTTTCGCTGCTTTGCTAGCATGAGGGCAATTCTCTGAGCATTTGCCTAAAACAAAACATGAAAAATATTTTGAACTGTGAACCGAAGTTCAATTCATGCATTCCTGAATTGTTAAATAATCATTGAAATACTGATTGGGCCGCCTTTGCAATTCATTTAAGGTCAAAACAGGGAATGAGATGAATATAAAACTGCATTGCTAATTATTACCTGATAGTGAACCCCTTAACACTGTTACGATCTATGGATAGGTGTACACCTGCTAAGCCGATCGAAGACTTGGCCTGAAGCCGCGCGAGTAACTGAAGGGCGAATGCCCTATAGATGATAACTGACGGGGTCACTAATTAACTGATAAATCACTGTGTAAACTGATTCATTGATGCACTTACCAAACATGACACTTTGATAAATGGACTCTGATTTCTAAAGATACAGGCAATGGATGTACCTGAAGTCTTTAAAATAATATTTCACTTGATAATACTTATGCACAATGGAAACGATAGATTAGGCCCCGATTCTGTTAAAGAAATATAATTATAGGTAAATGCAGTTAGTAAACAATATTTACTCCCGTTGTAATGGAAATTGATTAATTAAAAAGCTTCCACAATTTCAACAATTCTATATAAGATCAGTTACAACAAAATGATTTGAAAAATAAATCAATTAGGATTATTGAACTTGAAATACAACAAACTGAAACAGAATAGACCAAATTGGAATGATTGAGGTGATAATGAAAAGATCTTAATTGATATAAATGAAATATGGGTTTCTGATATTTTCGAAATGGATAATGGAAAGTGTAACGCTTCTGAAATGGATAATAGAAGGTTTAATGTCAGGAGAGGTGTTGTGAAGTTCATAAAAGCTCAAATAACACTAGCTTTGTTCGATGGACACTGATTTTGAGTCATTACTCTGCTCACTTCCCAAATTTCATTTGCATGCTCATTTAACTTGGTTTTCAACCCAAGTAAGCTTCTATACATAATCACACTTGTTGAACTCACTACACTTTGTAATTTCCTTGCAATACCCATAATTATATAGAAACTTCTGAAAATATTTCCAAATGTCACGATTTCTGTGTTCACTCATATTACCATTTGATAGTTTGCATTAGAAAATCCATATCTTTCACTCTCGACCTCCTAATAAGATGTAAAACCCCAATATGAAAATCTCATAATGTCCACTAAAACATTTATTTAGGACACAAAGTATGATTCACATAGTAAGGTCTCTAAAATTAGGATAGAACACATACGTGCACAATTTCAGTTCAATCTGCGTAGTCGTAGCAAAATGACCATAACTTTTTCCACAGAACTCAGATTAAGGCATGTGAAAGCTAACTCATTTATATATCCAAATTCCAAAAATCACAAATTTTCAATGAGCCAATCAATACCAATGTTTTCGTAAAGTCCACTGTTCAAAACTGCTCCCAGTTTCGATGTATTCTGCGTAGGTTTCGGTAAAATGGCCATAACTTTGTCTATACAACTCGAAATTAAGTAATTCCAGAGCCCATTGAAAGCTAACTTTTTGAGGTATCTTCACACCAAAAATCATAATTTTCTCATGTCCCACGAAATACCAGTTTGTTCATAAACAGACCCCTGTTTTGGGTCTGTTTCCCAGCCCTAAATCACCTAGTTTCACCTTTTCTTCATGTAACCACCCACTAAAATCACTCTTTAATTCATCGAAAACCACAGAAACATTACCATAATCATTTATAATGATAAGGATTGCAAAATCAAATACAAAATAATCCAAATCCATCACTTCAAACTTAAACTAACATGATTAAGAAGTAACCCTAACCCTAGCATAATCCAACTTCAACTCCACCATGATCCACCACCAAGATAACTCTTAATTCAATCAAAACAATATGATTCATCATTAAAACAACCAAAACAAGAAGCAAAAACCATAAATCCAAAGAACAAGATTAAAGCTACTTACTTTGAACTTGAAAAAAAAAAAATGGTGATAGAGATGATGTTTGGTGATTTTGAGGATAGAAGATGGCAGCCAATGGAGGGAGGTTATTGAGGGTTGCAATCCTCACCGGAGGCTAGCCGAAAAGTGGTCAGAAAATACCACAATAGGGGCTGGGAGGCCTGCTGGCCTTGGGTAGAGAGAAGGAGGAGAGAAGAAGAGAGAGAAAGTGACTTGAATATTTGCTTGGTAGAAAATGAAGTAAAAAAAAACTTAGTTGATATCTAAAGTGCTAAAAGCTACTTTTTACTAAGTATAAATTAGGCTTAATTAAGGATAATTAGCTAAACAAATGTACCCAAGTCTCGTTGGGCCGAAATTGGCCTTAAACCGGCTCGAGTTCGGAAAAAAGTTGAAACCGGGTGCGTTTGCAAATTTTTTTCCCCCGAAGAACGAGATTAAAATGCTTGTGGTGTCATGAAAAATAATTTAATCACTTAAATCATAATTATCGAAACCTACTATGAATTTTTCCGAAAAGTTTCGGTAAATGAAACTCGAATTGCAAGGTAGAGCCCCAAATGGATTCTCCCAACCAAGATGATCAAATGAGATAAATAAATGTGGAAAATTAATAACATGACTTAATTAAATAAATAAACATGATTTAAGGTCAGGCTATTACAGCCTTCCCCCCTTAAAGAGTTTTGTCCTCAAAACTTATGAACTTTGCTACACATACAAGGTTATCTCAACTAGATATGGGTACTCGGCTTTCACTTCTTCGTCAGATTCTCGAGTAGCTTCTGAAGAGGTATACTTTGTCCAAAGTAATTTGGTTCGAGATATCTGCTTGATGCTTAAGTGCTAAACCCTGGGATTTAATATCTGGACTGGATGCTCTTGAAGCACAAGACCCGTAATGACCGCAATGGGTTTGCTTATGACAGCGTGATTAGGATATGAAATGTACTGCTTGAGTTGGGCGGCAAGAAACACATCATGCACGTGTTTGAGCTATATAGGCAGACCTGGTGGACAAGCTATGCAATTCGGCCTTTCAATAAACTGACATGGTCTAAAAGATCTTGACCGCAATTTAGTTTGCAGTTCAACCTCCTTACACCCTTAATTGATGAAACTTTTTGAAGAACCTTGCTATATACATGAAAGTCCAGGAATCTCCTTCTTTTATCAACATAGCGTTTCTGTCGCTTTTAGTAGGATATTTTCAGGAATCGTCTGACATGTGTCACCTTATTAAACGCTGGAGAAGATCTTCATGACCCATAAGATGATTTGTTGTCAATGTCTGCCGTCATTTTGTCCTAATGTTTAATGAAGAATTCTCTGCTAGTGCTATCACAACGTTGACCACTGGGAGTTCTATACTTTCAACAAATGCAAATGTTGGTCGTAGGTCGAGAAGCACTACAGGCTTCAACTTAGAAGAGTTGATCCATTGATATTTTTAGATGCTTGCCCATCTGTTTCAGGACAATAAGAACTGTAAAAGTTCAATCTAGTTCTAAAGGCTCTTTGAAGTGCTTGCCATAACAGGCTTGAAATCTCTGATCTCAGTTATACACTATCTCTGAGGGAATCCCATGGCAAAATCCATTGAAATTGAATCCCTTTCTCAAGATTTTGCTTTATTCTTTGGAAATCAGGATCACTATCCTGATTCACTCTAATTTCCTCCATCAGGAAGGGCTATAAGGTAAGCACTGGTAATTAAACATTCACCATCCTGTTCAACACTAATTAAATGTCCAAGACCTCAAGCTCTCTCAAGAGATTCAGTTGCGTAATCACTACATTGTTTAAGGTATGTTGTGCCTTCCTATTTAGGGCGTTTGCCATAGCATTTCCCTTTCTCGGTTGACATTAGATCTACCACAGCTGATGGAGCTTCTTTTGCATGAAGATGTACTTGAAGCTTTGATTATCAGCATTGATTCTTGCATAGTGCCTCATATAAGTAATGTCTCTAAATTTTAGGGCAAAAACTAGAGAAATAGGTGGGGTAATTCTTCTCATAAGACTTGAGCTGTTAGAAAGCATAAGCCAGCACTTTATCTTCTTACTAACTTTGTAGCTTGGTTCGACAAATTGGTCAGGGAAGATAATATTTGTCAAATCCTTCCTGAACTCGATAAGTCCTTGCTAAACTCAAACAGTTTCCAGGCTTAGTGCATTGGTGGGTGTTGGGCACTTTATAACCGCTTTTAGTGTAACGCCCCCAAAATGCTAATGACATGGTTACTGATAATTGCAGCGGGAGACTTAGTAAACGAAGGCGCTACCGCCGTCCTGACAAGGACAAGGCTCACTAAAACTATTAAATCTTGCAACTCGTGATCACAATCACAAATTCTATTAAACTGAAACACTTCAAGACCAAAGTCCATAATGGTTCAACCATACCATGTACTAATTCACACTCCATACCACACGAGTAACTTGACCTTAAGGTTGATTCCAATGTTCATGCTATGCTGAATCCACTGTGAGCATCTGACGAGTTCCAGAAGGGCTTGCTAAAATTGAGAAACATGTGATACTTCATAACCTAAAATGGAAAACATAAAAACAATTCGAAAATATGAGCAAAACTCAGTACATACATCCCTATATTGTAAAATGAGCACAGAAATACTGGTGATGGGTACCCGTCTTTGCAATTCATTTAGTTGGCAATAATAATGAAAATGAATGTAATATGAAACTGAATTGCTCATTATTATCTGGATGTGAACCCCTTGCACTGATATGATCTATACATAGGTGTACACCTGCCAATCCGATCAAGAGTTGGCCTGAAGCCGCGCGGGTAAGTGATGGGCTGACGCCCTATAGATGATAACTGACGGGGTCACAAGTTATATGGCAAATCACTGTATAAACTGATTCATTGATAACTCATTAAGAGTTTGTAACTTGATAAATATGATCTGCTTTCTGAAGATACAGGCAATGGACGTACCTTGAGTCTTTAAAAATGACATCTGACTTGATAAATATGTTTTGACTTGATTACACTTATGCATAACGGGGAACGATAACTAGGCCTCAACTCTGTTTTATAAAATAAATGTCACTGTAAGTATATATAATCAGTAAATGATCCTTACTCGCATAATTGAGTAAGTAAAAGTAGGTGTAACAGAAATTGAGTAATTATATGGTATACATAACAAGTACTTGAACATAACTTCAAAACTGAATTGATGAAAGTAATCCAAAACTGAATTGATGAAAGTAATGAAATTCAATATGAAGTAAATAGAAGTAAAATAGTCCAGTCCACAATGAGATAAATGATGTTACAGAGGAAAAGGCCTTGATAGTGATAATTGAGAGAATCGTTATGGCCTTTTCTGAAATAAGGTGCTGATATGAGTTTCTCTCTCCACTTCTCATAATCATTCAAAAATCCACTTGATAAAAATTCCACCCCAAAATGAGTCATTGAACTCCATAGAAGCTATTAAGCTCACTAAGCTTGGTATTTTCTTTGTAAAATCCATAAGTGATTCACAGCTCATAAACTGACTCCCAATTTGTATATTTGTCTTCAGGACAATTTTCAGAATTTTCCTCCAAGTATACGCTGCATAGAAATTGCAATAATAACCTAATTTACACCCAAACAGGTCAGTTTACTTCAAAAATTTATAATTTTCATTCTAGACATCAAATGGAGACTTAAAACCCCAATATGAAAAGATTAAGAAGTCCCCAAAAACTTTCATTTACAATACAAATCACGATTCTCACAATAAGATTCCCAAAATGGGACTAAAACATAAGTGTCTCAGTTTTGATCTCATTCTGCGCAGCTTTGGTAAAACGACTATAACTTTTTCCACAGACCTCGGATTAAGGCGATTCAAGATGCATTTGAAAGCTAACACACTGAGGTAGTTACCCACCAAAAATCACAATTTTTCACTGGCCAATCATTACCAGTTTAATCCCAAAATCAGCCCTAATTTCCTGAAATTCCAGCCCTTCACTGATTTAACTTTCTCTTCCTTTTTCATATAAAACTCACTTGTAATCATTTCAAATCACCACAATCAGATATAAAATGATCATGTAAGGCCTCATATACATATACAAACTCTAAACAACTTCATGAATACATAATTACTAAATTCGTATCCAAAACAGGGCAATTTTCTTCAAAATTCCATAACTCACTGATTACTCGTCCAAACTTCATGAAATTTTGCCAGAAAATCCCAAATAATATAGAGAAGATACAGTAAAAATTTCAGAATTTTTGGCCAATCCTATAATTGCCAGAATTTTCGACAGTGGCCATTTAACAAAAGCAAAATCATGAAAAGCATGCTCTTGATCCAATACCCATGACTCCAAACATCTCCAAACTCAATAAAAATTGCACAACAACTATCAATTTGATCATCCAAACAATAATCACAACTAAAACAACCCAAAAATTCAAAATAACAACAAGTTAGGGTTGTGCATATACCTCACTTTAGGCTTGAAGTAGAGGGAGGAGAGGCTTTTTGAGTTTTTTGGTTGGACAAGATAGCTAGCAGCAAGGGGAACTCGGGGCAGCTGGGAGGTGACCGGAAAAGTGGCCGGAACCACCAAAACTGGTGGCACAAAGGGGCAGCAGCTGCTGCCCCTGTTCTGGCGTGAGAGAGAGGGAGATGGGGAGAGATTAGTGTGATAATTTTGCTGAATTTTGTGGCTGGAAAAATCCTCAAGTAATAGATATATGTGGCTGGAAATTTTCCTCCCCAAAAGTAGCTTTTTGCTAATTAAAATTAGGTGCTAAAACGAGTAATTAGTGAAATAACAAAGATCGTAAAGTTTTGGGCTTTTGTTTTGGGCCCAACAAGCTACGTTTGGGCTTGAAAATTTTAAATCGAAATGTTGGTAACATTTTATATTACTCGGAATTAAAGTTTACCGAAGGTAAGAAAAGCATAATTTACTCACCGAGGCCTAATATCGATTAACCCGACATTTAATCAATCAATGAAACTCAAATTAACAATAAATGACACTTGAGTTGCAAAGTGGTACCCAACATGAAATATCTTCGCACCGGGATGATTAAATATGATAAATGAAGGTGGAAAATTTAAATAACATAATGGAACTCGTTAAATAAATAAATTAAGTGTAGTTGAATTTAATAAACATGATTTGGTTAAACAAATAACCATGAATGAGTAAATGAATAAACATGATTAATGAAATAAATAAAGATGATTTGAATAAATAAATATGGGTTAGGGTTGGGTTATTACAGTCTTTCCCCCTTAAAGAATTTCGTCCTCGAAACTTATAACACTTGTCAACTGCATGCAATGCTACTTTAAAACACATGGGCCATTGGTTCCCATAGCTTTCCTCTAAAGCAGTATCATTTGCCAAATGTACTCCGACTAAAGGTGTACGCATTATATACTTCTTAATCCCATATTTCAGTAGCAGATCTGGATACTTATCATATAATAGCCTCAACGAACTCAATCACTTTGATTCAAAAGTGACATTCCCTTCAAAAGAAAAGAACATTGTTACTGCAAAGGAGGTATTCTACACTATTGACTCATAAAGCATAAAGTGACGAGGACTCAAGTATCGCTGATATCTAGTCTCCTGACACTCTTGACTAGGAACGTATGACTTAATTATATCTCATCTGCGACTTTGGTTATTTCTTTGTTGTGCTAGCACAACTGCTTTGTCAACCTTGTATCACCTCGACATGTACTTGAATTTCCCCTCTTAATGCTTGCCTGGCTTAGCTCTGACCTTGTACTCAATGTTTCTTCTGGCTCACTCCAATATAATTAGACAGTGCTTGAGTTTATTCCCTTATCCAAAGGCAACCATCTGATATTTCCAATACATCACATGATCTCCACTCATCAGACTACTCAAGGATCTGCTCCCGGTCGATAATGAGTAATGAAATGACCATAGTTAGGGATGAGAGTGATGAATTTCTCAGCTAAGTGAATCATTGCATACAAAAGAAATGAACAATGAGACTAAAAAAAACAAATAAAGGAAAGATTATCATAGGGTGGTTAGAAAGAAGATAACCATAAGTATATTATGAATTCTGAAATATAATGCCACAAGAATTGTGGTTTATCATATGAGGTCCAATAAATAATCAACTAAGGAGAAAGAGGGTTCGATTATACTTAGGTTTAACTGAGGAATTGGAAATAAGATAACAAGCACGGACCCTCAACTAGGTGACTTAATAGCCACAAGTAACAAGACAAGCGCAATAGATAGATGGGACAAGCAGATGAAATAAATAGAAAAGATGGTGAAGGCCGAGGGCATAGGAGTGTTGACAACTATATAACGTTGAACAACAATGCGTTGCACATGTAACAATGGGATTAAAAAGACATGGAAGATCTCATTAGTATGAAATATTGGGTTGAAATGCAAGGAAGATTAAACAATATGGAATCGCGTTAAGATTTGAGGATAAGACAAGCAAACAATTTCAAGAATGACTTCAAAAGGGCATTCCCGCAAGAGATAGATTGTCAAAAGAACTTGAGCAACAAGATGTAGTTATGGCCATAGAATAGTATGCCAATATGATGTTACAGTGCCATAGAAACGCAAACAATACGGATCCATTTAATTATCGAAAGGGCACCCAATGACTGGGTCTGAAGCAACCAAAGACTTTTCAAGCTATAAATGAAGAGTGCTCAAATAGAAGTAAAGTGTTAATGTAGGTGGCAGTAAAAGTATGAACACAGTGATGACTGAATTGTCAGCGTTTGAATCGCCAATAAGAAAGGTTGCTTAGACATGTTTTCATAAACACTCCATTACAAATCAAAAGAGTGTTAGCAGCAATAGAAATGATACCTCTGAATAATTCAAGGTAACTAGGGCAGCAATAAGTCAATGACAAGAAGTAATGGGAGCGAGCATTGCTGATGTAAGGTCTTAGTGTTAAAACCAGATGATTCCGATACATGGCAGCTAAATCTTACTTGCACCACCCATATAATGCCAAGTAGCACATCATAAGCTACTAATTATTATCACCATACATAAGCACTCATTGTAGTGTTCGTCTCATACTGGTTCACCTCAAAGATATTGCCGCAGAAGGTATTTCCTTATCTAGAGGTTTACATCTAACTTGACACTGTATTAATCCCTTAAGCAGTTGCAAATAGCATCCCCACATTGGGTTTCAACCCCAAAATAACACACCTCAATAGAATTCTCAAATCCTGGGGCAAAACGGACAGAGTTCCGCCTACAAACGGGTTAAGTCCTAGGCTTAAAGCCTTACAATAGCTACCTGAAATGAAGAAAAACACTTTAATAGCTCAACGGCCACACGCCGGAGTTCATAACTCAATGGGTTACACACCCGGAGTGCACAATTATAGAAATTTTAAACAAATAAGAGAAATGAAACGTGCAATACACCTCCAAGATAAATGAGAACATGCCTCACCAACAGGTGATCCAAATGGTTCCACAATCCACTTTGCTCACGCGTGAATCTCATGATATTAACAAATGATTGAGTCACCCAAATGAAAATGGTTTCTCCATATATGCCCATACCGATGAACTTGTAGTCAACAACTCATTTAACTGGTCTAACAGAACTCATGCATACCTTGATAGCTCACTCAGAAACACTTGATAGCGCACAGTGGCCCTTAAAACCTTAGGCTCTGATACCAAATCTGTAACGCCCCCAAAATGCTAATGACATGGTTACTGATAATTGCAGCGGGAGACTTAGTAAACGAAGGCGCTACCGCCGTCCTGACAAGGACAAGGCTCACTAAAACTATTAAATCTTGCAACTCGTGATCACAATCACAAATTCTATTAAACTGAAACACTTCAAGACCAAAGTCCATAATGGTTCAACCATACCATGTACTAATTCACACTCCATACCACACGAGTAACTTGACCTTAAGGTTGATTCCAATGTTCATGCTATGCTGAATCCACTGTGAGCATCTGACGAGTTCCAGAAGGGCTTGCTAAAATTGAGAAACATGTGATACTTCATTACCTAAAATGGAAAACATGAAAACAATTCGAAAATATGAGCAAAAACTCAGTACATACATCCCTGTATTGTAAAATGAGCATAGAAATACTGGTGATGGGTACCCGTCTTTGCAATTCATTTAGTTGGCAATAATAATGAAAATGAATGTAATATGAAACTGAATTGCTCATTATTATCTGGATGTGAACCCCTTGCACTGATATGATCTATACATAGGTGTACACCTGCCAATCCGATCAAGAGTTGGCCTGAAGCCGCGCGGGTAAGTGATGGGCTGACGCCCTATAGATGATAACTGACGGGGTCACAAGTTATATGGCAAATCACTGTATAAACTGATTCATTGATAACTCATTAAGAGTTTGTAACTTGATAAATATGATCTGCTTTCTGAAGATACAGACAATGGACGTACCTTGAGTCTTTAAAAATGACATCTGACTTGATAAATATGTTTTGACTTGATTACACTTATGCATAACGGGGAACGATAACTAGGCCTCAACTCTGTTTTATAAAATAAATGTCACTGTAAGTATATATAATCAGTAAATGATCCTTACTCGCATAATTGAGTAAGTAAAAGTAGGTGTAACAGAAATTGAGTAATTATATGGTATACATAACAAGTACTTGAACATAACTTCAAAACTGAATTGATGAAAGTAATCCAAAACTGAATTGATGAAAGTAATGAAATTCAATATGAAGTAAATAGAAGTAAAATAGTCCAGTCCACAATGAGATAAATGATGTTACAGAGGAAAAGGCCTTGATAGTGATAATTGAGAGAATCGTTATGGCCTTTTCTGAAATAAGGTGCTGATATGAGTTTCTCTCTCCACTTCTCATAATCATTCAAAAATCCACTTGATAAAGAATTCCACCCCAAAATGAGTCATTGAACTCCATAGAAGCTTGGTATTTTCTTTGTAAAATCCATAAGTGATTCACAGCTCATAAACTGACTCCCAATTTGTATATTTGTCTTCAGGACAATTTTCAGAATTTTCCTCCAAGTATACGCTGCATAGAAATTGCAATAATAACCTAATTTACACCCAAACAGGTCAGTTTACTTCAAAAATTTATAATTTTCATTCTAGACATCAAATGGAGACTTAAAACCCCAATATGAAAAGATTAAGAATTCCCCAAAAACTTTCATTTACAATACAAATCACGATTCTCACAATAAGATTCCCAAAATGGGACTAAAACATAAGTGTCTCAGTTTTGATCTCATTCTGCGCAGCTTTGGTAAAACGACTATAACTTTTTTCACAGACCTCGGATTAAGGCGATTCAAGATGCATTTGAAAGCTAACACACTGAGGTAGTTACCCACCAAAAATCACAATTTTTCACTGGGCCAATCATTACCAGTTTAATCCCAAAATCAGCCCTAATTTCCTGAAATTCCAGCCCTTCACTGATTTAACTTTCTCTTCCTTTTTCATATAAAACTCACTTGTAATCATTTCAAATCACCACAATCAGATATAAAATGATCATGTAAGGCCTCATATACATATACAAACTCTAAACAACTTCATGAATACATAACTAAATTCGTATCCAAAACAGGGCAATTTTCTTCAAAATTCCATAACTCACTGATTACTCGTCCAAACTTCGTGAAATTTTGCCAGAAAATCCCAAATAATATAGAGAAGATACAGTAAAAATTTCAGAATTTTTGGCCAATCCTATAATTGCCAGAATTTTCGACATGGCCATTTAACAAAAGCAAAATCATGGAAAGCATGCTCTTGATCCAATACCCATGACTCTAAACATCTCCAAACTCAATAAAAATTGCACAACAACTATCAATTTGATCATCCAAACAATAATCACAACTAAAACAACCCAAAAATTCAAAATAAAACAAGTTAGGGTTGTTGATTTACCTCACTTGAGGCTTGAAATAGAGAGAGGAGGAGGCTGTTTTGAGTGTTTTTAGGGGTTGGACAAGATAGCTAGCAGCAAGGGGAACTCGGGGCAGCTGGGAAGTGACCGGAAAAGTGGCCGGAACCACCAAAACTGGTGGCACAAAGGGGCAGCAGCTGCTGCCCCTGTTCTGGCGTGAGAGAGAGGGAGATGGGGAGAGATTAGTGTGATAATTTTGCTGAATTTTGTGGCTGGAAAAATCCTCAAGTAATAGATATATGTGGCTGGAAATTTTCCTCCCCAAAAGTAGCTTTTTGCTAATTAAAATTAGGTGCTAAAACGAGTAATTAGTGAAATAACAAAGATCGTAAAGTTTTGGGCTTTTGTTTTGGGCCCAACAAGCTACGTTTGGGCTTGAAGATTTTAAATCAAAATGTTGGTAACATTTTATATTACTCGGAATTAAAGTTTACCGAAGGTAAGAAAAGCATAATTTACTCACTGAGGCCTAATATCGATTAACCCGACATTTAATCAATCAATGAAACTCAAATTAACAATAAATGACACTTGAGTTGCAAAGTGGTACCCAACATGAAATATCTTCGCACCGGGATGATTAAATATGATAAATGAAGGTGGAAAATTTAAATAACATAATGAAACTCGTTAAATAAATAAATTAAGTGTAGTTGAATTTAATAAACATGATTTGGTTAAACAAATAACCATGAATGAGTAAATGAATAAACATGATTAATGAAATAAATAAAGATGATTTGAATAAATAAATATGGGTTAGGGTTGGGTTATTACATTTAGCTTATGCAAATCAACCTTAATCTCTTCCTTTGAAGCCATATGCTCCATGAATACCATTGCTTCTAATCAGTACTCATGCTTTTTGTAGTTGTTATTTAATTGATGTCCCTTAAAGGTCTGCAACACTGTCTCAAATGAACAATATGCTTATCTCTATCCTTGGAGTAATTCAAGATGTCTTCTTATAAACACCACCACAAACTTGTCTAAACAGGGAATAAAACTCTATTAATAAGATCTATAAAGGCCACAGGGCCATTGATTAGGCCAAAAGGCATCACAATGAATTCATAGTGGCCCAAACATGGTTCTTAGTGTGGTTTTGGGAATGTCTTCAGGTGTAATCCTAAGTTGATGGTACCTTAACCTCAAATTAATCTTAGATCAGAGTCCTGCTCTCTACAGTTGATCAAATAAGTCATCTACTTGGGGCGATGGGTATGTGTTTTTGATGGTGATCTTGTTCAGCTCTCTGTAATCAATACATAACCTCCAGGTTCCATTCTCCTTCTTTACAAATATAATTGGGGCACCCCATGGTGACATGCGTGGTATGATAAATCCCTTGTGTAATGACTTCTCTAACTAAATCTTCAGTTCTTTAAGCTCAATTGGGGCCATACGATATGGGGTTTTGGAGATAGGTTGAGCATCAGGGATTAATTCAATCTAAACATCAATTTCTCTTTGCGGAGCAGTCCCGGTAACTTTTCAGGAAAGCATCTCTAAATTCACAAGTTATAGGGATATCTTCTGCTTTTTCTTCCTTCGGTTGAATGTTACTAGCATAACACCAATACATAATATATCCTTGATATAAGAGCTCATTGGTCTTCATAAAAGAATTCAAAGGACAAGGTTTTTCCTCTCTTTGACCATAAAACATAGTTTTCTCCCTTGTTCATCTCTTGAAATAACCTTAGGGTCACAACCTATCTTGACCCCAGAAGTACACAACCAGATCATTTTCAAAATGATATCAAAGTCTGACAAATCAAATTGAATCAGAACTTCAGGGGAAACTATCTCACCAATAGTAATTGAAATAAATTTATGAGATGTAGAACACTTAAGTATAAAGTCGTTAGACAACTTGATTCCATAATTAATTTCTACCTTCTTATTTTCAAGATTCACTTGCATGGTAGCTCGTGTGAATATAAATGAATGAGTGGCAACTGAATTAATCAATACACAAAATGGTTTCAAAATTAAAGGAGAGTTCCACTAACTACCGTACCAGAGATGGCAGTATCCTTCTTGCTCAACACCTACGACCTTCCCACAGCTGCGGGCCTTGGAGGTGGGAGCCCTTGTCTACAGCCTTTAGTCTTCGGGAGCAGGCAGCGATGAGGTGCTCTGGGCTACCACACTATGTGCATTTGTTAGTTCCCACTTAACAATCTAGAGCGGTGTAATTAATTTTTTCACAATTCGACTCCAAATGAAGTATTGCCCTAAGAGCCTATTCGTAAAAGTGTTCCACCAAATATCGGTTTCACCCGTTAGATAAAATGTTTCAATGTTCACCTATTATCCTCTAGAACCTCTACTACAGTCAAGATTTTCTCTATTCCTCGAATCGATTCTTTAGATTCCACTGGGTCATACTTTCCACTCTAGAGTCCTTTATTATTAATCAGCCGAAGACATTTTTCTAAGGGACAGTAACCCACCAAAATTTCTCACTGATGCAGTCTAAATGCATGACAAAGATTTTGATTGTCCAACTTAAGCTTTATGAAAGTGATCTTCAATAGGAAACTGAGGTTGAATCAACTAAAAAGGGTAGGCACATTGCGTTTCCCTTAGCAATGGATTCCACAAGTTAGACAACAACCAACCCCCATACAAAGTGTAGTTAAGATCTACCTTCTATTCAGGCTTGCTACAAAATTATCATCTATTGACATGGGTACATCCCAATTATAAACCAACTACTAGCAGCAATTGACAATGGTAGATGGTATGTTACCAGAAGGTGCAGTGAAATATTTTCTAGAATAATGTCTACTTCACAAATGGAGGAGGAGTCAATGGACTGCTTGCAAGAGTTTGGGTAATTTAAGTAAGTCTAGAATTGCAATGGATTGAAGCAAAATGTCTCTCTAATGTGTCCTTGGTTTCTCTTGTATGGAATCGTCGATAGTTAATGGTTTCCAAACTTATGTACCATAGAACAACCCTCTCCAAAATCCTATAATTTAGGGGATATTACATCAAGAACACCCATATAGCTCACTTAGATGAAATTCGTGAGTTACAGAAGAAAATATCTGCAATCAAAGAAGCATATTGAAGTAATTGCCACTTGGATCTAAGAAATGCATAAAATGACACCCATAATATGAGGAAATATAAGCTCAATGTTGTATGTACTCACTGACTTGAACAGTCTGTACCATCAGATTTTTAGGCTAAATTTCATTAACCACTGGTCTCCAAATGTGCTGCGATATGGGTCATTGGAAAGCTTACTTTTTGTACTTTAACATAGAATAACTAAAACATCTCTATCTAATGGAATGCATCGGCGGCAGCTGGACTAAACTTAGACCTTATGCATTAGGATTCTGCGGAATTTACAGACTTTGACTTGTCTAAAAGTTTTGAAGAACCAAGTGACCTCTAATCCACTTGAAACTTGTTTCATATGGATGACATCTCCTAAAACTTAAAGTCAGGATGGAAAATCCTTGTGTAATTTATAGTGACCATGGACAAAAGTTACCTCAAAGTTGGTTCTTGTGCAATGATCAAAACTATCAAGTTGATTAAACTTGTATATTCTGCCCATACTTGGTTTTCCCTATGTATTTAACCTCAAAATGAGTCATAGGACACATCTGTAACAACCCCCAACCCTAGGGCTACGAGTATTAGTGATTCTGAAATTTCTGGGGAGAAACGGATAGAGTTTCACCAGGAAATTGGCCATTTTTCAAGCTTAAAACCTTACATCACATCCCCTGCATTGAATAGAAGTATAAAAGGATATCAAATTAAGCTCAATGGCAACACACCGGAGATCAAAACTCCACGAGCCACATGCACGGAGTACAAGGGTTTACATCCCAAAAATAAATAATTCCAGCTAAAGGATGACATACTATTCAGATGGGTGGCTCATATGGCCATACATACTAAATGCATTGGAACATCTTTAACCTGTTGTCCAAAATCTCCGTCAAATCTACTGCTTGAGATCAAACTATATATACTTTATATGGATCCATCCGACAAAGAAGAATATACGAGTAGAATATGTGTAAGATAAGCAGACATTACCAGTGCCACAAATCTCTAAGGATATCATAATAATCCTCAGTCCTCACCAACCAATTTCTCAGTATCTTAACTCTATACTCTATATCCCATAAAGAAAATCTCAACCTGGCTTTGATACCAAATCTGTAACGCCCCAAATTAAACATGTTTCACTGTTTATATTCTCCTTAATAAATCACTCAATTGTAATCTGATAAATCTAATGATAGGGGCGTTACCCCCGTCCCAAAGGACAAGGCTTGAAGTATGTGTCCTGGAATAACATAGTTAAGCATAACCTCAACGATACACATTCACATATGATCATCCATTCACAATCAAGTGTTAACCAATGTAAGGCTTATAAACCATAGTAAGATAATTCACTATGTAATCTACATCCTCATACACTAAAAAATTCAAAATACAGCTTTAAAGTATGCATATACTGTATCACCGCTGATTCATACAGATTTCCTTGCTCAACTTATTCTCTTCCGCTGCTTTGCTAGCATGAGGGCAATTCTCTGAGCATTTGCCTAAAAGAAAACATGAAAAACATTTCGAACTGTGAGCCGAAGCTCAGTACATGCATTCCTGAATTGTTAAATGATCATTGAAATACTGATTAGGCCCGATTTGCAATTCATTTAAGGTCAAAATAGGGAATGAGATGAATATAAACTGCATTGCTAATTATTATTTGACAGTGAACCCCTTGATACTATACGATCTATGGATAGGTGTACACCTGCTAATCCAATCGGGGACCTGGCCTGAAGCCCGCGCAAGTAACTGAAGGGCGAATGCCGTATAGATGATAACTGACAGCACTAATTAACTGAGAAATCACTGTGTAAACTGATTCGATGATGTACTTACCAAATATAATACTTTGATAAATGAACTCTGATTTCTGAAGATGCAGGCAATGGACGTGCCCTCAAGTCTTTAAAATAATATTTCACTTGATAATACTTATGCACAATGGAAACGATAGACTAGGCCCCGATTCTGCTAAAGAAATGTAATTATAGGTAAATGCAGTTAGTAAACAATATTTACTCCCATTGTAATGGAAATTGATTAATTAAAAAGCTTTCACAATTTCAATAATTCAATATAAGATAAGTTGCAACAAAATAATTTGAAAAATAAATCAATTAGGGTTATTGAACTTGAACTACAACAAATTGAAACAAAATAGACCAAATTGGAATGATTGAGGTGGTAATGAAAAGATCTTAATTGATATAAATGAAATATGGGTTTCTGATATTTTCGAAATGGATAATGGAAAGTGTAACGCTTCTGAAATGGATAATAGAAGGTTTAATGTCAGGAGAGGTGTTGTGAAGTTCATAAAAGCTCAAATAACACTAGCTTTGTTCGATGGACACTGATTTTGAGTCATTACTCTGCTCACTTCCCAAATTTCATTTGCATGCTCATTTAACTTGGTTTTCAACCCAAGTAAGCTTCTATACATAATCACACTTGTTGAACTCACTACACTTTGTAATTTCCTTGCAATACCCATAATCATATAGAAACTTCTGAAAATATTTCTAAACGCCATGATTTCTATGTTCACTCATATGATCGTTTGATGGTTTGCATTAGAAAATCCATATCTTTCACTCCCGACATCCCAATAAGATATAAAACCCCAATATGAAAAGCTCATAATGTCCACTAAAATGTTTATTCAGGACACAAAGTATGATTCACATAGTAAGGTCTCTAAAATTACGGTAGAACATAGACATGCACAATTTCTGTTCAATCTGCGTAGTCGTAGCAAAATGACCATAACCTTTTCCACAGAACTCGGATTCAGGCAATTCAAAGAGCATGTGAAAGCTAACTCATTTATATATCCAAATTCCAAAAATCACAAATTTTCAATGAGCCAATCAATACCAGTGTTTTCGTAAAGTCCACTGTTCAAAACTGCTCCCAGTTTTAATGTATTCTGCGCAGTCATCGGTAAAATGGCCATAACTTTGTCTATACAACTCGGAATTAAGTAATTCCAAAGCCCATTGAAAGCTAACTCATTGAGGTATTGTAACACAAAAAATCATGATTTTCTCATGTACCACAAAATACCAGTTTGCTCATTCATAAACAGACCCCTATTTTAGGTCTATTTCCCAGCCGTAAATCACCTAGTTTCATCTTTTCTTCATGTAACCACCCACTAAAATCACTCTTTAATTCATTGAAAACCACAGCAACATTACCATAATCATTTATAATGATAAGGATTGTAAAATCGAATACAAAATAATCCAAATCCATCACTTCAAACTTAAACTAGCATGATTAAGAAGTAACCCTAACCTTAGCATAATCCAACTTCAACTCCACCATGATCCATCACCAAGATAACTCTTAATTCAATCAAAACAACATGATCCATCATTAAAACAACCAAACAATAAGCAAAAACCATAAATCCAAAGAACAAGATTAAAGCTACTTACTTTGAACTTGAAAAAAAAAAGTGGTGATGGAGATGATGTTTGGTGATTTTGAGGATGGAAGATGGTAGCCAATGGAGGGAGGTTGTTGGGGGTTACAATCCTCACCAAAGGCTAGCTGGAAGGCGGTCGGGAAATACCACAATAGGTGCTGGGGGGCCTACTGGCCTTGGGTAGAGAGAAGGAGGAGAGAAGAAGAGAGAGAAAGTGACTTGAATATTTGCTTGGTGGAAAATGAAGTAAAAAAAACACTTGGTTGATATCTAAAGTGCTAAAAGCTACTTTTTACTAACTATAAATTAGGCCTAATTAAGGGCAATTAGCTAAACAAATGTACCCAAGTCTCGTTGGGCCGAAATCGGCCTTAAACGGGCTCGGGTTCGGAAAAGAGCAGAAACCGGGTGCGTTTGCAAATTCTTTTTTTCCAAAGAGCTAGATTAAAATGATTGTGGTGCCATGAAAAATAATTTAATCACTTAAATCATAATTATCAAAGCCTACTATCAATTTTCATGAAAATTTTCAGCAAATGAAACTCGAATTGCAAAGTGGAGCCCCAAATGAATTCCCCCAACCAGGATGATTAAATGAGATAAATAAATGCGGAAAATTAATAACATGACTTAATTAGATAAATAAACATGATTTAGGGTCAGGCTATTACAGCCTTCGCCCCTTAAAGAGTTTTGTCCTTGAAACTTATGAACTTTGTTATCACATGCAAGGTTATCTCAACTAGATATGGGTACTCAGCTTGGACTGCTTCGTCAGATTCTCAAGTAGCTTTTGAAGAGGTATACTTTGCCCAAAGTAATTTGGTTAGAGATATCTGCTTGATGATTAAGTGCTGAACCCTGGGATTTAATATCTGGACTGGGTGCTCTTGAAGCACAAGACCCATATGAAATGTACTGCTTGAGTTGAGTGGCAAGAAACACGTCATGCACGTGTTTGAGCTATATAGGCAGACCTGGTAGACAAGCTATGCAATTCAGCCTTTCAATAAACTGACATGGTCTAAAAGATCTTAACCGCAATTTAGTTTGTAGTTCAACCTCCTTACACCCTTAATTGATGAAACTTTTTGAAGAACCTTGCTATATACATGAAAGTCCAGGAATCTCTTTCTTTTATCAACATAGCATTTCTGTCGCTTTCAATAGGATATTTTCAGAAATCTTCTAACATGTGTCACCTTATTAAACGTTAGAGAAGATCTTCATGACCCATAAGATGATTTGTTATCAATGTCTGCCGTCATTTTGTCCTGATGTTTAATGAAGGATTCTTTGCTAGTGCTATCACAACGTTGACCACTGGGAGTTCCATACTTTCTGCAAATGCAAATGTTAGTCGTAGGTCGTGAAGCACTACAGGCTCCAACGTAGAAGAGTTGATCCATTGATATTTTTACATATTTGCCCATCTATTTCAGGACGATAAGAACTGTAAAAGTTCAATCGAGTTCTAAAGGCTCTTTGAAGTGCTTGCCATAATAGGCTTGAAATCTCTGATCTTGGTCATACACTATCTCTGAGGGAATCCCATGACAAAGTCCATTGAAATTGAATCTCTTTCTCCAGATTTTGCATTATTCTTTGGAGCTCAGGATCACTATCCTGATTCACTCTAATTTCCTCCATCAGGGAGGGCTGTAAGGTAAGCGCCGGCAATTGAACATTCACCTTCTTGTTCAACACTAATTGAATGTCCAAGACCTCAAGCTCTCTTAAGAGATTCAGTTGCATAATCACTACATCGTTCAAGGTATGTTGTGCCTTCTTATTTAGGGCATCTGCCTTAACATTTTCCTTTCTTGGTTGACATTGGATCTACCACAGCTGATGGAGCTTCTTTTGCATGAAGATGTACTTGAAGCTTTGATGATCAGCATTGATTCTTGCATGGTACCCCATAAAAGTAATGTCTCTAAATTTTCAATGTAAAAACTAGAGACATCAGTAGGGTAATTCTTCTCACAAGACTTGAGCTGTTAGAAGGCATAAGCCACCACTTTATCTTCTTGCTAACTTTGTAGCTTGGTTCGACAAATTGGTCAGGGAAGATAATATTTGTCAAATCCTTCCTGAACTCGATAAGTCCATGCTAAACTCAAACAATTTCTAGGCTTACTGCATTGGTGGGTGTTGGGCACTTTGTAACCGATTTCAGCTTGTGCAAATCAAACTTAATCTCTTCCTTTGAAGCCATATGCTCCATAAATACCATTGCTTCTAATCAGTACTTATGCTTTTTGTAGTTGTTATGTAATTAATGTCCCTTCAAGGTCTGCAACACTGTCTCAAATGAGCAATATGCTTATCTCTATCCTTGGAGTAATTCAAGATGTCTTTCTTTAAACACCACCACAAACTTGTCTAAATAGGGTATGAAACTCTATTCATGAGATCCATAAAGGCCGCCGGGCCATTGATTAGGCCAAAAGGCATCACAATGAATTCATAGTGATCGAAACATGGTCCTTAGTGTGGTTTTGGGAATGTCTTCAGGTATAATCCTAAGTTGATGGTGCCTTGACCTCAAATTAATCTTAGATCAGACTCCTGCTCCTTGCAGTTGATCAAATAAGTCATCTACTTGGAGCGATGGGTATGTGTTTTTGATGGTGATCTTGTTTAACTCTCTGTAATCAATACATAACCTCCAGGTTCCATTCTCCTTCTTTACAAATAGAGTTGGGGCACCCCATGGTGATGCACGTGGTATGATAAATCCCTTCTGTAATGACTTCTCTAACTGAATCTTCAGTTCTTTAAGCTCAATTGGGGTCATACGATACGGGATTTTGGAGATAAGTTGAGCATCGGGGATTAATTCAATCTCAACATCAATTTCTCTTTACAGAGTAGTCCCGGTAATTTTTCAGGAAAACATCTCTAAATTCACAAGTTATAGGGATATCTTCTCCTTTTTCTTCCTTCGGTTGAATGTTACTAGCATAATACCAATACATAATATATCCTTGACATAAGAGTTCATTGGTCTTCATAAAAGAATTTAAAAGACAAGGTTTTTCCTCTCTTTGACCATAAAACATATTTCTCTCCCTTGTTTATCTCTTGAAATAACCTTAGGGTCACAATCTATCTTGACCCCAGAAGTACACAACCAGATCATTTTCAAAATGATATCAAAGTCTGACAAGTCAAATTGAATAAGAACTTCAGGGGAAACTATCTCACCAATAGTAATTGAAACAAATTTATGAGATGTAGAACACTTAACTCTAAAATTATTGGACAACTTGATTCCATAATTAGTTTCTACCTTCTTATTCTCAAGGTTCACTTGCAGGACAGCTCGTGTGAATATAAATGAATGAGTGGCAACTGAATCAATCAATACACAAAATGGTTTCAAAATTAAAGGAGAGTTCCAGTAACTACCGTATCAGAGGTGGCAGTATCCTTCTTGCTCAATATCTATGACCTTCCTACAGCTGCGGGTCTTAGAGGTGGGAGCCCTTGTCTACAGCCTTCAGTCTTCGGCAGCAGGCAGCGATGAGGTGCTCTGGGCTACCACACCACGTGCTTTCATTAGTTCACACTTAGCAATCCGGAGCGGCGTGATTAGTTCTTTCACAAATCGGCTCCAAATGAAGTCATGCCCTAAGAGCCTATTCGTAAAAGTGTTCCACCAAATATCGGTTTTACCCGTTAGATAAAATGTTTCGATGTTCACCTATTATCCTCTGGAACCTCTACTACAGTGAAGATTTTCTCCATTCCTCGAATCGATTCTTCAGATTCTACTGGGTCATACTTTCCACTTTAGAGTCCTTTAGTATGAATCAGCTGAAGCCATTTGTAAAGCTTGTCGTGGAGCTACAAATTTAACCACTACTTTGATTTATAAATAATTATTATAGCATAGGAAAGTAGGGATCGATCCACGAGGAAAGATTATGTCAAAAGATTAGTTTAGTTCTAAGTGATTTTACTGCTCTAATTTATTGTTTCTACTCTTTGTAATTCTAAAATAAATCAAATTTAATAAATAAAAATCTAAAAAAATATTTAATATTACTCCTAAATATTCTAAATTTAATTCTAGAAATGAAACAGAAAATAGCTATCCTAAATAATCTAGAAAACTAAAAACAGAATAATAACACAATAATCAATTAAAAAGTGAAACAGAGAATAAAAAACAGAAAATTAATATTAAAAAATCACAAACAGTAACCTAAACTAATATTCTTAAAGTTTATAGGTTATAAACTCCAGAATTATAAGTAATTAATTTCAGAAAGATTAAAACAGCAAACTAACTCCAGAAAAATAAAGCAGAAAATCAAATTTGAAATTAGAAAAACATTAAACTGCACTAATATAAATACAAAATTAATTAACAAAGTTACCAAAATTTAAGGATTCAATTTTCTAGACTCAATAACACCTAAAAAACATGAAATAAATATTAAAAACGTAATTTTCAGATTTATTGAAATAAAAACCTGCACATATCCAATTTGCGAAATAATTCTGAAAAATTATCAAATAATTTCCAAAAATTCCGAAATTAAATAGAGGCAGATTAGGACACTGTATAAACCCTAAGATGGATTAAAATTTGAAAAAAAATGAAAAAAACTATTTTTAGCATAATTTCTAATAAACCGGTAATTAAATGATAAAACAGAATATAAATCAAATTTGAAAATTATAACCACTCTAAAAATCAAAATCTAACTAATCTAAAATTACCACGACACTCCTAAGGAAACTATTCTTTTGGGGGTAAACGAAATTTATATCAAAGCTAATAATTGTAGAATAAAAATTGACAAACTAATCAAATTTACTAAAAGCAACAAATAATTATCAAAAGATATCAAATTTATGGAAAATTCTTAGCATAATCTATATCCACCATCAAATTAATATTTATCATTAACACACAAGTCGATTCTATCCATGCGTTAAACTGTAGAAGACACTCACCAGCGGATCTTTCCCGTTTTTCCTTATATTATAGTTTAATTAGGTCCAGCCATAATATAAACCCTACTAGTTTTGATAACCCTTACACCAGCACAAGAATTAAATCAAATTAGAGCATTACATAATAGAAAAACATCATCTAACGCTTTGTAATCAATTTACCTGCAAATCAATTTAACAAAGATCTAAAACGATTATCTAATTAAAAGAGACGGGTTTGAGTCATCCATGATTAATTAGGGTGATACTAATGCTTAAAAGACGATAATTTTTACATATTAAGGCCTTTTAAACTATCATATGAATTCGTATTAAACTAACTAGCATGCATTCTAATTAATATAATATGAATATCATGAACGATAAATACTAATCGCTATAGAATCATGAATATAAATCAACTAGACAATAAAGTATGAAACTTGTTTCAAAATAATCAACTTAGCATGGTTTCAAATAGATTATACTAAGCACAAAAAAATTACTCACTCATATTAAAAATAAAATCACAATTAACCAAAGGGTTCATGTTTAATAGTAAACTAAACATAAAAAGAAAAAAAAAAAATGAAAATCAATTAGGAAGGAGGATGGCCGTGGCTTTGTGATGATGCTAGAATGATGATGGTGATTAGATGATGAGGAAGAAGGCTGTGGATGAAGTTCATAGAGGCATGGGGTTCTTTATGAAAGGAGGAGATGATGATGATGTTGAGGGAGAAGGAGAGAGGCCTGTAGATATGGTGTGCGTGGGGATGGTGAGCCTGAAAGATGATGATGGTGATCACGGTGATGATGAAGGAGTGATTTTGTGGGTGAGGAGATGAGAGATGTGCCGTGGCTTCCTTTTATTATGGTGAGGGTGATGGTGATTAGGGTTAGTGAATAGGGTTTTCTTCTTCCTTTCTTCCTTCTCCCTCAAGACTTCTAACTCTTCTCCAACTCTTGAAACCCTGACCCAATTAAATAATTATGGAAATAATATTTTCCATAAATTATTATTTTTGGACCGTCTTTATAGCAAAGCGTGTAAAACCCGAACTTCGACGTCTTCTCTTCCCTTTTTATTTTATTAATGCCTAACCTGAAAAATATATAAAATAAAGTAAATTAGATGCAATAATATATATGATATAATCAAATTAATTATTAAAAGCATGCATGATTTTTGACTTAATAAATTCCCCCACACTTAGACTTTGGACGTCCTCGTGCAAAGAAATCTTAGACTCGACTTAAAAAAACTGATCCTCTTCCTTTCTTATAAAGTCATGCACAACTCTGATATTCATACTTGGTATTGGCTTGCTTTAAAAACAGTTTTATTGAAAATTAATTAGTTTTTTCCTTCAATAAGTGAATAACTACTAGACATTCAACTACCATCAAAGAAGTTTCTTCATCAACCTCACAACACTTCTTTGATGAAGTAACAAGATCAATAATTATTCATCTCCTTTAAGCATGCATACACCGATCAAGAGGTATAAAAAGTTTATTATAGGAAAATTGAAGTACGGTATGGCTATAGAGACAATTGAATTAGGTAGAATAACTCATTGAAATTGATTCTAAACTTACCTTGTGCTTTTTTTTTTCTGGTTCTTCTTCTATTTTTTTTTTCTTTCTTCTTACTCCACTTAAGCACATATTCAAGGCCCATATAGGGTCTTCGAAATTAAACGCTCCCTGTCTCACACTCACCCGAATAGAGGTACTGGAGCAAACATTTTATCTTCATCATTATTTTTATTTATTTTAATGACTCACTAGTACGGGAAGCAAGCTTTCTAGTGGCAGTATTGCCTCAAAGGGTAGCACCCAGTAGCGCATGCCTTAAAGGGGTACTTGTCATTCCCAACTTTAACTCTCCTTTTTTTTTTTTGAGTTATTCTACTAATTCAATAGTTTAGGAAATGGGTCAAGTCATTTTATTGCCTCTGAACGGCTATATAACATGAATAAATAAGATGAATAATCATGACAGTTCCCCATTAAAGAGATATATGAGGATCAACTCAAACTTCTCTGAAAGATAGCTAGTATGCTCAGAAGTCTTCACTCATAAAAGAATAAACTACAAAATGGCTAAGAAAACAAAACTTTTTAAACAAGCAAGCCCAGCATAAACTCATATCATGCATTATTTATAAGAAAAAGGAAAAAAAGAAAAAATTTCTGGATTTTTCTTTGTTTTTTTTTTTTCAAGAATAAAAACTGCAGGAATTAAATGCAGGATGCACCTCCCCCCACACACACTTAATTCGTGCATTGTCCCTAACGCATGCAAAAACTTAGAAATAATGAAAAAAAAAGCAAAATTAAATAGGTACTTCCTTAAAAACATTGGATTGCCTCCCAACCAGCGCTTTTGTTTATAGTCATTGGCTCGACTTCATGAAACTCCTGGATCCTCTAGTTGGATCTCTTCTACTAAATCATCATTGATCTGGTAAGGTACTTTTTGAAACTCAGCATGATCAAGACTCTTAGTAAGCACAGTCAAAAATTTATCTTCATTGGATAAGTTATAAATATCCTGGGGCAACTCAGCAATAACATCAAGTGCATACACGTAATTCACATCGGCAGGGAATCTCATGGCATCAAAAATATTAAATTGAATCACTTCACCATCGAATTCCATAGTTAATGTTCCTTCATGCACATTAATTTTATTCCTAACTGTTTTCAAAAATGGCCTGCCAAGCAAGATGGGAATATCATGACATGCATCACCCATGTTCATCACATAAAAATCAGCAGAAAACACAAGTTCATTCACTTGGATTAAGACATTCTCTAACACTCCATCTGGGTGAATACTGCTCCTATCAGCTAACTGAAGCACTACACCAGTTTTTTTTAACTCTCCTAAGTTCAGTTTGTCATAAATAGACCTAGGCATAACATTAATGGAAGCACCCAAATCAAGCATGGCCTTATCAAAGTAAAGATTTCCTATCTTACAAGGAACAGAAAATACACCTGGGTCTTTGTACTTAGGGGGAAGTTTCCTTTGAAAAACTATAGACATATTTTCTCCCACACTTACCTTTTCATTCCCTACTAACTTTCTTTTAGTGGTACATAATTATTTCAAGAACTTAGCATAACGAGGCACCTGTCTAATAGTATCAAGGAGAGGTATGTTGATCTCTACCTTCTTTAATGTCTCTAAGATCTCTTGGTTAGCCTCATTTACCTTAGAAGTAGGGCTTTGGAATCTACTAGGAAAGGGTGGAATTGACTTATAAGGTTCTGTTTTCTTCTCTCTTATTTCCCTAGTAGTTTGATTAGAATCTATATTTAACTCTGGTTCAGCTGCTTTGACCTCTAACTCAAGCTCAACCTCTCTACTCTTCCTAGGCTTTTGTAACTCTTTCCCACTCCTAAGTATTATGGCACTAACATTCTCCTTAGGGTTAGGGTAAGGCTGAGATGGTAACCTATTTTGTATTTGAGGCTGTAAGTTGCTAATTATGATATCAGTTGCAGTTTGTTTCTCTTGAACCTGCTTAAGAGTTGTCTCCAAAATTTGGAACCTATCATCCATCTTCTTAAGGACTTGTTCTAGTAAGAAGTTGGTTATATCTTGATTAGAATGTTGACAAGATGTTTGGTCAAAACTAGGTAGATTGGTTTGAGGGCCATACCTAAGGTTAGGGTGGTCTCTCCATCTTTCATTATAGGTGTTAGAATAGGGATCATACCTCCTTTGACCTTAGTTAGAATAGACCACATTAACATTACCCTCTTGAAGTGTAGGACATGCATTAGTAGGATGCTCCTCTAGACAACAAGTGCCACAAATGACGGCTTTTTGTACTCCCCTGGTGACAATCTTATTCAATATAGGAGTAATGTAAGATAACTGACTCTCTACAGATGAACTAGACTCAATCCCATTAACCCTTTTAATTTGTGACTCTTTAGTACCAAACTGCTGAGTATTTTGGGCCATTAGATTGAATAAATTTCTAGCCTCTACTGGAGTTTCATTAACTAGAGCCCCCCCACAAGCAGCATCAACCATATTACGATCCATAGGAAGCAAACCCTCATAAAAATATTGAATCAACAACTGTTCAGTTATTTGATATTAGGGACAACTAGTACACAGTTTATTAAATCTTTCCTAACTACTCATACAAAGTTTCCCCATTCATTTGTTTGATTCCACATATATCCTTCCTAATAGATCCAATTCGGGATGTTAGAAAAAATTTCTCTAAAAATGATTTATGCAATGCAGTCCATGTAGAGAAAGATCCAGCAGGCATATAATACAACCAATCTTTAGCATTACCAAGTAAAGAAAAAGGAAAGGGTCTCAATCTAATTTGGTCTTCAGGAATCCCCTCAGGTACCATAGCAGAGCATGTAATAAGGAATTCACTAATATGACGGTATTGGTCCTCTTCAACTAATCCATAAAACTTGGGTAATAGATTGATGAATCCAGAGTTCAGTTTCAGAGATTTATCTAATGCAGTATAAGTAATGGACATGGGTTGGGTTTCTAGGTTAGGGGTAGCAAGCTCTCGAAGAGTAGACATTCTTACCTCTCTAGTCTTAAGACTTACTGAGTTAGGATTACCTTCTTTGTTTTTATTTACTAACGTTTGCTCCTTGTCCTCTCCAATTTCCTTACCACTCCTTAATCTCATACATTACGGGCAATCTGCAAAAATTAAAATAAAAACAATAAAAGTAGTAAAATTAAATAGAAGTAACTAGCAATTTTATTTCCTTTCCCCGACAACGGTGCCAAAATTTGTAAAGCTTATCGTGGAGCAACAAATTTAACTACTACTTTAATTTATAAATAATTTTTATAGCATAGGAAAGTAGGGATCGATCCATGAGGAAAGATTATGTCAAAAGGCTAGTTTAGTTCTAAGTGATTTTACTACTCTAATTTATTGTTTCTACTCTTTGTAATTCTAAAACAAATCAAATTTAATAAATAAAAATTTAAAAAAACATTTAATATTACTCCTAAATATTCTAAATTTAATTCTGGAAATAAAACAGCAAATAGCTATCCTAAATAATCTAGAAAACTAAAAACAAAATAATAACACAATAATCAATTAAAAAGTGAAACAGAAAATAACAAACATAAAATTAATATTAAAAAGTCACAAACAG
Organism: Carnegiea gigantea; assembly: GCA_029747015.1. Taxonomy (NCBI): domain Eukaryota; kingdom Viridiplantae; phylum Streptophyta; class Magnoliopsida; order Caryophyllales; family Cactaceae; genus Carnegiea; species Carnegiea gigantea. The sequence goes on along the minus strand of JAKOGI010000303.1, from coordinate 310,739 downwards.
TAACCTAAACTAATATTCTTAAAGTTTATAGGTTATAGACTCTAGAATTATAAGTAATTAATTTCAGAAAAATTAAAACAGCAAATTAACTCCAGAAAAATAAAGCAGAAAACTAAATTTGAAATTAGAAAAACAATAAACTGCACTAATATAAATACGAAATTAATTAACAAAGTTACCCAAATTTAAGGATATAATTGTCTCAATAACACCTAAAAAACATGAAATAAATATTAAAAACGTAATTTTCAGATTTATTGAAATAAAAACGTGCACATATCCAATTCACGAAATAATTCCGAAAAATTATCAAATAATTTCCAAAAATTCCGAAATTAAATAGAGGCAGATTAGGACACTACATAATCCCTAGGATGGATTAAAACTTGAAAGAAAATGAAAGGAACTATTTTTAGCCTAATTTCTAACAAACCAGTAATTAAACGACAAAACAAAATATAAATCAAATCTGAAAATTATAGTCACTCGAAAAATCAAAATCTAACTAATCTAAAATTACCAAGACACTCCTACAAGACTATTCTTTTGGGGGGGAAAACGAAATTTATATCAAAGCTAATAATTGAAGAATACAAATTGACAAACTAAACAAATTAACTAAAAGCAACAAATAATTATCAAAAGATATCAAATTTATGAAAAATGCTTAGCATAATCTATGCCCACCATGCAAATTAATATTTATCATTAACATACAAGTCGATTTCATCCATGAGTTAAACTGTAGAAGACACCCACTAGCGGATCTTCCCCGTTTTTCCTTATATTATATTTTAATTAGGTCCAGCCTAATATAAACCCTACTAATTTGATAACCCTTACACCAGCGCAAGAATTTAATCAAACTAGAGCATTACATACTAGAAAAACATTATCTAATACTTTGTAACCAATTTACCAGCAAATCAATTTAACAAAGATCTAAAACGATTACCTAATTAAAAGAGATGGGTTTGAGCCATCCATGATTAATTAGGATGATACTAATGCTTAAAAGACGATAATTTTTACGTGTCAAAGCCTTTTAAACTATCATATGAATTCATATTAAACTAACCAGCATGCATTCTAGTAATATAATATGAATATCATGAACGATAAATACTAATCGCTATAGAATCATAAATATAAATCAACTAGACAATAAAGCATGAAACTTTTTTCAAAATAATCAACTTAGCATGGTTTCAAATAGATTATACTAAGAACAAAAAATTACTCACTCATATTAAAAATAAAATCACAATTAACCAAACAGTTCATGTTTAATAGTAAACTAAACCCAAAAAGAAGAAAAAAAAATGAAAATCAATTAGGAAGGAGGATGGCCGTGGCTTTGTGATGATGCTAGATTGATGATGGTGATTAGATGATGAGGAAGAAGGCTGCGGATGAAGTTAATAGAGGCATGGGGTTCTTCATGAAAGGAGGAGATGACGATGATGTTGAGGGAGAAGGAGAGAGGCGTGTAGATATGGTGTGCGCGGGGATGGTGAGCCTGAAAGATGATGATGGTGATCACGGTGATGATGAAGGAGTGATTTTGTGGGTGAGGAGATGAGAGATGTGCCGTGGCTTCCGTTTATTATGGTGAGGGTGATAGTGATTAGGGTTAGTGAATAGGGTTTTCTTCTTTCTTTCTTCCTTCTCCCTCAAGACTTCTAACTCTTCTCCAACTCTTGAAACCCTAGCCTAATTAAATAACTATAAAAATAATATTTGCCATAAATTATTATTTTTGGACCGTCTTTACAGCCAAGCGTGTAAAACGCGAACTTCAACGTCTGCTCTTCCCTTTTTATTTTATTAATACCTAACCTGAAAAATATATAAAATAAAGTAAATTAGACGCAATAATGTATATAATATAATCAAAATAATTATTAAAACCATGCATGATTTTTAACTTAATAACATTTTCCCAAGGGGCAGTAACTCATCAAAATTTCTCACTGACGCAGTCCAAATGCATGAGAAAGATTTTGATTGTCTAACTTAAGCTTTATGAAAATGATCTTCAGTAGGAAACTGAGGTTGAATCAGCCAAAAAGGGTAGACACATTGCGTTTCTCTTAGCAATGGATTTCACAAGTTAGACAACAATCAACCCCTATACAAATTGTTGTTAAGATCTACCTTCTATTCAGGCGTGCTATAAAATTATCATCTATTGATATGGGTGCATCCCAATCATAAACAAGCCATCAGCAGCAATTGGGCTCTTAAAAATAAGAAAAGGTGGCTAGAACTGATGAAGATGTAACATGAGAGTGAATGATAATGCGACTTGATGGGCAGATGCCATGAAAACAGAAAGATGAAGCCCCTGGTCAAAGTGAGGAGTATCCAACAGTTGATAATCCAACAAGGACAATGGTAGATGGTATGTTACCAGAAGTTGCAGTGAAATATTTTCTAGAGTAATATCTACTTCACAAATGGAGGTGGAATCAACGGACTGCTTGCAAGAGTTTGGGCAATTTAAGCAAGTCTTGAATTGCAATGGATTGAAGCAAAATGTCTCTCTAATGTGTCCTTGGTTTCTCTTATATGGAATCGTTGATAGTTAATGATTTCAAAACTTATGTATCATAGAATAAGCCTCTCTGAAATCCTATAATTGAGGGGATATTACATCAAGAACCCCCATATAGCTCACTTAGATGAAATTCGTGAGTTACAGAAGAAAATATCTACAATCAATGAAGCATATTGAAGTAATTGCCACTTGGATCCAAGAAATGCACAAAATGACACCCATAATATGAGGAAATATAGGCTCAAAGTTGTACTTACCAAACATGACACTTTGATAAATGAACTTTGATTTCTAAAGATACAGGCAATGGACGTGCCTGAAGTCTTTAAAATGATATTTCACTTGATAGTACTTACGCACAATAGAAACGATAGACTAGGCCCTGATTTTACTAAAGAAATATAATTATAGGTAAATGTAGTTAATAAACAATATTTACTCCCATTGTAATGGAAATTGATTAATTAAAAAGCTTCCACAATTTCAATAATTCAATATAAGATAAGTTGCAACAAAATGATTTGAAAAATAAATCAATTAGGATTATTGAACTTGAAATACAACAAACTGAAACAAAATAGACCAAATTGGAATGATTGAGGTGATAATGAAAAGATCTTAATTGATATAAATGAAATATGGGTTTCTGATATTTCCAAAATGTATAATGGAAAGTATAATGCTTCTGAAATGGATAATAGAAGGCTTAATGTTAGAAGATGTGTTGTGACATTCATAAAAGCTCAAATGATACCAGCTTGGTTCGATGGACGCTGATTTTGAGTCATTACTCTGCTCACTTCCCAAATTTCATTTTCATGCTCATTTAACTTGGTTTTCAGCCCAAGTAAGCTTCTACACATAATCACACTTATTGAACTCACTACAATTTGTAATTTCCTTGCAATACCCATAATTGTATAGAAACTCCTGACCTCCAAAAAAGATGTAAAACCCCAATATGAAATGATCATAATGTCCACTAAAATGTTTATTTTGGACACAAAGCGTGATTCATATAGTAAGGTCCCTAAAATTAGGGTAGAACACAGACGTGCACAATTTCAGTTCAATCTGCGCAGTCGTAGCAAAATGACCATAACTTTTTCCACAAACTCGAATTAAGGTGATTCAAAAAGCATGTGAAAGCTAACACATTTATCTATCCAAATACCAAAAATAACAAATTTTTAATGAGCCAATCAATACCAGTGTTTTCGTAAAGTCTACGGTTCAAAACTGCTCCCAGTTTCGATGTATTCTGCGCAGTCTTTAGTAAACTGGCCATAACTTTATCCATACAACTTAGAATTAAGTAATTCTAGAGCCCATTGAAAGCTAACTCATTGAGGTATCGTCACACCAAAAACCATAATTTTCTCATGTCCCACGAAATACCAGTTTATTCATAAATAGACCCCTATTTTGGGTCTGTTTTCCCGCCCTAAATCACCTAGTTTCATCCTTTCTTCATGTAACCACCCACTAAAATCACTCTTTAATTCATCTAAAACCACAGCAACATTACCATAATCATTTATAATGATAAGGATTGCAAAATCAAATACAAAACAATCCAAATCTATCACTTCAAACTTAAACTAGCATGATTAAGAAGTAACCCTAACCCTAGCATAATCCAACTTCAACTCCACCATGATCCATCACCAAGATAACTCTTGATTCAATCAAAACAACATGATCCATCATTAAAACAACCAAAACAAGAAGCAAAAACCATAAATCCAAAGAACAAGATTAAAGCTACTTACTTTGAACTTGAAAAAAAAAAAAAGTGGTGATGGAGATGATGTTTGGTGATTTTGAGGATGGAAGATGGTAGCCAGTAGAGGGAGGTTGCTGGGGGTTGCAATCCTCGACGGAGGCTAGCCGAAAAGTGGCCGGAAAATACCACAATAGGGGCTAGGGGGCCTACTGGCCTTGGGTAGAGAGAAGGAGGAGAGAAGAAGAGAGAGAAAGTGACTTGAATTTTTGTTTGGTGGAAAATGAAGTAAAAAAAAAAACTTGGTTGATATTTAAAGTGCTAAAAGCTACTTTTTACTAAGTATAAATTAGGCCTAATTAAGGGTAATTAGCTAAACAAATGTACCCAAGTCTCGTTGGGCCAAAATCGGCCTTAAACGGGCTCGGGTTCAGAAAAGAGCTGAAACCGGGTGCTTTTGCAAATTTTTTTTTTTTGAAGAGCGAGATTAAAATGCTTGTGGTGTCATGAAAAATAATTTAATCACTTAAATCATAATTATCGAGGCCTACTATCAATTTTTCCGAAAATTTTCGGTAAATGAAACTCGAATTGTAAAGTGGAGCCCCAAATGAATTCTCCCAACCAGGATGATTAAATGAGATAAATAAATATGAAAAATTAATAATATGACTTAATTAAATAAATAAACATGATTTAGGGTGGAGCTATTGCATTTTATTGGATGCTAGGCAGTGATAGGGAAACTTTAGAATTAGACTTACTTATAACTTTTAGTTTTAGTTGCTTATCATTTAAATTAATTTAGAATGATGCTAGCTTGGTTATTTTTGCATTTAGTGACCTTAATCTCATCCTTGTCCCTGAGGAGATGACCCTCAAGTACTACGACGACAGTCCTATACTTACAGCATTAATTTACACTTGAAATTATCTAACAAGTATTTGGTGCCGTTGCGGGGGACGACGGTTTTGAAATTAGGTCACTTTCACTTGTTAGTTAATCTTCATCTTTATTGTGCTTAGATTATCTAGTCTTTTTTTTTTTTTTAGTCTTTTCCCCCTATTCGATCTTTTGTTTTGTTTCGTTGAATTTGTTAGTATTTTGTAATTAGTTGTTTTAGGTTTTTTTTCCTTTGTGTAAAAAAAGAAAAAAAAAAAGAAAAAATGCCAGTTTTTAATTTTTCACAGTTTGAGCATGAGCCTTTCTGGAGATATTTTTCGAGACTCAATGATTACTGTGCTCAATTGACTCAAAATTTTGAAAAACAGAAAGTGACTCAATGATTACTGTGCTCAATTGACTCAAAATTTTGAAAAACGGAAAATTTGTGAGGTTATTTGTGTGGGTCTAAATGCTGAATTTAGGGGTCATGTTGAGTCCATGTGTCTTTGCGGCTTTTGAGGCTTGCTATGTAAAACTCCAGATGAGGTTTAGGATTTCTTTGAATACTTGGCTCGGGAAACTTGGGAGTTTGAGCAAGCTAAAGAAGCTCTTTTTCACTCTTCTTCAGATCCTTATGCTTATCATTTTCAACTTTACCATTAGGATCAATGTAGAGACCCATGTTTTCAACAAGCTTATGTGCATCCTGTTTTATGCGATTATTCTCAATCTTCTAGTCATGAAATGTGTTCTTGTCCATTATCTACTAGTATAGATGCACTTGAACATTGTATTAAGGACATGATGAGGGGATTTTTCTGCTATTCAATATAGGGAATGTTATAATGACTTGCCTGTGACTGACCCTAGTCTAAGATATCCTATGCCTAATGATAGTCCAATTGATGATTTTGAGTCTTTTCTTCCTCAAAGGCCCAATGTACATAGTGATACACCTTTTACTGATCTTAGGGAAGAGAATGACACCCCTATATCCCTACATGTTTTCGCTCTTGAGTCTTGCACACCTAGGGACATCACTAAAGATGTCATCATTTTTCCCGACCCACCTAATCCCTTAACCCTGTGTTGCAAGTTTAAGGAGGGTGAGAGACTTAAGAGTGATGCTAGTTGTAAGGAGCATGATGCATTTAGTGATCTAGAGGACCACAGTGATGAGGAACATTCAGGGGAGTATCTTGTTAAGGCCTTTGAGGAGGGGTTGTGTTTATCCCTTCTACCTTTGAGTTGGTGGATTCCACTTCACCCAAGTCAATCGAGTTAGCTACTATCTCCTGTGTCTTATCCCCATCCAAGACCTTCATTAATGACCATCTCTCTGAATCCTCCAAGTCTGCATTTTTAGAGTTTGAGACATTTAGGACTGAAGATTTTGATTTAGACTAGAATCTTGAGCATACTGAGATTAGTAGATTTGAGGATTTAGGTCTAACTATTTTGCCCAAGCAGCTCCTTTATGATAAAAAATTTCATAGGTTGATGACCTTTTTGCTGGCTGATTATGAGTATGTATGTCTTTTTTATGTTTGGGCTCAAAATTTTGACAAGCTAAAACAGGCCTTTATTTGTGCTAACTTGATCATATGTTTGATGTGGAACATACTTTATAATGCTTACTATTTGCTTCTATTTGAAAGTTGTTCCAGTAAGTTTGATAAGTTGCTACGTGCTTTAATGGGTTTTAATTTTAGTAGCAGCTTGAGATGATATGAAGTGGCTTATGCTTCATGGTCCTCGTCGGCATCATTTGAGTGAGGTATTTAGTTTGGGAGCAATCTGTGTCCAACTTGGTATGATTGTTCCACCCCTTTCCTTACTCTTCTTTTTCTTTCTTTCTTTTTGTACATAGTTATGGATATTGAGGATTGTTTTCGTTACTTTTCGCACTCTATTTTGGATATTTAGGACTGTGATTATATGGGTGATCAATCGTGAGGAGCAATTTAGGTTTTGTTAAGCTGTGTTGGCTTTGATCACCCTTGATTGTGTTACTATTTTGTGAATACTTATTAGTTGGGGATATCTAGGATTGTTCTTGTGTATATTTTAGTTTCGTTGTTTTGTTTCTTTTGTTTTCCGTTTTGTTTCTTAGCTTGGTGAGTTTTCATTTTTCTTTAGTTTAGTTTTTTATTTAACAGTTTCTTTTTGCTGTTTAAGTGGTTTTTATATTTAGCTTTTCTTTCTTTTGTATTTTGTTTTGTTTGAGGTTTCTTTTAGTTTTAGTTGGTGTTTAGTAGGTCCTCGGTTTGGTTTTGTTTTTATTTTGGATGATTATGTTTGTTTTGGTCTTGATGGGTTTTGTTTTCTTTTGTTAGGTTTTGGTTTTTATTTTGCTTTATTTTGTGATTTGGTTTATGGTTGTGTGATTATGTGTATTTGGTTTTTTTTGGTTTTAATTGTGATTTTGATTTTTATTTTGGTGATTAGGTGTTTTGGTCTATTTTTGCTTGGTTTTGGTTTTGGATTTTGATTTCCTTCCTTTTGTGATTTTCGTTTTGATTTTGATTTTGGTTTGTTTTTGGTTTTGTTTATGATTTTTATTAGTGTTCTAGTTGTATATGCTTGCGGTTTGGTGTTGTTGTTGCAGCTGTATAGCTTATTTGATTGGTTTTTAGCGCCTTAGTTCCCACAATGAGGACATTGTGAAGTATTGGTATGGAGGTGAGGTGCCCATTTGTGTATATTTTTTTTTAGAAATTTCTTTTCAAAAAATTCAAAAAAGTTTTCTTTTTCTTATAGATTTTATGTTCTTTCTTAGTTAGTTGTGATCTCATGTGGCTAGGTTACTGAGTTATACGTAAATAAGGTTTGCATGATGAGATGTCTAGTTGAGGATGTAGATTTAATTTTCATAATAACCCCGTCTCGTACTTGTTATTTGTGCCTACCTTACTCACTTTACCATCAATTCTTAGGGTCTTGTTGTTAAGTTGGCATGTGAACTATTTGTTTGTCGAAATTGCCTTTTAAGTTCTTGAAAAAAATGCGGAAAAAAAAAATGATGAAAAAAGTCTTTAAAAAAAAGTGAATAAAAACCAGGGCACCAATATTCAAAGCCACTATCTTTATTTCATATCTTTAATTGGCTTGAATATGTACTATTTTACTTGATTATGTATGTGTTTAGGCAATGAAATAAGAGCTTTGCACAATCGAATTAAACCCCTTTTTAGAGAAGGCCCAAATATGTGCAAGTCAAGCGGGTTTAGAGTATGTGCGTTATTATTTTTGAAAAAAAATGGAAAAAATGGTAAAAAGGAGCAAATAAGGCAATTAGGCAAGGAAATAGGGATCGTATCGATATTAGGAACTTGATTCATAAGAATTGATACACATTAGTACATGCACTAAGGAGTACATATCATTGCATATTGTGCGTGGGGTGAAAAATGAGAGTCGGGATGCTTTTTTTGACTTGGATATCTTCTGATCGAACATTCTACTTGTACATACTTTTGTGACTTGGTTGTTAGGGTGCTACAATTGCCTGAATTATTTACATGATTTCCTCATTATATGTATATATGTTTATGTTTTAAAAAAAACGTAAAAATATATTCCTTTGTTTTTGAAATAATTTTTATGGGTGCTTCACTTATAAACTCTCACGAGACCTCACTCGTCCACTTGGGAAATCAAGGGGTTTGAAGGGCTTGTCGCGTACGCTAAATGTAATTGTGATTCCTACGACAGTGAGTTAGGTTTTCTTTTTCTTATTTTCCATTTCTTTTAGGTAGTTTAGTTATTTTACTCGAGGACGAGCAAAATCTTGGTATGGGGATATTTGTATGTCCCAAAAATACGATATTTTTATGATACCTTTATACCCGATTTATGCTCATAATAATTGTTATTTTTGGATTTTTACTTGATTTTATTTTTTTTGTAGGTACTGAAAAAATTAGGAAAAAATGCGAGAAAAGGTGAAGAAATGCCGAAAACAAAGAATTTGGCCAAATTGATTCAAACCCAATCTCTTCTATCCATCAATAAAAAGAAAAACCAGAAAATAAAATAAAAACTAAGACTAACCCAACTCGCCCCCCACGCATGCAAGGCACATGACCTCTTTCCTCCTCCCCCATAGTTCATCTTCTTTCTCCTCATTCACTTGAAAAAGCCCAAATAAACCCAACCCCCCCCCCCCCAATCTTCTCAGCCTCACACACTCACCATCTCCACTCTCCCTCTCTCTCTCGAACTCCTCTCTCTCATTCAAATCCCACACATCACCACACCATCTTCGTCATCTTCGCCCACCAACAACACTCAAGCTTCATCTCCACCATCTATAGCAGCTAAATCGACCAGTCGAGAGAAGGGGATGAGATGACTTAAAGCTAAATAAATCGAAGGATTGCAGCGTCAGAAGGAGGAATCGAATTAGGTTTTAGTTTAAGTTTTTAGGTTTTAATTTTAGGGTTTATCGTTTTAATCTCAGTACTAGCAATTTAGGATTTTCGCCAGTTTCATTTGTTTTCGATTTCGAGTATAAGATTCTAACCTGTATCTTGTAATTTCATGCTGAATTTGAGGTTTCTTTTATCAGTTTCTTTTCAATTTTTAGATGTTTAGGGTTGAATTTACAGTTTAGATTTTAGATTTTAGAGTTAGGTTAATGGTCACTTTTCATCTGTTTTTCGAATTCTAGGTCTGATTTTGAAACCTCTAAATTTCAAGTACTGAGTTCGATTTTGTGAACTTTGAGTTACATTTTCAATTGCTGTTCTAGATTTCAATGTTTCAAGCTTGATTCTGAGGGCTAACGGTTGAAGGGTTGTTATTCTTCTATTTTGATCCTCTGCTCCACGCCACTAATATCATCATTGCATGGTTTGGGTTTGAATTCTGTTCTTCATCTCAAGTTTGTTTGCTTTTTTTGTTTTTCTTTTTGTTGAATATCACTGGAAACATTTGAAATTCCCCCATAGTTATTTTGATTTCTGATTTCCACTTTGTGAATTAGTTAAATGTTGACTAGTTTTGCTCTATGTGCTTTGCTTTAAAGTATGCTTTCATTTAGGTTAAATCAATTCCCATGCTTCGTTGCTTAGGCCTTGATCCTGTTCTCCTGTTGCCCGCCTTCTCCATTATTCTACCTTTTCTGTTTGTTTCTGTTTGCTTATTTATCTATTTTGCATCTCTCATTTGGGATATGTTAAGTGCTGGAATGATGCTCTTATTTAGGTTGCATTTTATGTATCTGTTTTTTGGAATAGTGCTTATTTATCTATTTGCTTATATAGGTTATTTTATTGGATGTTAGGCAGTAATAGGGAAACCATAGAATTAGACTGATTTATAACTTTTAGTTTTAGTTGATTATTGTTAAAATTAATTTGGAATGATGCTAGCTTAGTTCTTTTTGCATTTAGCCTTAATCTCATCCTCGTCCCTGAAGAGACGACTGCCAAGTACTACGACGATGGTTGTACACGTGTGACATTTATTTTTAACTCAAAATATATCCAACATATACTAAATAATTTGGACAACAATTACAATATATGGGACTATAGCAAATGTTCATTTTGAATCATAGCAAATAATGAATCTTTGTGATGCATTAATCTATTGTTTCTAAAGACTGTGAATATAGGGCAATCTAACCCAATGTCGTTAAAGGTTGGACTGCAACCTGAGTAACAACAAAACGAATGCATGTATATTTCTTTTTGTATTTTTCAAATGCAGTTATAGAAAGTAAGTTAATGGTTTGAAATTCTTCATCTAAACTAAAATTTTCTCCACGATCTTTCATTGATAGAGCAACATCGATATTAAACCTACCATTTCTACCTTTTGTTTAGGAATTTTCTAATTTGAAAAATAATCTTGACAACTAACTCTCTTGCTATTAACCACATTAGACTTCTTCACACTACCTAAACTAAGATGATTGCTAAACCAAGAGGTCATCTGAGTTACATTTGAACACTTAGCTAAGAGTCATGTATATTCTACTGGGACCATTGGGAACACCCCATCAGGACCACCTAACACACGGTTAATCAACAGACTTACCGGAGCTGACAAATAGCTAACCAGCGATAGCAATGGCTAGACACTAACGAAATATACAAACTCAAGTCTGATACCAATCGAGGCCAGGATCGACCAAGGTGGGTAAGGGTAAGGCACTAAATGTGGGATTAATTCGAAGGCGACAGTGTGTCAAATTGATTTATGTAAACTGTAATTTTGAATTGATAATTTAAACGAATAAATGAGCAAATAAAAACTTACTTTTATTTGAATAAAACTTTGCACAAGGATTGAATTGAGGCTCTTGGTAATGGAGTAAAAAGGAGTGGAGAAAGCTTGAAAGGGTTTGAAGGGATGGAGGATTATAAGAGTGAGTGTGAGCATGTGAATCAGGCTGTATGAAATTTTTTGCCGTGTTCGTTTTGCAGTGTTTGATACATCGCCAAGGAGTTCCTATTTATAGAATACAATATAGAAACAATTGCTGACATGTGAACGGTAAAGATTCAATGATAAAAATGAAATTTTGATCTTGATACTGTCTATCGATAATCTTGGAGACAGTCATGAATTATTGTTGCTTCTTTTTCAACTTGGACTGCAACCACATCAAAAGTGAAACAGTATTGTGCAATAATGGACTTTGGACTAATCTTGAATTATTGTTTTGATGGGCCATGTTGATGCTAATGTGTTGAATAACTTATTTTGATGAGTCATAGTAATATCCTGTTAAGCTGTCTTGAATAGTGAATTGCATTATTACCTTGAGCAATAATTGCCTTTGATGAGCAGATATAAATAGTGATTTTGATATGTTGACCAACAACCTTGTATAATTGTAATCTGTTGATTGCTTTGATGATTGTTATATGCTAATCAAAGGCAATTATGGTCAAGGAAATTATGCAGGATCACTATTCAAGACAGCTCATCATGATATCAATGTAACTCATCAAAATGAATTGTTCAATATGTCAACATTAGCATGACCCATCAGAACAGTATTGCCCACCAATTGAAGAAAGGAACATTAACTTAATGTCTTTCCATGAATGAATACTACTGTAAATACAAATTTCGCGCCTAAAATAAATTAGATAGGAAATTGATATGAACAAATTTAATCTTGTATTGATGTAGTGTGTAGGTACAATCTCTGAATTTTAATACAATAAAATAATCCTCTGATTCGATTTCCTGATGAGTTAAGTACTCCGAGGGCTCGATGCTTGAACTCGGTTGATGCAAATCAGCTGAAGAACTCTAAAGACTATTCTTAATTTTGATCTGCAAGTGGCTGATTGTAGTTTCTGAAGCTCTGCAAGTTTTGATCCTTCTCGCTTGATAGTTGGATGCTTCTTGCGCTCTGAGCTCTGAATTCTGCCAATGCTGAATGATCCAAGTGAAGGGGAAGGACCCTTATTTATAGGCTCTACCAGCTAAGGTTAGAGCCGGGTTTTGGGCTTAGGCCCAGTAATTATTTTCTTATTTTTAAATAAAGAAAATAATTACTAATTTCTGCACCATTGATGACATGTGGTAACTTTTAATTGGCTAAACTTAATTTTGACCAAGCAGGCCAACCTAAGTCAACGTAACACATGGCAATCTGCAATTGGTTTATTTTTTACACGTGGCACCATCCGATTGGTTGTAGAATTTTTACTTTCTACAACCACTCTTGTCCTATGAATGATTGAGCATTTAGATCAAAGCATAAAAGAAATCATTCTCTTTTGACCTAATTCTCTATTGAATAGAAATTTTATGTTAAATAATATTTACGGATTTCAAATGGCTTTGAAATAACATTGATTGAAGAAAATGTTAGGGCTTGCATAGTTGAATATGTTGATGAACCAATTGAAGAAGAAGCTCCATCTATTCGCTCAGCGATTGGAGCTTTATAATAAATCTTTTTGAGAATCTTCTACCTGGTTATCTTTTAAATAATCTTAATTAGAAACCTTAGAAGGCATGGAATATGAAGATCGAGGAAGTTTAACATTTGCAGAAAATCCTAAAGATGAACCTTTTTCTCGACTTAAATTAAATCTTATTAATAGTCTACCATCGAGCTCTTCTATTATTTGTTGAACATTGCTTTAAGCAGTATCTCTTGGTGGCCTAATATTTTGAATAATAAATTCTTGAGAAATAGTAATTTCATTCCATTTTAATAACTTTGAAATAATTTCATTCCATCTACTTGCTCAACCCCTACATTAAAATCGACATTGAAACCTTTCAATTGGGACATAGAGTGAATAACTCTTGCAAACCTGCAATACTAACTTAGCGAAGAATCATTAGAGACAGAGACCTCAACCACGAGTTTGTTAGGTGGCATAGGAGCAGAAAACTCCACCCTAGCATACCCTTGGTTGGGGTCCTCATATGAAATCCATTCAAAATCAAGGGGATCTTCGCCATGCAAGACATCCTCCATATCATACTAAGAGGGAAGGGTAATGCATCCAATATAGAAGGATGAGGAGAAACCACATCCTCCTTCTATGAATAAACACAGAAAACCTCCCCTCTACCTCAAAAGAAATACGACGCTCTCTCACATCAATATGGGAACCAACTATTGTGAAAATGGTCCTACCTAGGATAATTTGGGCATCATCATTTTCAGGCATATCGACTACAATAAAGTCTTCTAACACCCAAATGTCTCCTATATTGATAGCACATCTTCCAAGCTACCTATGGGCTGTGTTACAGAACCATTAGCCAACTGTAGTGAAAAGGGGGTGGGTAGTAACGGTCCTCGGTGTAGATTATGAAACAAAGAGTAAGGTATACTAACACTTGCACCTAAATCACATAGCCCTCTTTCAATCTCTATCTTTCCTACAATGTATGGGATAGAAAAACTACCTGGGTCAGGAAGCTTAGGGGGGAAAATGGTAGGGATCTGAATAGAGTCATTTTCTACAAATGTGGCAGTCTTGCCATCATAGTTGCTCTCCTGAGTACCAGCCATAGTTATCTCTCTACCCTCCTCCTTTGCTACTTCTTCAAAGTCAGTTAAGTCCTCTTCGTCCTCTTTCATGCTGACACAGTCGTAATGCTTACGAGGGTCAGGTTCAGGCTTACTGGGAAATCTATCTGGGTTTACAGATGAAAAAGTAGCTTTCTGGGCAATATGGGTCTCTAACGTCCTATTATAGGTTGTAAGCACATCAACCTTGGAGGCTACTTGCCATCATAGTTGCTCTCCTTAGTACCAGCCATAGTTATCTCTCTACCCTCCTCCTTTGCTACTTCTTCAAAGTCAGTTAAGTCCTCTTCATCCTCTTTCATGCTGACACAGTCGTAATGCTTACGAGGGTCGGGTTCAGGCTTACTGGGAAATCTATCTGGGTTTACAGATGAAAAAGCAGCTTTCTGAGCAATATGGGTCTCTGACGTCCTATTATAAGTTGTAAGCACATCAATCTTGGAGGCTAATTACTTTACGTACTCATCTTGTTTCTATTGTGCCATAAGCATGTTTTCTATCATTAACTGTAAATTTGACTTTAGCGGCATCTGAGAAGGGAATGGGAGTCTTTGAAAACCAAGAGGTACTCTAGCATTCATAAAGGGCATATTCACAGGGTTGGATTCGACCTATAAGAGAGATTCAGGTGATTCTTCCAACTTGGGTTATAGGTATTAGAGTAAGGGTGATTGGTCGGTCTCGGGTTGAAATTTTGAACATAATTAACTTCATCGAGACCCTGGGAAAAAGGGCTCCCAACGAGATGGAAAAGATATATGCTCAATTGAACCATAAATCTCACAAGGGGATGGGGCACTAGAGTTTATAGCATTAACATTCAGTTGGTCTAATCTTTTAGTCATAGCATCTACTTTTGTAGAAAGCAAAGTAAAAGCCTCAACTTCAAGCTTACCTCCAATCTGCCTTGGTTGGGCTTGTTCAGATGACCATTAAAAGTTATTAAGCGCTATCTCCTCAATAAGGTTATAGGCTTCACCCTCGGTCTTGCTCATTAGAGTTCCTTCTGCTATCGCATCAATAGTGGACCTCATACCTTGGGTCACACCATCATAAAAGGCCTAGATAATGATCCAGTGCTGAAGATCATGATGGGCGACAAATGCAGTAAATCTTTAAAATGCTCCCAGGCTTCATAGAGCGTCTCATCCTTCTTTTGCAGAAAGTTGGTGTTTTGATTTCTCAGACTCATTGTCTTGCTTGGAGGAAAGAATTTGGCGAGGAAAACTCTTGTCAACTTGTCCCAAGTTGCTATGCAACCAGTCGATAAAGAGTGCAACCAAGCCCTCGCTTCATCCCTCAATGAGAAAGGAAATAAGCGTAGGCGAATTGCATCTCTGGAGACTCCATTTAACTTTAGCATATCGCACACCTCTAAAAATATAGAGAGGTGTAGGTTTGGGTCTTTCAAAGGAGTTCCACCGAATAGAGATTGTTGTACCATGGAAATAAGTGCTAGCTTAAGTTCGATGTTGTTGGCATCCACAGCAGGCCGAGCTATGCTTGAGGATATCCCTTAGACTTCGGGAGTAACGAAATCACCAAGGGTCCTTCTTTCTTCACCCGTCATGCTTGAATTCCTTCTTGCCTCGCACCTTTGTTCTTCGATCCTTTGCTTTTTCCTCCTTAAGCGAAAAGTCCTCTCATTTTTTGGATCGGGCTGGTACAAAATCAGACTTCAGATAAACTCGGAAAAATTCATGCAAGCACTTTCACCAACACAACCAGTGCAATTAAACAGGAAAAAAAAAAATAACAAGAAAACAAAACAAAGCAAAACAACAAAAATGCTTAGTCACGTTCTTAAGACAATACTCAATAGTTAGCAATTTAGTCTCCGGTAATGGCACCAAACACTTAATCAAGGCTGCTGCAAGCGCACGGGTGTTCGCAGTATGGATAAAGATATCGTTCCTCAGGGACTAAAGTAATCTATCGAACCTAGTCTTGTTAGAATATGCTAAGCAAAACTCAATTTCAAGTGGATTCGATTAACTACTGCAAATAAACTTGTTTAAATCAATCAGAGGAAAACATCTAGGAATGTTCGCAGTTATAGAAGAGAATTGGATTAGAATGAATAAACATGTGCTATTCTCTAATTGGTTAGTTCCGAGAAATTGTAATCTTATCAAGAAACCTGAACTATTCTTTCGAAATAAATTAAAGTTGCCTAAACCAAGCAAAATTCATTCTTTCAAACCAATTTGAATTAATCAAGGTTTAATATTTTCGATTACTTACTGGCCCTCCTAACATATAAATCTCTCTTCCGAGATGAAGTTATGCTATGTTTAATAAAGCGGTCCAACAAGCAAATGTCGTCTTTTGAATGTTCACTCAATTGTTTCAAATGTGCAAGTAAATTTTGGCCAAAAATCAACTCACAACATGTCAAACACTTGATAGAATGAAATTAAACCAATCACGAAAATAAGCACAATTAAATAAATTAAAATATGATCCAATAGCAATTCCAAAAACTACTAAATTCCTAGGCTAACAAAACTACTCAGACAAGATTAAAGATAAACTAACCAAAAAGATCGGCAAAATCTTGAGCGGAATGAACTCGATTGAGATTGCTTTCAACAGGGACTTGGAACCATCTCAGAATCAAACTCTCTCACTCAAAACCTCTCTCAAAACTAAACTAAGAACAAAATTAGAGAGAAAACTAATCTAAACTAAACTGCTTGCTTTACTTTGCTTTGGAAATGAGCTGAGTGTGCTTTGGAATGCTGCAGAACTTCTCTATTTATAGAGGACTTTGATTGATCTTAGCCACACACCTGAGGAAAAACGAAGAGGCAACAGTTACAAGCATACCACGGTCTGTGGGCTCCACCAATGGTTGACCGTGGTCTGTGCTGGATCTGAAATTTTGCTCTTTCTTTACTCTACGGTCATGGCAACTTATGGATGACTGTGGGGGAGCTCAAAACACAGCCATTAAAGGGCAAATGCTAGCTAAAAAGGCTAAAAATCCTGCGAAATACATAAAACAACTATACTCAAGCATGAATCAGAATAGGAGAATAAATAACATCATTAAGCACAAAATTCTCCTAAGAACGAGGCAAAATAGCCCCAAAAAGATGTACATATAAAGCACTTATCAGTAATTGCAATCTGTTGATTGCTTTGATGATTACTACATGCATCAAAGGCAATTATGGTCAAGGGAATTATGCAGGCTCACTATTCAAGACAGCTCATTAGGATATCAATGTAACTCATCAAAAGAAATTATTCAACATGTCAACATCAGCATGACCCATTAGAACAATATTGCCCACCAATTAAAGAAAGGAATGTTAACTTTTTGCCGTTCTATGAGCGAATACCACTCTTGTCTTATGAATGATTGAGCATTTAGATCAAAGTGTGAAAGAAACTATTCACTTTTGACCTAATTCTCAATTTAATTGAAATTTTGTGTAAAATAATTTTTACTGATTTCAAATAGCTTTGAAATAACGTTGATTGAAGAAAATGTTGGAGGTTGCATAGTAGAATATGTTGGTGAACAAATTGAACAAGAAGCTTCATCTATTGGCTCAACGATTGGAGCTTTATAATATATTTTTTGAGAATCATGTACCTGGTTATCTTTTAAATAATCACAATTAGAACACTTAGAAGGCATGGAATGTGAAGATCGAGGAAGTTTAACATTTTCCGAAAATCCTGAAGATGAAAATTTTTCTCAGCTTGAATTAACTCTTATAAGTACTCTGCCATCGGGCTCTTTTATTATTTGTTGGACATTCTTTTGAGCAATATTTCTTGGTGGCCCAGTATTTTGAATAATAAATTCTTGAGAAATAGTAAGTTCATTCCATTTTAATAACTTTGGAGTAAATGTAGTAACATTATCTGATTCGGTGTTGGGAAAAATTGAGATTGAAATAAAAGCCGCAAGCATATAGCTCTCGCTGTAATACTCAAGGGCCGAATCCTCGGGGACAACGGAAGAATTTAGGTCACAAAACAAAGTGGATTAACTACTTAAGGAGATTATGCATTAACTAGACGTAAACGGCTACTAAAATCAAAACCTAAAACTATCTAACTTAACTTAAAATCACCAAACTTGCCATATTCAAATCTGACGAAAACCAAAATTAAACAGACCTAAAATATGAACTAAAACCATAAGAATTCAACTCACTACTTAAGATTCTGCTCTTATTGTGAACTAAATTAGGGAAAGGGAAAGTAAAACTGAGGCTAATATTAAACATTGAAGCAAGAATAGAAATCAAACTCTATGACAGCCAACATCATCAACCACTGACACCCATCATCAATAACCATTATCAATCAACCATCAATAAGCAGCAGCAAGCAATTGATATCCAGAACAAGCGAACCGAAGCAAGAGGGGAGGGGAAACAGGGCACGAGAGAAACCTGAAAATTGAGTCGACTCCACGGTGAAGGGCATAGAGAATGGAATCGAAACAGAACAGGGCAGCAACAGGGGAGGGGGAATTCGAACTAAAATCTACCAACACAGGGCCTCCTCGCTTTGCAGCTCAGCCTTCCAACCAATAATGGCGGAATCGCCATTAATACTGAAATAGAACAGAGCAAACGGAGGAGGGGGAATTCGAACGAAATTCAACAACCCAACATCCAATTTTTGCAAAAATCAAACCATAATCGTAAATTACTACTGGGAAACTCGAAAGTATAATAAAATTACAAGAAATTCGAACTCAAAAACTCATTCTAACATAAAACCCTAAAACCGAAATTTACCCTAAAATTCGAATGACTGGAACGAAAACGAAATCAAAACTAAACCTAAACCTAAAACGAAATTAAACCTAAACTAGAACCTAAAATTTGCTAGCTCTCAATGGCATCTGCGAGCTTCAATATATACCCGAACGCCATGAATTCTTCACCGTTCGATTTGGGGTTGTCGTGGATGGCGAAGATGGTGTTGGCTGGAAGCACTTGCAGCGTGAAGTGCAGGATGGAGGTTCGAGGAGAGAGAAAGGGAAGATGAGAGAGATGGAGCGAGGCAGAGATGGTGGGTATGGAGATGAAGCGGGGACTCGGGGTTTCTGGGTTGGGGACGCGAAGTGGGGAGGAGAGAGAAACTAAAGGGGAGGGGGTGTTTTAATTCGCTGAACCGGGTGGCTGGGAAGGGGTGAACCGGGTTTTTTTTTCTTTTCTTCTGAACCGGTTCAGTTCTGTTTTGGGCCGGTTCACTGTAATTTGGATCGGTTCTCCAATTCCTGACATTTTCCACTATTTTTCTCGCATTTTTGGCCATTTTTCTGAAATTATTCAAAACCTGCAAAATAAAATCAAATCAAATCAAAACCTTAAAAATACGATTAAAACGAGCATAAAACAGGTGTAAAAGTGCCCTAAAATTAATTTATTTTTGGTGCGAACAAATATCCCCACACCAAGATTTTGCTCGTCCTCAAGTAAAAAAAACTAAACTAACTAAAAGAAAATGGAAAATAAGAAAAAGAAAATCCTAACTCACTGTCGTAGGAATCACGGTTGCATTTAGTGTATGCAACAAGCTCTTTAAACCCCTCGGCCTCCCAAGTGGACGAGTGAGGTCTCGTGAGGGTTTCCAAGCGAAATACCCACAAAAATTATTCTAAAAATAAAGAAAAATCTTTTTTATTTTTTCACAAAACTGATATGTACAAACTCTGGGAAAAATATGCACACATCTCTAATCAGCTAAATCACCCATGTACTTAATTACTGACCTGTATATACATAAAATGTACTTCAAAGTCCTCTACCTCCTAAATGATATCAGAGTAATAATTTTTCACCCCACTGAACATTAAGACGTTGAATCCATCCCGGTGCTCGTGTGCAAGTGTATCATCATCCCAGGGCTTAGATTTACCATAATTAGACTCAATCCCACTTGGCTGACACAACTACATTGTCATACTGACTTTGGAAGCAAGCTTTCCCAGTAGCAATATTGCCTCAAAGGGTAACACCCAGTAGCACGTGCCTCAAAGGGTAACTCTCAGTAGCACGTGCCTCAAAGGGTAACGCCCAGTAGCGCATGCCTCAAAGGGATACTTGTCATTCCAAATTTTATTCCATCATTTTTTTCTTTATTTCATACTTATTCATAATACAATTCTTTTCAAAAATTTTTTTCAGAGTAATCGTGTCACAAGCTAGTGAGAGAATCATTCATGGAAACCTAAGACCTAAAGATAATGATGAAGGAATAAATAAGGACTAGATTACACAACCTATAATGAACAACTGGAGTTAGAATCAGGGCTTAGAATATCACATTTGAGGTCGGAAACTTATCACGCACATCCTATTTATATACAAGCTAATAACCAAAACGCAGGGGATTCAAACTAATCAGAAAAGGAACAACTATTCCCAAAAACAAAATCAAAAATCTTCAAAAATTTTCAAAAATTTTTGAAAAATGGGCACCTCACCCCCGCACCAAAACTTCACAATGTCCTCATTGTGGGAACTAAGGTGCTAAAAAGCAAGCACATAAGCTATACAACCCCAAAACCACGAATATATACAACTAGAGCATCACTAAAAATCAAAAACAAAATCAAAAACCAAACAAAACCACACACACACATATTTACAAAAGCCAAGAAAAACAAAATCACGAAAGAGAAGAAGAGGAGAAGAGAGGAAAGTGGAACGATCATACCAGGTTGGGTACAGATTGCACCCAAACTATGAGGCTTATGGAGCATCAGCCACTCCATATTAAGATGAAAAGTGCTATCAAAACTCGTTAGAGCACGTAACAGCTTATCAAATAAAGAAGCCCAACTCTCAATAATATAGCAACAATGAAAAGCAGTGAGTTAGAACCAGATAAAGTACATCCACATAGCCAATAAAGCATAGGTAAGGGCCCGTTTCAACTTATCAAACAGTTGGGCCCAATCAGAAAAGAAATAAACATACTCAGAATGAGCCAGTAGTGAGATCATTGGCCTAGAAACAATATCAGCATAAACGAGCAATCTAGGCAAAATAGTGGGTGTAAATTTCTCAAGTCTGTTAAGTCCAATATGCATATGAGTCTGGTCTAAAGTAAAAGTGTTAGTGGAAATGATCTTAGACTCAACAAAATCAGACTTGTAATAATAAAAAAGGAAGTCAGTTTGGATGGAGTCAAAAGAGAAGGACTCATACTCAGCACAAAACCATCATTAGAACTTCCATGCGTCTCGAACTTATAAGAAAAAGATTCGTATTTTACAGGCAGAATATTATCATCTAATTTAAACAGAAGGTCAGGAAAGATGGGATCAAAAGAGAATGATTCAAATTCAACATGAAAATCCACATCAAAACCTTCAGTAAGATCAAGCCCATATGAAAAAGATTCATATTCTGCATAAAGAATATCATCATCAAAGTCCAACATAGTGAGTTTAGGTGTCTCATCATGTAACTCCTGTGAAATATCTTTCATATCATCTAAATCATGAAGCTTAACTGCAGGTGCGATGCTTGTGTCTAGCTCACTAACCAAATCAGATTGTTTACCCATTTCTAATTCAGAAAAGTTATTCAAAGTGGTGGGTAAATCGACTGAAATATCTTCAGTGACATCTTTGGGTGAGCCAGTACAAGGTGCAAGGTCTGATAATAGAGACTTAGGGAGGTCACTTTCTTGTTCTAAACTAGGCAAAGACATGTTTTCATGCAAATCAGGCCTAGCGGAATAAGAAGGTTCCAAAATCCTCGTAGAGACTAATGTCAGGTTTAGGAATCATAAACTAGAATCAATCTCACTAGAAGTTTCCCTAATCTGGTTAAAAGATTGAGAATATTCAGCAATTCTCAATTTCATAGTCTCTATCATGTGATCAGTTATATCATTAATGTTCTTTTCAAAACTTGCACAGGTAGCATCAATGTAATCACGAAAAGGACAAGTATAAGCAGCATGATCAGGAGATTCACAATAATCGCACAAAACAGGAGGCATACAAGAGAGAAATGAGTCATAGGAATTCATAAAGTGATCTAAAGAGTAAGAATTAGCACGAAAATCATACTCTCCATGAGTCGGGTATATAAAAGTCTCATTAGCTTGTTCAAACACGTAGGTTTCTCAAGCTAATTTTTCAAAGAAATCCCCAACTTCATTTTGAGTTTTAGATAATAATTCTAGAAAACCTCCAGGACAAAGTGATTCAATATAACTCCTTGACTCAAAATTTAGACTCTCAATAATGACCTCACAAATTTTCCATTTTTGAAAATTATAATTTAGTTGAGCATGATAATCATTAAGCCTTGAAAAATAATTCCAAAAAGGCTCTGCTCAAATTGCGGGAAATTAAAAATCAGCATTTTGAATTTTTTTTTTGAAAATTTTTCAATTTTTAGGGGGTTTTCAATTTTTTAAAAATTTTTTTGGATTTTTGGATTTTCAGAATTTTTTTTGTGATTTTGGAAGGTTTTCAAATTTTTTTGGATTTTTGAATTTTTCCTTTTTTTTGGTGATTTTTGAATTTTTTCATTTTTTTGTGATTTTTGAATTTTTTGATGAAACGATTAAAATAAGTGACGATTGACACCAAAATAAAGAAATCAACTAAAACAAATCACAACAACTAAGTAACTACTAATGAAATCATCAAAACACAGTACGAAAAGAGTAATATACAAAAACAAAAAGATGACCCTATCTCTTGCCGTCATCCCCGGCAACGGCGCCAAAAACTTGTTGGGAAAAATTGAGAGTGAAATAAAAGCCGCAAGCGTACAGCTCTCGCTGTAATACTTGAGGGCCGAATCCTCGGGGACAACGGAAGAATTTACGTCACAAAACAAAGTGGATTAACTACTTAAGGAGATTATGCATTAACTAGACGTAAACGGCTACTAAAATCAAAACCTTAAACTACCTAATCTAACTTAAAATCACCAAACTTGCCATATTCAAATCTGAGGAAAACCAAAATTAAACAGACCTAAAATATGAACTAAAACCATAAGAATTCAACTCACTACTTAAGATTTTGCTCTTATTGTGAACTAAATTAGGGAAAGGGAAAGTAAAACTGAGGCTAATATTAAACATTGAAGCAAGAACAGAAATCAAACTCTATGACAGCCACATCATCAACCACTAACACCCACCATCAATAACCATTATCAATCAACCATCAATAACCAGCAGCAAGCAATCGATATCCAGAACAAGTGAACCGAAGCAAGAGGGGAGGGGAAACAGGGCACGAGAGAAACCTGAAAATTGAGTCGACTCCACGGTGAAGGGCACAGAGAACGGAACCGAAACAAAACAGGGCAGCAACAGGGGAGGGGGAATTCGAACTAAAATCTACCAACACAGGGCCTCCTTGCTTTGTAGCTCAACCCTCCAACCAACAATGGCGGAATCGCCATTAATAACCGAAACAGAACAGAGCAAACAGGGGAGGGGGAATTCGAATGAAATTCAACAACCCAACATCCAATTTTTGCAAAAATCAAACCATAATCGTAAATTACTACTGGGAAACTCGAAAGTATAACAAAATTATAAGAAATTCGAACTCAAAAACTCATTCTAACATAAAACCCTAAAACCGAAATTTACCTTAAAATTCGAATGAATGGAACGAAAACGAAATCAAAACTAAACCTAAACCTAAAACGAAATTAAACCTAAACTAGAACCTAAAATTTGCTAGCTCTCAATGGCGTCTGCGAGCTTCAATATATACCCGAACTCCATGAATTCTTCACCGTTCGATTTGGGGTTGTCGTGGATGGAGAAGATGGTGTTGGCTGGAAGATGCGTTGGCACTTGAAGCGTGAAGTGCGGGATGGAGGTTCGAGGAGAGAGAAAGGGAAGATGAGAGAGATGGAGCGAGGCAGAGATGGTGGGCATGGAGATGAAGCAGGGACTCGGGGTTTCTGGGATGGGGACGCGAAGTGGGGCGGAGAGAGAAAGTAAAGGGGAGGGGGTGTTTTAATTCGCTGAATCGGGTGGCTGGGAAGGGATGAATCGGGTTTTTTTTCTCTTCTTCTGAACCGATTCAGTTCTGTTTTGGGCCGGTTCACTGTAATTTGGACCGGTTCTTCAATTCCCGACATTTTCCACTATTTTTCTCGTATTTTTGGCCATTTTTCCGAAATTATTCAAAACCTGCAAAATAAAATCAACTCAAATAAAAACCTTAAAAATACGATTAAAACGAGCATAAAACAGGTGTAAAAGTGCCCTAAAAATAACTTATTTTTGGTGCGAACATTCAGCTTTTGGTAACATTGTTTCGTCTAAACTAGGTTTTAATATACATTTAAGATTAAGTCGAGATGATAATAATTTGAAATACACTCTATAAGTAATAGCAAAATTTCATGAAAGCTCACTAAATTGGACCTTTAAATTATTTTGAATATTAGGAAGATGAATATCTAATAATAAAGCATCTATAATCCGACGGTCATTTAAATCTATTGAATAGTTTGGGCAACAATTAAAATATATGGGACCATTGCAAATGTTCGTTCGAATCATAGCTAATAATAAATTTTTATAACGTATTAATCTATTGTTTCTAAAGGCCATGAATATAGGGCAATCCAACCCTGATGCTGTTAAAGGTTGGAGTGTTACCTGAGTCACACCAAAACGAATATATCTATATTTCTTTTTGTATTTTTCAATAGTAATTTTAGAAAGTAAGTTAATCCTTTGACGTTCTTCTTCTGAACTAAATGTTTCTTCACGATCTTTCATTGATAGAGCAACATCGAAATTAAACTTACCATTTCAACCTTTTGTTTAGGAATAATAATCAACAAACTCCCTTGCTATTAACTGCATTAGACTTCTTCACGCTACCTAAATTAAGACGATCGCTAAACCAAGAGGTCATCTGAGTTATATTTGAACACTTACTTAGGATTGATGCATATTCTACCTGAAGCAAGGGACTACCCCATCAGCACCACTTAATACACGGTTGGTCAACGAACTTACCTAGGTTGGCCAATAGCTGACCAATGATAGCAACGGCTAGACACTAACTAAACACTTAACGCGACTCTGATACCAATTCAAAGGCAGCAGAATGATAAATTAATTTATGTAAAGTCTAATTTTGAATTGATAATTTAATCGAATAAACGAGCAATTAAAGACTTACTTTTTTTGAATAAAATTTTGTACGAGGATTGAATTGAGGCTCCTAGTAATGGAGTACAAATGAGTGGAGAAAGCTTGAGAGGGTTTGAGGGGATGGAGGATTACAAGAGTGAGTGTGTGTGGGTGAATCAGGCTGTATGAAATTTTTTACTATGTGAATTTTGTAGTGTTTGATCCAACGCTAGGTAGTTCCCATTTTTAAAATACAATTTGAAAATAATTGTTGACAGGTGAATGGTAAAGATTCAATGATAAAAATCGAATCTTGATCTTAATAATATCTGCCGACGATCTTGGAGACAATCTTGAATTATTGCTGCTTCTTTTTAAACTTGGACTGCAATGACATCAAAAGTGAAACAATATTGCGCAATAATGGACTTCGGACTGATCATAAATTATTGTTCTAATGGGTCAAGCTGGTGCTGACATGTTGAATAATTTATTTTGATGAGCCATATTGATATCCTGATGAGCTGTCTTGAATAGTGACTTGCTTTATTGCCTTGAGCAGTAACTTCCTTTGATGAGCATATATGAATAGTGATTTTGACACAATGATTAGCAACCTTGTGTAACTGATCAACACTGCCGCAAGCACGCGGGTGTTCGTAGTATAGATGAAGATATCATTCCTAAGGGGCTAAAGTAATCTATCGAGCCTAGTCTTGTCAGAATATGCTAAGCAAAACTCAATTTCAAGTGGATTCGATTAACTACTGCAAATGAACCTTTTTAAATCAATAAGAGAAAAACGTCTAGGAATTTTTGCAGTTACGAAAGAGAATTGGATCAGAATGAATAAACATGTGCTATTCTCTAATTGGTTAATTTCGAGGAATTGTAATCTTGTCAAGAAACTTGATCTATTCTTTCGAAATCAATCAAATTTGCCTAAATCAAGCAAATTTTGTTCTTTCAAACCAATTTGACTTAATCCAAGTTTAATATTTTCGATTACTTACTAGCCCTTCTAACAAATAAATCTCTCTTTCGATACGAAGTTATGTTGTGTCTAATCAAGCAGTCGAACAATCAAATGTCGTCTTTCGAATGTTCACTCGATTGTTTCAAATGTGAAAGTAAATTTTGGCCAAATTCAACTCACAATGTGTGAAACACTTGATAGAACGAAATTAAACCAATCATGTAAATAAGCACAATTGTATAAATTAAAACATGATCCAATAAAAATTTCGAAAACTACTAAATTCTTAGGCTAAGAAAAAAAAGATCGGTGAAATCTTGAGCGGAAGGGACTCGACTGAGATGGCCTTCACCAAGGGCTCAAAACCTGCTCAGAATCAAACTCACTCGCTCAACAACTCACTCAAAACTAAACTAAGAAAAAAATTAGAGAGAAAACTAATCTAAATTAAACTACTTGCTTTGCTTTGCTTTGGAAATGAGTTGAGTGTGCTTTGGAATGCTGTAGAACGTCTCTATTTATAGAGGACCTCGATTGATCTCAGCCACACAGTCGAGCGAGAACGAAGAGGTAACAATTACAGGTGCACCATGATTCGTGGGCTCCACCATGGGCGGATCATGGTCTATGCTGGATGTGGAATTTTGCTCTTTCTTTTCTCTCCAGCCATGGCAACTCATGGATGACCATAGCGGAGGTCAAAACACATGCATTGAAGGGCAAACGCTGGGTAAAAAGACTATAAATCTGGCAAAACACATAAAACAACTATACCCAAGCATAAATCAAGAATAGTAGAGTAAATAACATCATTAAGCACAAAATTGTCCTAAAAATGAGGCAAAATAGCCCTGAAAAGATGTACATAGCCTCCTCAGGATAGACATAGATAACATTCAAATGGCAAGGATGATCCAAAGGTAGCCCAAAAAGATGCAAAAATATCATTAACATACAGAATAGGGAATGAAATTTCAAAAACGTTTTATAGACCACAATGCAAAATTTGAACCAATTGTCCTCTAAATTGTCAAATACAATCATTCTAGCACATGAAACAAGTTAAACTGGCAAGGCTAGTAGAACCTCACTATAGTTATGTGGCACTTAGCGCCCATGTGTTTTGACAATGTATATATATAAAGGTTCTCTCAATTCTCATTCCTTTGACACAAATCTACCATAAGTTTGATAAGATTCTCAAATTTGCCACCACTAAAATGCAAATAGATTAAACAATCATAAGGACTTTCATAGGGATGTAAGGGGACTTAGGGAAAAGGTAAGAGGGGAACAAATGTTTTTGAGAAATGAGGAGCTGAAAGCCATAGACTAAGAGCTTAAACGATTCCTATGCATCATACTACGTCCTTCTCAAACCATATCAACAAAATAAATCCCAAAATGAAAAGAGATAGAGTCGAAAATCATAAATGTCTTTCATTCCCACCAGGCTAATCACTTTCTTCGATATTTTTCTTTCTTCCCTTTTTTTCTTTCTTTTATCTCTTTTCTTTCCCCTTTTTTTTTAATTTCTATCAAAGAGGAATATCCAAGGGAATTCCATAACGAACTTTAAAATCGAACTCTTCTCTAAACTTTACATAATAAAGCAAAGCATTCATCAAATGTTTGCATCCCTACATCAAATAGCCAAAATTCACCAAAAAGAATAACAATCCACCTTGCTAGCGCCCTATCAAACTTGGTGCAAAAGAATGTAACGCTCCTCTAGCCTTGGCTTAAGGATAAGACAAGTATTTAACCATAGGCTAAAAGTAAGAGGTTTAAATTTTAAAAAAAAGGGTTACAGGCTCAAAGGGGCTAACAAAGGATACAATACATAATAAGGGTGGCTATTTGGCCGTGGGTTTCAAATAAATTAAAGAAAGTAAAATGTCTCAATCATATTGCCCAAATGCA
This sequence comes from Carnegiea gigantea, assembly GCA_029747015.1. Taxonomy (NCBI): domain Eukaryota; kingdom Viridiplantae; phylum Streptophyta; class Magnoliopsida; order Caryophyllales; family Cactaceae; genus Carnegiea; species Carnegiea gigantea. The sequence goes on along the minus strand of JAKOGI010000303.1, from coordinate 282,534 downwards.
TATGCAAAATGTGGACTTGAATGCGAATCAAGACAAGTTCTATAGAAATGTTGTCAAGGAAATAATGATGAATAGTCTCTAAAGGCTTAAAGTCTCACAGGACATCTACCATGGTCAAAACTAGCTCACTAGCACACATGCCAGAATTTCACGTAAAGGCTCATGGGGAAAATCAATTCGCATTCAACACATGGTTAAAACATGGAATTCAATTCGAAAATTCATTCACAAACTTTTATGCACAATATAGGCGAATCGAAGGATCAAACTAACCAAAGAAAGCTACCAAATTTATTAAGATCATCGTCGGAGGATTTTTATAATTTTTTTTGTGTTTTTTTTTAAAATGCATGCATGCTCCTACAAACAACGCAAACTAAAATGCAAAAGAAACTAATAAAAGAAAGAAACTAAAATGCAACCTAGAAGAAAACTAAATGCACTACTTAAAAAAAAAAAACAAAAACTACCAAAACTACCACTAAAAATATATACAAAGCAAAAATAAACGAACACACACCCAAAAAAAAAAAAAAAAAAAAACAGGTATTAGATGCCAAATGTAATAACTAACTCCCCCATTCTTGAATCACACATTATCCTCAATGTGGGCACATCATAAAGGGGAAGGGGAGAAGCTGAAATTAGAATCAGAGAGGCGGAGGTGGAGGAGGATAGGGTGGTTGTCCAAATGAAATATGCCAATCTCGCCAGATCTCTAGACATGCCCTATAGTCTTGAAAATATTGGGTCTGCGAGGTAAGCAACCCACGAAGCTCATCGTGGCACTCTTGGACAAAGTCCCGAAGAGCGGCGCTCTCCGAAGCAATAAAGGCGCAGAGGGAAACTTGCTCCTCTTGAATGGACCTAAAGGTATCTTGAATTTTTGAATAGTCAGGTGGGGGCGGTTTAGAGGAAGAACTAGGGCGTGGTTGACTAGAGTTAGGGGCCGGTTGGTGGGGTACAGGTCGAACAACCTCATCATCACCAGGCACCCAGTAAAGGTTACCTCGGTGAAGCAAAGTAGTACGATCTGCACTAGGAAGCGACAAGAGCCGGTCCCCAGGGTAAATCCAACATGAACGGCCAGCCTCCACTTTGCAAAAGTTCATAATCTCAAAAGTAGCTTGGTTAAGCCGCTCAGACCTAGAAACTCTGTCCTCGGGATTGGGCTCAACACCCAAGGATCTAGCTATAGCAATAATTATTCCACCAATGACTATCTTACCTTTAGTGCTAACGACAACACTATGCAATTGCCTAGCTAAGAATGAACCAGGATCAAGTTGGACACCATCTAGCATGCAGGATAGAAAGTACAACTCAGAAAGCCTTGGGATATTCAGACTATCGACCCGAACAAACAAAGAACATGTAAGGATACGCTGAGCTACTCCAATGTAGGGGTTCGTAATATGCGTGCATTTTGATGAACTAGTACTGCACCTAACACTCCCCGAAAGTTCACCCCAAAATCCATTCGAGTTGAATTCGTGGGGGACTTAACAGTACGATAAGTCCATGCTAGGGGAAAAACCAAAAATACTGTTGAAGGTACCTAAGTTCAGTTCATACAACTGTCCCTGCAAATAAAATGATATATATCCAGCTTGACATTAAGGGCCTCTAGTGACTTCAACATCGAGTGTACTTAAAAATTCTAAAGTCAAGTCCCTACATGTAGTATGTTTAAGTTCTAAAAAGTGGCCCATACCAGCTCTAGTAAACAACCAACCAATATCATCCAATATTCCCAGTCGGACCAACAAATCTTCATCATAGTATCTAGTTGCTACTACTACACGTTCATTCAAATAGGTATACCTAGCAATATGATCAGGATGAGTCAAAACAAGAGGGTGAAGAATGTTACCTCTAGCATGTGCATTGGTTGACATTCTGGATGTTCTTTGAGGTTAGGGTGGTGCTTGACTTGATGAACCAACCTCCTTGGTGCTCATCTGCTTTTTGTTGGGTGCCATGGTGACAAAACTTAACCAAAAACAAAACTAAAACCAAAAGTAAGAACTAAAACCTAGAAAATTGAAGAAAATAACTAAAAATGTGAAGAACTAGAGAGAGAAAAGGGTAGGTATAGTAGATGAATAAGGGTGAGATGAATTTTGAAGAAGGAGAAAAGAAGATATGAAATTTGTGGATGAGATAGGGAGATTAAGTGAAAAGAAGGAATTTGGTGTGAAAAAGAAGAAAAATAGAGAAAATATGAGGTAGATTGAAGGTGTTTGTTATGGAGGTTTTAGAGAGACAGAGAAGGGAGGAATAGAGAGAACGTGTCGAAGGTTGAAGAAGAAATAAGGGAAAGGGGAATGGGAACCATGGTCAAAAACCAAGACCACGGCTCGTAGCAGCCCACCATGGACCATGGAGCTCACCATGGACGGTCTGTATTGCTGGTTTTCTTGACCGTGGTGCCAACATTTTTATTCATATATGTATATATTTTTTTCTGTCTTTTTTTTCTTTTTTTTCCTCTATAACAACAAAAATGAAATTTCAAAAATCAAAACTATAGAATGGAAACAGAAAGAAAGCTTGCGTTGCCTCCTAAGAAGCACTCTTTTAAGGTCAAGAGCTTGGCCCTTATTCTAGGCTTGGTCCGGATCACCTTTGTCACGAATCGTAAAATCAAACTTCTACAGTTGAAGGTACCATCTTAGCAATTCTGGCTGCAGGTCCTTTGTTTTTGTAACATGGTGCCACATCGCACCATCCGTATACAAAACGAACTGCTCTATTAGCCCATTAGATGAGCTACCATCTACTTACTCAACACGTACATCAACATCGATATTGAAACCTTCCAATTAGGACATAGAGTGAATAACACTTGCAAACCTGCAATACTAACTTAGCGATCAATCATTAGAGATAGGGACCTCAACCTCAGGTTTGTTAGGTGGCATAGGAGCGAAAAGCTCTACCCTAACATACCCTTGGTTAGGGTCCTCATATGAAATCCATTCAGGATTAGGAGGATCTTCGTCATGCAAGACATCCTCTATATCATACAAAGGGAAAAGGGGTAATGCATCAAATATAGAAGAATGAGGAGAAACCGCATCCTCCTTCCTATGAATAAACACAGCAAACCTCCCCTCTACCTCAAAAGAAATACGGGCCTCTCTCACATCAATATGGCAACCAACTGTTGCCAAAATGGGCCTACCTAGGATAATTTGGGCATCATCATTCTCAGGCATATCGACTATAGTAAAGTCTTCTAACACCCAAATGTCTCCTATATTGACAGGCACATCTTCCAACCTACCTATGGGCTGTGTTACAGAACTATCAGCCAACTAGTGAAAGGGGGCAGCTAGTAATGGTCCTCGGTGTAGATTATGAAACAAAGAGTAAGGCATTATACTAACACTTGCACCTAAATCACGTAGCCCTTTTTCAATCTCTACCTTTCCTACAATGCATGGAATAGAAAAACTACATGGGTCAGGAAGCTTAGGGGGGAAAATGATAGGGATCTGAATAAAGTCATTTTCTACAAATGTGGAAGTTTTGCCATCATAGTTGCTCTCCTTACTACCAGCCATAGTTATCTCTCTACCCTCCTCCTTTGCTACTTCTTCAAAGTCAGTTGAGTCCTCTTCATCCTCGTTCATACTGACACCGTTACAATGCTTACGAGGGTCGGGTTCAGGCTTACTGGGAAGTCTATCTGGGGGTACAGATGAAAAAGCATCTTTTTGGGCAATCTGGGTCTTTAACATCCTATTATAAGTTGTAAGCACATCAACCTTGGAGGCTAATTACTTTGCATACTCATCTTGTTTCTGTTGTGCCATAAGCATGTTTTCCATCATTAACTGTAAATTTGACATTTGGGGCATCTAAGACAGGAATGGGGGTCTTTAAAAACCAGGAGGTACTCCAGCATTCATAAGGCGCATATTCACAGGGTTGGATTTGACCTATAAGAGAGATTCGGGTGACATAGTTACACTGCCTACGAGGGTCGGGTTCAGGCTTATTGGGAAGTCTATCTGGGGGTACAGATGAAAAAGTAGGTTTTTGAGCAATCTGGGTCTCTAACATCCTCTTATAAGTTGCAAGCACATCAACCTTAGAGGCTAATTGCTTTACGTACTCATCTTATTTCTGTTGTGCCATATGCATGTTCTCCATCATTAACTGTAAATTTGACATTTGGGGCATCTGAGAAGGGAATGGGGGTCTTTGAAAACCAGGATCTACTCTAGCATTTGTAAGGGGCATATTCACAGGGTTGGATTTGATCTATAAGAGAGATTCGAGTGATTCTTCCAACCTGGGTTGTAGGTATTAGAGTAAGGGTGATTGGTCAGTCTCGGGTTGAAATTTTGAACATAATTAACTTCATCGGGACCCTGGGAAAAAGGGCACCCAACGAGGCAGTCCAAAGATATATGCTCAATTGAACCACAAATCTCACAAGGGGATGGGGCACTGGAGGTTACAACATTGACATCCAGTTGGTCTAATCTTTTAGTCATAGCATCTACTTTAGCAGAAAGTAAAGTACAAGCATCAACTTCAAACTTACCTCTAACCCGCCTTGGTTGGGCTCGTTCACATGACCTTTGAAAGTTATTAGGCGCCATCTCCTCAATAAGGTTATAGGCTTCACCCTCGGTCTTGCTCATTAGAGTCCCTTCTGCTGCCGCATCAATAGTGGACCTCATAGCTTGGGTCACACCATTATAATAGGCCTGGATAATGATCCAGAGGTGAAGACCATCATGGGCCACAAATGCAGTAAATCTTTAAAACGCTCCCAAGCTTCATAGAGCGACTTATCCTCCTTTTGCAGAAAGTTGGTGATTTGATTTCTTAGGCTCGTTGTCTTGCTTAGAGGGAAGAATTTTACGAGGAAAGCTCTTGTCAACTCATCCCAAGTTGTGATGCAACCAGTCGGCAAAGAGTGGAACTAAGCCGTCGCTTTATCCCTCAATAAAAAAGGAAATAAGCGCAGACGAATCGCATCACTGGAGACTCCGTTTAACTTTAGCGTATCGCACACCTTTAAAAATATTGAGAGGTGTAGGTTCGGATCTTCCAACGGAGTTCTGCCGAACAGAGATTGCTGTACCATGAAAATAAGTGCTGGCTTGAGTTTGAAGTCGTTGGTATGCACAACAGGCCGAGCTATGCTTGAGGCTATCCCTTAGACTCCGGGAGTAACGAAATCAAGAAGGGTCCTTCTTTCTTCAATCATCATGCTTGAATTCCTTCTTAACTCGTGCCTTTGTTCTTTGATCCTTTGCTTTTTCCTCCTTAAGTGAAAAGTCCTCTCATTTTCTAGATTGGGCTCGTACAAAATCAAACTTCTGTTAAACTAGGAAAAATTCCTGTGGGCACTTTCACCAACATAACCAGCGCAATTAAACAAGAAGAAGAAAAAACAACAAGAAAACAAAACAAAGTAAAACAATAAAAATGGTTAGCTACGTTCTTAAGGCAATACTCAATAGTTAGCAATTTAGTCCCCGATAACGGCGCCAAAAACTTGATCAACACTGTCTTAAGCGCACGGGTGTTCACAATATAGATAAAGATGTAGTTCCTTAGGGACTAAAGTAATCTATGGAGCCTAGTCTTGTCAAAATACGCTAAGCAAAACTCAATTTCAAGTAGATTTGATTAACTACTGCAAATAACTTGTTTAAATCAATAAGAGAAAAAGGTCCAAAAATTTTCGTAGTCATGGAAGAGAATTGGATTAGAATGAATAAACATGTGCTATTCTCTAATCGGTTAATTCCGACAAATTGTAATCTTGTCAAGAAATTTGATCTATTCTTTCAAAATAAATCAAATTTGCCTAAACCAAGCAAACTTCATTCTTTCAAAACAATTGAAGGGCAAATGCTAAGTAAAAGACTAAAAATCCTGCAAAAGACATAAAACAACTATACCCAAGTATAAATCAGAATAGGAGAGTAAATAACATCATTAAACACAAAATTCTCCTAAGAATGAGGCAAAATAGCCCCAAAAAAAGTACATATAAGGCACTTATAAGTAATTGCAATCCGTTAATTACTTTGATGATTGCTATATGCATAAAAGGCAATTATTGTCAAGGAAATTATGCAGGTTCACTATTCAAGATAGCTAATCAGGATATCAATGTAACTCACCAAATAAAATTATTCAACATGTCGACATCAGCATGACCCATTAGAACAATATTGCCCACTAATTAAAGAAAGGAATATTAACTTTATGTTGTTCCATGAGTGAATACCACTGTCGTCTTATGAATGATTGAGTATTTAGATTAAAGTGTGAAAGAGACCATTCTCTTTTAACCTAATTCTCTATTGAATTGAAATTTTGTGTTAAATAATCTTTACTGATTTCAAATGGCTTTGAAATAACGTTGTTGAAGAAAATGTTGGAGGTTGCATAGTTGAATATGCTGGTGAACCGATTGAAGAAGAAGCTTCATCTATTGGCTCAGCGATTGGAGCTTTATAATAAATTTTTTGAGAATCTCGTTCCTCGTTATCTTTCAAATAATCATAATTAGAAAACTTAGAAGGCATGGAATGTGAAGATCGAGGAAGTTTAACATTTTTCGAAAGTCCGGAAGGTGAACATTTTTCTCGGCTTGAATTAAATCTTAAAAATACTTTACCATCGGGCTCTTTTATTATTTGTTGGACATTCTTTTGAGCAATATTTCTTGGTGGCCTAGTATTTTGAATACTAAATTCTTGAGAAATAGTAATTGCATTCAATTTTGATAACTTTGGAGTAAATGTAGTAACATTATCTTATTCGACTTTCATTAACATTGTTTCATCTAAACTAGGTTTTAATATATATTTAGGATTAAGTCGGGATAATAATAATTTGAAATACACTCTATAAGTAGCAGCAAAATTTCATGAAAGCTCATGAAATTGGACCTTTAAATTATTTTGAATATTAGGAAGATAAATATCTAATAATAAAGTGTCTATAATTCGGGGGTCATGTAAATCTATTGAATAGTTTGGGCAACGATTAAAATATATGGGACCATAGCAAATGTTCATTTGAATCATAGCTAATAATGAATCTTTATGACGTATTAATCTATCGGCCCTAAAGGCCATGAGTATAGAGCAATCTACCCCTAATGTTGTTAAAGGTTGGAGTGCAACCTGAGTCACACCAAAACGAATATATCTACATTTCTTTTTGCATTTTTCAATAGCAATTTTAGAAAGTAAGTTAACCGTTTGACATTCTTCTTCTAAACTAAATGTTTCTTCACGATCTTTCATTGATAGAGCAACATCGAAATTAAACTTACCGTTTCAACCTTTTTTTCAGGAATTTTCCAATTTGAAAATTGATCTTAACAGCAAACTCCTTTGCTATTAACTGCATTAGACTTCTTCACACACCTAAACTAAGACAATCGCTAAACCAAAAGGTCATCTGAGTTACATTTGAACACTTAGCTAAGATTCATGCACATTATATCGGGACCAATGGGACTACCCATCGGCACCACCGAAAACACAGTTGATCAACGAACGCACCTAGGCTGACCAATAGTTGACCAACGATAGCAATGGCTAGACATGAACTAAATATGCAACTTGGCTCTAATACAAATTTGAAGGCGGCAGAGTGTCAAATAGATTTATAAAGTGTAATTTTGAATTGATAACTTAAAGGAATAAATGAGCGAATAAAAACTTACTTTTATTTGAATAAAATCTTGTACAAGGATTGAATTGAAGCTCTTGGTAATGGAGTACAAATGAGTGGAGAAAGCCTGAGAGGGTTTGAGGGGATGGAGGATTATGAGGGTGAGTGTGAGTGTGTGAATTAGGCTATATGAAATTTTTTGTCGTGTGAATTTTGTAATGTTTAATACAATGCTAGGGAGTTCCTATTTATAAAATACAATATGGAAATAATTGTCGACACGTGAATGGTAAAGATTCAATGATAAAAATTGAATCTTGATCTTGATAATATCTGCCGACAATCTTGGAGACCATCATGAGTTATTGCTGCTTCTTTTTGAACTTGGGCTGGAACCACGTCAAAAGTGAAACAGTATTGTGCAATAATGAACTCTGGACTGATCATGAATTATTGTTCTGATGGGTCATGCTGATGCTGACATGTTAAATAATTTATTTTGATGAGTCATAGTGATATCCTGATGAGCTCTGTTGAATAGTGACTTGCAATATTACCTTGAGCAGTAATTTCCTTTGATGAGCATATATGAATAGTAATTTTGATACGTTCATTAGCAACCTTGCGTAATTGATCAACACTACCGCAAGCGAACGGGTGTTCATAGCGTAGATAAAGATATTGTTCCTCAAGGACTAAAGCAATCTGTCGAGCCTAGTCTTGTCAGAATGTGCTAAGCAAAACTCAATTTCAAGTGGATGCGATTAATGACTGCAAATAAACTTGTTTAAATCAATAAGAGAAAAACGCCTGAGAATTTTTGCAGTTATGGAAGAGAATTGGATCAGAATGAATAAACATGCGCTATTCTCTAATTGGTTAATTCCGAGGAATTATAATCTTGTCAAGAAACTTGATCTGTTCTTTCGTAATCGATCAAATTTGCCTAAATAAGGCAAACTTCGTTCTTTAAAACTAATTTGACTTAATCCAATTTTAATATTTTCGATTACTTACCAGACCTTCTAACATATAAATCTCTCTTTTGAGAAAAGTTATGCTATGTCTAATCAAGCAGCCCAACAACCAATTGTCGTCTTTCGAATGTTCACTTGATTGTTCCAAATGTGCAAGCAAAATTTGGCCAAAAACCAACTCACAACATGTCAAACACTTGATAGAACGAAATTAAACCTATCATGAAAATATGCACATTTGTATAAATTAAAACGTGATCCAATAACAATTCCGAAAACTACTAAATTCCTAGACTAAGAAAACTACTCAGACATGATTAACGATAAACTAACTAAAAGGATCGATGAAATCTTGAGCGGAAGGGACTCGACCGAGATGCCCTTCACCAAGAGCTTAGAACGGGCTCAGAATCAAACTCTCTCACTCAAAAACTTACTTAAAACTAAACTAAGAACAAAATTAGAGAGAAAACTAATATAAACTAAACTACTTGCTTTGCTTTGCTTTGGAAATGAGTTGAGTGTGCTTTGGAATGCTGCAGAACATCTCTGTTTATAGAGGACTTTGATTGATCTCAGCCACACAGTCGTGGAAAAACGAAGAGGCAACAGTTACAGGCACAACACGGTCCGTGGGCTCCAGCACGAGCTGACCGTGGTCTGTGCTGGATCTGAAATTTTGCTCTTTCTTTTTTCAACGGTCCAGGCAACTTATGGATGACTGGGAGGGAAGTCAAAACACAGCCATTGAAGGGCAAATGTTGGGTAAGAAGACACAAAATCAACAACTATACCCAAGCATAAATCGAGAATAGGAGAGTAAATAACATTATTAAGCATAAAATTCTTCTAAAAGCGAGGCAAAATAGCACTAAAAATATGTAAATATAAAGCACTTATCAAACTCCCCCATGCTTAAAATGTTACTTATCCTCAAGTAATGCAAGGAATAAAGATATACATAGCCTCCTCAGGATAGGCATAGATAACATTCAAATGGCAAGGATGATCTGAAGGTAGCCCAAAAAGATGCAAAACTATTATTAACAATCAGAATAGAGAATGAAATTTCAAAAACGTTTTATAGGCCTTATTGCTAAACTTGAACTAATCGTCCTCCAAATTGTCAAAAACCATCACTGTAGCATATGAAACGAGTAAAACTAGTAAGGCCGATAGAACCTCACTATAGTTATATGGCACACAGCACTCATGTGTTTTGACAATGTATATATATAAAGGTTCTCTCAATTCTCATTCTTTTGATACAAATCTACCATAAGCTTGACAAGATTCTTAAATTCGCCACCACTAAAATGCAAACACATTAAATAATCATGATGACTTTCACAGGGATGTAACGAGGCTTAGGGTAAAGGTAAAAGGGGAACAAATGTTTTTGAGAAATGAGGGGCTGAAAGCCATAGACTAAGAGCTTAAACAATTCCGATGCATCATGCTACATCCTCCTCGAACCATATCAACAAAATAAATCCCAAAATGATAAGAGATAGAGTCGAAAATCACAAATATCGTTCATTCCCACCAAGGCTAATCACTTTCTTTGAATTTTTTCTTTGTTCTCTTTTTTTTTTCTTTCTTTTATCTCTTTTTTTCTTTTTTTCTTTTTATTTCTTTCAAAGAAGAATAGCCAAGGGAATTCCAGAACGAACTTTAAAATCGAACTCTTCTCTAAACTTTTCATAATGAAATAAAGGATTTATCAAATGTTTGCATCCCTACGCCAAACAGCAAAAATTCACTAAAAAGAATAACAATCCACATTGGTGACGCCCTATCAAACTTGTTGCAAAAAAATATAACGCTCTTCTAGCCTTGCCTTAAGGGTTAGGCAAGTATTTGGCCATGGGCTAAAAGTAGGAGGTTTAAATTAAAAAAACGGCTACAGGGGCAAAGGGCTAACAAAGGATACAATGCATAACAATGGTGGCTATTTGGCCGTGGGTTTCAAATAAATTAAAGAAAGAAAAATGCCTCAATCATATTGCCTAAATGCATATGTGAAATGTGGTCTTGAATGGGAATCAAGACAAGTTCTAGAGAAATGATGTCAAGGAAGAGTCGCACATGAAAGAAAATATGAGGCTAATAATGATGAATAGTCTCTAAAGGCTCAAAGTCTGGCACATCTGCCACTATCAAAACTAGCTCTCTAGCACACATGCCAGAATTTCAGGCAAAGACTCATAGGGAAAATCAATTCGCATTCAACATATGGTCAAAACATGGAATTCAGTTTGAAAATTCATTCACAAACTTTTATGAATAATTTAGGGGAATCAAAGGAACTAACTAACCAAAGAAAGCAACCAAATTTATAATGATCATCATTGGAGGATTTTTTTTGTGTTTTTTTTTTTTCAAAATGCATTCATCCTCCTATAAACAATGCAAACTAAAATGCAAAAGAAACTAACAAAAGAAAGAAACTAAAATGCAGCCTAGAAGAAAACTAAATGCACTACTTAAAACAAAACTAAAACAAAACTACCAAAACTACCACTAAAAATATATGCAAAGCAGAAACAAACAAACACCCACTAAAAAAAAAAAAATAATAAACAGGCATCAGGCGCCAAATGTAATAACTAACTCCCCCATTCTTGAATCACACATTGACCTCAATGTCGGCACATCCTAAAGGGGAAGGGGAGAAGCAGAAATCAGAATCAGAGAGGAGGAGTTAGAGGAGGATGGGGTGGTTGTCCATATGAGATATGCCAATCTCGCAAGGTCTCTAAACATGCCCTATAGTCTTGGAAATATTGGGTCTGGGAGGCAAGCAACCCGCGAAACGCATCTGGCACTCTTGCACAAAGTCCCGAAGAGCAGCGCTCTCTGTAGCGATAAAGGCGCGGAGGGAAACTTGCTCCTCTTGAATGGACCTAAGGGTGTCTTGAATATCCGAATCACCAGAAGGGGGAGGTTGACAGGAAGAACTAGGGCCTGCTTAACTAGAGTGAGCGGCGGGTTGGTGGGGTATGGGTCGAACAACCTCATCATAACCAGGCACCTAGTAAAGGTTACCTCAATGAAGCAAAGTAGTACAATCTACACTAGGAAGTGGCAAGAGCCAGTCCCCGGGGTAAATCCAACATAAACGACTAGCCGTAACTTTGCAAAAGTTCATAATCTCAAAAGCAGCTTGGTCAAGCCACTCTGGCTCAGAAACTCTGTTCTCGGGGATCGGATCAACACCCTATAATCTAGCTATAGTAGTAATTATTCCACTAATGAATATCCTACCTTTAGTGCTAATAGCAGCACTATGCAATTGCCTAACTAAGAATGAACCAGGATAAAGTTGGACACCATCTAGCATATAGAACAGAAAGTACAACTTAGAAAGCCTCGGGACATTCAGACTATCGACCCGAGCAAACAAAGAACAAGTAAGGATACGCTGAGCTACTCTAATACAGGGGTTTGTAATATTCGTGTCTTTCGATGAACTGGTACTGTACCTAACACTCTTGGAAAGTTCACGCCAAAATGCATTCGGGTTGAATTTACGGGGGACTTGGCAGTACTATAAGTCCATACTAGGGGGAAAACCAAAAATACTATTGAAGGTACCTTACTTCAGATCATACAACTGTCCCTGCAAATAAAATGATATATATCCAACTTGACATTGAGGGCCTTTAGTGACTTCGACATGGAGTATGCTTAAAAATTCTAAAGTCAAGTCCCTATATATATGCTCTTTAAGTTCTAAAAAGTGGCTCATATGACCTCTAGCAAACAACCAATGAATATCATCCAATATTCCCAATCGGGCCAACAAATCCTCATCATAGTATCTAGTTGCTACTACATTCATTCAAACAGTTATACTTAGCAATATGATCAGGATGAGTCAAACTAAGAGGGCGAAGATTATTACCTCTAGCACGCGCATTGGTTGACATTCTAGATGTTCTTTAAACTCGAGGTGGTGCTTGACTTGATGAACCAACCTCCCTGGTACTCCTACACCTTTTATTGGGTGCCATGGCTACAAAACTTAACCAAAAAGAAAACTAAAACCAAAAGTAAGAATTAAAACCTAGAAAATTGAAGAAAATAAGTAAAAATGTGAAAAATTAGAAAGAGAAAAGAGTGGGTATGGTGGATGAATGAGGGTGAGATGAATTTTGAAGAAGAAGAAAAGAAGAGATTAAGTTTGTGGATGAAATGGGGAGATTAAGTGAAAAAAATGAATTTGGTGTGAAAATGAAGAAAAATTGGGAAGATTTGAGGGAGATTTAAGATGTTGGTTATGGAGGTTTTATATAGAGAGATGGGAGGAAGAGAGAGAAAGTGTCGAAGGTTGAAGAAGAAATGAGGGGAAGGGGAACGAGCACCGCGGTCAAAAACCCAGACCCCAGCCTGTAGTAGCCCACCACGGAGCATGGGGCTCGCCATGGACGGTCCGTGGTGTCTGCTGCCACTCTGTTTTTTTAATTTTCTTTTAGGGTTGGCAACCACAGTCGTATTGCTGGTTTTCCTGACCGTGGTGCCAGCATTTTTATTCATATATGTATACATTTTTTCCCTTGCTCTAGGCTTGGTCCGGATCACCTTTATCATGAACCACAAAATCGAACTTCTGCAGTTGGAGGTACCATCTTAGCAATTTTGGCTGCAGCTCCTTGGTTTTCATAACTGGTGCCACAACGCACCATCCATATACAAAACAAACCGCTCTCTTGGCCCATTAGATGGGCTACCATCTACTTGCTCAACCCCTATATCAAAATCGACATTAAAACCTTCCAATTGGGGCATAAAGTGAATAACTCTTGCAAACCTGCAATACTCACTTAGCAAAGAATCATTAGAGACAGAGGCCTCAACCTCGAATTTGTCAGGTGGCATCAGAGCAGAAAACTCCACCCTAACATACCCTTGGCCAGTGTCCTTACATAAAATCTATTCAGAATCAGGAGGATCTTCGTCATGTAAGACATCCTCTATATTGTACTAAGGGGAAAGTGGCAATGCATCTAATATAGAAGAATGAAGAGAAACCACATCCTCCTTCCTATGACTAAACACAGCAAACCTCCCCTCTACCTTAAAAGAAATACGACCCTCTCTCCACATCAATATGGCAACCGGCTATCACCAAAATGGGCCTACCTAGGATAATTTGGGCATCATTATTTTCAGCATATTGACTACAATAAAGTCTTTTAACACCCAAATGTCTCTTATATTGATAGGCACATCTTCCAACCTGCATATGGGCTGTGTTATAGAACCATAAGCCAACTATAGTGAAAAGGGGGCGGCTAGTAAAGGTCCTCGGTGTAGCTTATGAAACAAAGAATAAGGCATTATGCTAACACTTGCACCTAAATCACATAGCCCTCTTTCAATCTCTACCTTTCCTACAACACATGGGTTACAAAAACTACCTGGGTCAGGAAGCTTAGGGGGAAAAATGATGGGGATCTGAATAGAGTTATTTTCTACAAATGTGGCAGTCTTGCCACTATAGTTGCCCTCCTTACTACTAGCCATAGTTATCTCCCTACCCTTTTCCTTTGGCACTTCCTCAGAGTCAGTTAAGTCCTCTTCATCCTCTTTTATGGTGACATAGTTACAATGCTCATGAGGGTTAGGTTCAGGCTTACTGGAAAGTCTATCCAGGGGTGTAGATGAAAAAGTAGCTTGCTGGGCAATCTGCATATCTAACATCCTATTATGAGTTATAAGCAAATCGACCTTGGAGGCTAATTGCTTTATGTGCTCATCTTGTTTCTATTACGCCATAAGTATGTTTTCCATTATTAACTCTAAATTTGACTTTTGGGGCATCTGAAAAAAAAGGGGGGGTCTTTGAAACCAAGGGGTACTCTGGCATTCATCCAACCTCGATTATAGGTATTAGAGTAAGGGTCATTAGTCGATCTCGAGTTGAAATTTTAAACATAATTAACTTCATCAGGACCCTGGGAAAAGGGGCTCCTAACGAGACAGTGCAAAGATATATGCTCAATTGAACCACAAATCTTATAAGGGGACGGGGCACTAGAGTTTACAGCATTAACATTCAGTTGGTCCAATCTTTTAGTCATAGCATCTACTTTTGCAGAAAGTAAAGTAAAAGCGTCAACTTCAAGCTTACCTCCCACCCACCTGGGTTAGGCTCATTCAGATGACCATTGAAAGTTATTAAGCGCCATCTCCTCAATAAAGTTATAGGCTTCATCCTTAATTTTGCTCATTAGAGTTCCTCCTGCCGCCGTATCAACAATGGACCTCACAGCTTCAGTCACACAATTATAAAAGGCCTGGATAATCATCTAGAACTGAAGACCAAGAGGGGGGCATAAACGCAGTAAATCTTTAAAACACTCCCAAGCTTCATACAGCGTCTCATCCTCCTTTTACGAAAAGTTGTTGATTTGATTTCTCACCCTTGCTGTCTTGCTTGGAGGGAAGAATTTGGCAAGGAAAGCTCTTGTCAACTCATCCCAAGTTATTATACAACTAGTCAACAAAGAGTGCAACCAAGCCCTCGCTTTATCCCTCAATGAGAAAGGAAATAAGCGCAGGCAAATCGCATCATTAGAGACTCTGTTTAACTTTAGCGTATCGCACACCTCTAAAAGTACCGAGAGGTGTAGGTTCGGGTCTTCCAAAGGAGTTCTGCCGAACTGAGATTGCTGTACCATGGAAATAAGTGCTAGCTTGAGTTCAAAGTTGTTGGCATCTACAGTAGGCCGAACTATGCTTGAGGCTATCCCTTGAACTCCGGGAGTAACGAAATCACGAAGGGTCCTTCTTTCTTCACCCGTCATGCTTGAATTCCTTCTTGCCTCGCGCCTTTGTTCTACAATCCTTTGCTTTTTCCTCCTTAAGAGAAAAGTCCTCTCAATTTCTGGATCAGACTCGTACAAAATCAGACTTCAGATAAACTAGGAAAACTACTGCAAGCACTTTCACCAAATAAGAAAAAGAAAAAATAACAAGAAAACAAAACAAAGCAAAATAATAAAAATGCTTAGTCACGTTCTTAAGACAATACTCAATAGTTAGCAATTTAGTCCTTGGCAACGGCACCAAAAACTTGATCAACAGTACTGTAAGTGCACGAGTGTTTGTATTATAGATAAAGATATCATTCCTCGAGGACTAAAGTAATCTATCGACTCTAGTCTTGTCAGAATATGCTAAGCAAAAGTCAATTTCATGTGGATTCTATTAACTAGTGCAAATAAACTTATTTAAATCAATAAGAGAAAAACGTCGAGGAATTTTCGCAGCTATGGAAGAGAATTGGATTAGAATCAATAAACATGTGCTATTCTCTAATTGGTTAATTCCGAGCAATTATAATCTTGTCAAGAAACTTGATCCATTCTTTCGAAATCAATCAAATTTGCCTAAACCAAGTAAACTTCATTCTTTCAAACCAATTAAACTTAATCCAAGTTTAATACTTTCGATTACTTACTAAATCTTCTAACATACAAATCTCTCTTCCGAGAAAAAGTTATGCCATGTCTAATCGAGCAGTCCAATAACCAATTGTCGTCTTTTGAATGTTCACTCGATTGTTTCAAATGTGCAAGTAAATTTTGGCCACAAATCAACTCACAACATGTCAAACACTTGATGGAACGAAATTAAACCAATCATAAAAATAAGCACAATTGAATAAATTGAAACAAGATCCAATAACAATTCCAAGAACTACTAAATTCCTGGACAAAGAAAACTACTTAGACATGGTTAAAGATCAACTAGCGAAAAAGATCGGTGAAATCTTGAGCAGAAAGAGCTCGACTGAGATGGCCTTCACCAAGGGCTTAGAACCGCCTCAAAATCAAACTCTCTCACTTAAAAACTCACTCAAAACTAAACTAAGAACAAAATTAGAGTGAAAACTAATCCAAACTAGACGACTTGCTTTGCTTTGCTTTGGAAATGACTCGAGTGTGCTTTGGAATGCTGCAGAACATCTCTATTTATAGAGGATTTCGATTGATCTCAGCCACACAGTCGAGGGACAACGAAGAGGCAACAGTTACAGGCACACCACGGTTCGTGGGCTCCACTGCGGGTTGACTATGATTTCTGCTGGATCTGGAATTTTTCTCTTTCTTTACTATACAGTCACGGCAACTCATGGATCACTGTGGGGGAGGTCAAAACACAGCCATAGAAGGGCAAATGCTGGGTAAAAAGACTAAAAATCTTGCAAAACACATAAAACAACTATACGGAAGTATAAATCGAGAATAGGAGAGTAAATAACATCATTAAGCATAAAATTCTCCTGAAAATGGGGTAAAATAGCCCTAAAAAGATGTACATATAAAGCACTTACCAAACTCCCTGATGCTTAAAATGTTACTTGTCCTTAAGCAATGCAAGGATTAAAGATAAACAAAGTCCCCTCAGGATAAACATAGATAACATTCAAATCGCTAGGATGATCCAAAGGTAGCCCAAAAAGATACAAGAATATCATTAACAAATAGAATAGGGAATGAAATTTCAAAAGCATTTTATAGACCATAATGCAAAACTTGAACCAATTGTCCTCCAAATTGTCAAATGCAATCATTTTAGCATATGAAACGAGTAAAACTAGCAAGGCCGGTAGAACCTTACTATAGTTATGGGGCACTCAGTACTCATTTGTTTGGACAATGTAAATATATAAAGGTTTTCTCAATTCTCATTCCTTTTACAAAAAGCAACCATAAGCTTGACAAGATTCTCAAATTCGGCACTGCTAAAATACAAATACATTAAACAATCATGAGGACTTTTACAGGGATGTAACGGGGCTTAGGGTAAAGGTAAGAGGGGAACAAATATTTTTGAGAAATGAGGAGCTGAAAGCCACAGACTAAGAGCTTAAACAATTCCGATACATCATACTACATCCTCCTCAAATCATATCAACAAAATAAATCCCAAAATGAAAAGAGATAGAGCTAAAAATCACAAATATCTTTCATTCCCACCAAGGCTAATCACTTTCTTTAAAATTTTTCTTTCTTCTCTTTTTTTTTTTCTTTCTTTTATCTTTTTATCTTTTTTTTGATTTCTTTCAAAGAGGAATAGCCAAGGGAATTCCATAACGAACTTTATAATTGAACTCTTCTCTAAATTTTATATAATAAGATAAAGGATTATCGAATGTTTGCATCTCTGCACCAAACAACCAAATTTTCCCAGAAAGAATAACAATCCACATTGCTAACGCCCTATCAAACTTGATGCAAAAGAATGTAACGCTCCTCTAGCCTTGGCTTAAGGGTAAGACAAGTACTTGGCCATGAGCTAAAAGTAGGAGGTTTAAGTAAAAAAAACGATTACAGGATACAATACCTGAATCATATTGCCTAAATGCATATGTGAAATTTGCTCTTGAATGAGAATCAAGACAAGTTCTAGGGAAATGATGTCAAGGAAGAGTCACACATGAAAGAAAATATGAGACTAATAATGATGAACAATCTCTAAAGGCTCAAAGTCTCATTGGACATCTACCACACTCAAAACTAGCTCACTAGCACACAAGCCAGAATTTCATGTAAGCATTCATGGGGAAAATCAATTTGCATTCAACATATGGTCAAAACATGCAATTCCGTACGAAAAATCATTCACAAACTTTTATGCAATTTAGGCGAATCAAATGATCAAACTAACCAAAGAAAGCTAAAAAATCTATAAAGATCATCATCGAAGGATTTTTTTTGGTGTTTTTTTTTTTTCCAAATGCATGCATCCTTCTGCAAACAATGCAAACTAAAATGCAAAAAAAACTAACAAGAGAAAGAAACTAAAATGCAACCTAGAAGAAAACTAAATGCACTACTTAAAACAAAACTAAAACAAAAACTACCAAAACTAACACTAAAAATATATACAAAGCAAAAACAAACAAACACACACCAAACAAAAATTTAAAAAAAAGGCATCAGATGCCAATGTAATAACTAACTCCCCCATGCTTGAATCACACATTGCCCTCAATGTGTGCACATCGTGAAGGGGAAGGGGAGAAGCAGAAATTAGAATTAGAGAGAAGGAGGTGGAGGAGGATGTGGTGGTTGTCCATATGAGATTTGTCAATCTCGCCATGTCTCTAGACATGCCCTGTAGTCTTGGAAATATTGGGTCTAGGAGGTAAGCAACCCACAAAGCTCATCGTGGCACTCTTGGACAATGTCTTGAAGAGCGGCGCTCTCCAAAGCGACAAAGTCATGGAGGGAAATTTACTGCTCTTGAATGGACCTAAGAGTGTCTTGAATATCCAAATAGTCAAGGGGGCGGTTAAGAGGAAGAACTAGCGCCTACTTGACTAGAGTGAGGTGCAGGTTGCTGGGGCGTACGTAAAACAACCTCATTGAAGCAAAGTAGTACGATCTACACTGAGAAGCGGCAAGAGCCGGTCCATAGGGTAAATCCAACATAAACGGCCTGCCTCAACTTTATAAAAGTTCATAATCTCAAAAGTAGCTTGGTCAAGCCGCTCAGACCTAGAAACTCTGTCCTCAGGATTGGGCTTAACACCCAAGAATCTAGCTATAGTAGTAATTATTTCGCGAATGACTACCCTACCTTTATTTCTAACAGCAGCACTATGTAATTGCTAGCTAAGAATGAACCAGGATCAAGTTGGACACCATCTAGCATGCAGGACAGAAAGTACAACTCAAAAAGCCTCGAGACATTCAGACTATCGACCTGAGCAAACAAAGAACAAGCAAGGATATGCTGAGCTACTCTAATGTTGGGGTTCATAATATGTGTGCATTTTGATGAACAGGTACTATACCTAACAGTCCCTGAAAGTTCACCCCAAAATGCATTCTGGTTGAATTAGCGGGGGACTTTCTAGTGTGATAAGTCCATGCTAGGGGGAAAATCGAAAATACTATTGAAGGTACCTTAGTTCAGTTCATATAACTATCCCTACAAATAACATGATATATATCTGGGTTTACATTAAGAGCCTCTAGCGACTACGACATGGAGTGTACTTAAAAATTCTAAAGTTATGTCCCTATATGTATGCTCTTTAAGTTCTAAAAGGTGGCACATACCACCTCTAGTAAACAACCAATGAATATCATCCAATATTCTCAATCAGACCAATAAATCCTCATCATAGTATCTAGTTGCTACTACTACATGTTCATCCAAACAGTTATACCTAGTAATATGATCAGGATGAGTTAAACCAAGAGAGTGAAGAATGTTACCTCTAGCACGCACATTGGTTGACGTCGTTGATGTTCTTTGAGGTCATGGTGGTGCTTAACTTGATGAACTAACCTCCTTGGTGCTCCTATGCCTTTTGTTGGGTGCTATGGCTACGAAACTTAACCAAAAACAAAATTAAAACCCGAAGTATGCACTAAAACCTAGAAAATTGAAGAAAATGACTAAAAATGTAAAGAATTAGAGAGAGAAAAGGGTGGGTATGGTGGATGAATGAGCGTGAGATGAATTTTGAAGAAGAAAAAAAGAAGAGATGGATGAAATGGGGAGATTAAGTGAAAAGAAGGAATTTGGTGTGAAAATAAAGAAAAATAGAGAAGACATGAGGGAGCTTTAAGGTGTTGGTTATGGAGGATGTAGAGAGAGAAAGAAGGGAGGAAGAGAGAGAACGTTTAGAAGGTTGAAGAAGAAATAAGGGGAAGGGGAACGGGCAACGCGGTCGAAAACCTAAACTGCGGCCCGTAGCAGCCCACCATGAACCATAGGGCTCACCGCAGATGGTCCATGGGGTCTGCTGGTACTCAGTTTTTTTTTTAATTTTCTTTCAAGGTTGGCACCCATGGTCATATTACTGGTTTTCCTTACCATGGTGCCAACATTTTTCTTCATGTATGTATATATTTGTTTTCTCTTTTTTTTCAGTTTTTTTTTTTATATAATAACAAAAATGAAATTTCAAAAATCAAAACTATAAAAAGGAAAGAGAAAGAAAGCTTGGGTTGCCTCCCAAGAGGCACTCTTTTAAGGTCAAGAGCCTGACCCTTGTTCTAGGCTTGGTTCGGATCACCTTTATCATGAACCACAAAATTGAACTTCTACAGTTGAAGGTACCATCTTAGCAATTCTAGCTACAGGTCCTTTGTTTTCATAACGTGGTGCCACAACACACCATCCGCACACAAAACAAACAGCTGTCTTGGCCCATCAGATGGGCTACCATCTACTTGCTCAACCCCTACATCAAAATCGATATTGAAACCTCCCAATTGGGGCATAAAATGAATAACTCCTGCAAACCTACAATACTCACTTAGCGAAGAATCATTAGGGACAGGGGCCTCAACCTCGGGTTTGTTATGTGGCATCGGAGCAGAAAACTCCACCCTAACACACCCTTGATCAGGGTCCTCATATGAAATCCATTTAGAATCAGGAGGATCTTCGTCATGCAAGACATCCTCCACATCATACAAAGGGGAAAGGGGTAATGCATCCAATATAGAATAATGAGGAGAAACCGCGTCCTCCTTCCTATGAATAAACATTATAAACCTCCCCTTTACCTCAAAAGAAATACGACTCTCTTTCATATCAATATTGCAACCAACTGTCGCCAAAATGGGCCTACTTGTGATAATTTAGGCATCATCATTTTCAAGCATATTGATTATAATAAAATCTTCTAACACCCAAATGTCTCCTATATTGACAGGCACATCGTTTAACCTGCCTATGGGCTGTGTTACAGAACCATCAGCCAACTGTAGTGAAAAGGGGTTAGCTAGTAACGGTCCTCGCTGTAGCTTATAAAACAAAGGATAAGGCATTATGCTAACACTTGCACCTAAATCATATAACCTTCTTTCAATCTCTACCTTTCCTATAACACATGGGATATAAAAACTACCTAGGTCAGGAAGCTTAGGGGGAAAAATAATGGGGATCCGAATAGAGTCATTTTCTACAAATGTCATAGTCTTGCCACCATAGTTAGTTATCTCTCTACCCTCTTCCTTTGGTACTTCCTCAGGGTCAGTTAAGTCCTCTTGATCCTCTTTTATGGTGGCACAGTTACAATGCTCATGAGAGTTGGGTTCAGGCTTACTGGGAAGTCTATCTTTGGGTGCAGATGAAAAAGTAGCTTTCTGGGCAATCTGGGTCTTTAACATCCTATTATGAGTTGTAAGCACATCAACCTTGGAGGCCAATTGCTTTACATACTTATGTTGTTTCCATTGTTCCATAAGCATGTTTTCCATCATTAACTCTAAATTTGACTTTTAGGGCATCCGAGAAGGGAATGGGGGTCTTTGAGAACCAGGGGATACTCTAGCATTCATAGAGGGCATATTCACAGGGTTTGGATTCGACCTATAAGAGAGATTCGGGTGGTTCTTCCAACCTAGATTATAGGTATTAGAGTAAGGGTCATTGGTCAGTCTCGGGTTGAAATTTTGAACATAATTAACTTCATCAGGACCCTGGGGAAAGGGGCTCCCAACGGGACCATGCAAAGACATATGCTCAATTGAACCACAAATCTTACAACGTGACGGGGCACTAGAGTTTACAGCATTAGAATTCAGTTGGTCTAATCTTTTAGTCATAGCATCTAGTTTAGCAAAAAGTAAAGTGAAAGCGTCAACTTCAAGCTTACCTCTAACCCGCCTGGCTTGGGCTCATTCAGATAACCATTGAAAGTTATTAAGTGCCATCTCCTCAATAAAGTTATAGGCTTCATCCTCAGTCTTGCTCAATAGAGTTCCTCCTACCACCGCATCAATAGTGGACCTCACAACTTGGTCACACTATTATAAAAGGCCTTAATAATCATCCACCGTTGAAGACCATGATGGGGGCACAAACGCAGTAAATCTTTAAAGCACTCCAATGCTTTATAGAGCGTCTCATCTTCTTTTTGCAGAAAGTTGGTGATTTGATTTCTTAGGCTCGCTCTTGCTTGGAGGGAAGAATTTGGCGAGGAAAACTCTTGTCAACTTGTCCCAAGCTGTTATGCAACTAGTCGAGTGCAACCAAGCCCTCACTTTATCCCTCAATGAGAAAGGAAATAAGCACAGCCGAATCGCATCAATGGAGACTCCGTTTAACTTTAGCATATCGCACACCTCTAAAAATGTCGAGAGGTGTAGGTTCGGGTCTTCCAAAGGAATTCCACCGAGCTAAAATTGTTATACCATGGAAATAAGTGCTAGCTTGAGCGCAAAGTTGTTGGCATCCACAGCAGGCCGAACTATGCTTGAGTCTATCCCTTGGACACTGGGAGTAACGAAATCATGAAGGGTCCTTCTTTCTTCACCCGTTATGCTTGAATTCCTTCTTACCTCGCACCTTTGTTCTTCGATCCATTGCTCTTTCCTCCTTAAGCGAAAAGTCCGCTCAATTTCTGTATCGGGCTTGTATAAAATCAGACTTCGGATACGCTAGGAAAAATTCTTGCAAGCACTTTCACCAACACTACCCGCGCAATTAAACAGAAAAAAGAAAAAATAATAAGAAAACAAAACAAAGCAAAACAATAAAAATGCTTAGTCACGTTCTTAAGGCAATACTTAATAGCTAGCAATTTAGTCCCCAGCAACGGCGTCAAAACCTTGATCGACACTGTCACAAGCACATAGTTGTTTATAGTATAGATAAAGATATCGTTCCTCAGGGACTAAA
Source organism: Carnegiea gigantea (assembly GCA_029747015.1). Classification (NCBI taxonomy): domain Eukaryota; kingdom Viridiplantae; phylum Streptophyta; class Magnoliopsida; order Caryophyllales; family Cactaceae; genus Carnegiea; species Carnegiea gigantea. The sequence continues at coordinate 259,234 of JAKOGI010000303.1, read as the reverse complement.
TATAATGACCCAACCCTAACCCATATTTATTTATTTAAATCATATTTATTTATTTAATTAATCATGTTTATTCATTTAATTCATCTTTTTTATGGATTTAATCACTGAAGGTTATTTGTTTAACCAAATCATGTTTATTAATTCAATTACACTCAATTTATATGTTTACCAAATTACCTTATATCATTTAAATTTTTCACTATCATTTATCATATTTAATCATCCTAGCTGGGGAATATTTTATTTGAGTCCCATTTTACAATTCAAGTTTCATTGATTGTTAATTACAGTTTTATTGATAAATTAAATATCAGGTGAATCAATAGTAGGCCTCGATAATTATGGTTTAATAAATTATTGTTATCATTATTATTATTATTATTGTTGTTATTATTGTTGTTATATTCTTATTATTTTTATAACCATGTAAAAATTTAATTTTGGGTTACATAAAAACGTTGTCATTACGAAGCGTTTTATTCCCGAACCCAACTTATTTCGGCCCAACTTGAAGTCCAACAAGTTTGCATTCTTTAACCAACTTATTACCATGATTAAGCTTAACAATTGTTAGCTAAATAGTCACTTTTCCAGATAAAATTTCAGCCAAGTGTTTGATAAGTCAAAAATTCACAACCAAAACTCCAAACCCATTTTCTCTCTCCTCTCTGTCCCTCTACATGGCTAGCACTGTTCCAGCACTATTCTGGCCAGTTTTCGGCCAGTTTACGGTCACCTGCAACCACCCCTGCCATTCTAGTACCACTAGCCACCATCCCCACTACTCAAAATAACCAAGTATCACTACCATCTCTATTTTTTCCAAGCTCAAAGTGAGTAATCTTGAACTTGATCTTGTGGGTTCTAATTTTTGTTTTAGTTTTGATTCTTGTTTTGATGTTTATTATCATTGATATGATGTTTTGATAATAAATAAGAGTTATTTTGGTATTAATCATGGTGGAGTTGAGCTTGAATCATGCAAGGATTTAGGGATGATCATGTTCATGGAAGCTTAAGTTAAAACCACGTTTATGGATTGATTTGTATTTAATCTTGTAATATTTAGTTTTATTGATGATTATGATAATGTTTTTGGTGATTTGGAATGATTTCAAGTGAGGATTTGTGTGAAAAGAGAGGGAAAAGCTAAAACAGTGAGGGCTGAAAATTTTAGGAAAACAAGGCAGATTTGGGATTAAACTGGCAATGATCCGCCCATTGGAAAATTATGATTATTAGTGGATTTGTAGTTCGTTGTGTTAGCTTTCAAATAAATTTTGAATTGCCTTAATCCGAGATTTGTGGAAAACGTTATGGTCGTTTGACCAAAACTATGCACAATGGGACCAAAACTGAAACACTTGTGTTCTAGCCCCATTTTAAAAAATTTATTATGGAAATCATGTTTTGTGTCACAAATGAAAGCTTTTTATAACTTCTTAATCTTTTCATATTGGGGTTTTCGGTCTCCATTTGAGGTCAAGGGTGAAAGTTATGAATTTTTGAATTGAACTGACCTGCTTCAGTGTAAATTGGGTTGTTATTGCATTTCTGTGCAGTGTATACTTGGACAAAAATTCTAAAACTTTTTTTGCAGATTTTCCATATTATTTTTGAATTTTATATAATATTTCATAAATTTTGGTTGAGTATTTTGAGTTTTTGGTGATTTTTGGAAGCATTTTGAGTAATTGTGCAAAGAGCAACAATAAAGAGTGAGATTAATCATGTACTCATTTTATGTATTTTGGGCCCAGTAAGGTCATTTAGGGGGGAAATAAATATTCATGGACTTTCATGGAGCTTTTACCTTGATTAATGGGAAAAAAGAAGACAACTATACAATTTAGGAGCTTGTTTATGAGCTTTGAATCATTTATGGCTTTGTCAAAGAAAATACCAAGTTTAGTGAGTTTAACAGCTTCTATTAAGTTTAATGATTCATTTGGGGTGGAATTCTATATCTTATGGATTTATGAATGAAATATGAGAAGTGGGGAGAGTTGTGACTCAGAAACCATATTTATCAGACCAAGTTATTGCGGTTCATGCTATTTTGAACCAAGATATATCTCTCTTGTTCTCAAACCTTTATTACTTACTTAATTCAGAATGTATCAAATGTATTTATCAAGCCAATCTAGTGTACTCGCTTTTATCTTGAACCAAGCCATACATCAGCAAGCCTTAAACCCGTATCAGCAACCTATTTCAGAAAAGGTCACAACCACTCTCTCAATTGTCACAATCAAGGCCTTTTCCTTTGTAATCTCATTTATCTCATTGTGGACTATTCTACTTTCATTTACTTTATATCAAATTTAATTATTTTCATCAATTCAGTTTTGAAGTTATATTGAAATACCCAAGCTATGTATACCACTTAGTTACTCAATTTCTGTTACAGATATTTTTACTTACTCAATTATGTGAGTAAAGATCATTTACTGACTACACATAGTTACAATGACATTTATAAAATAGGGTCAAGGCTTTGTTATCGTTCCCCATTATGCATAAGTGTTATCAAGTCAGAACCCATTCATCAAGTCAGATGACATTTATGAAACAGATGATTTGTATCGAGTCAGATGACATTTAAAGACTTCAGGTACGTCCATTGCCTGTATCTTCAGAAAGCAGAATATGTTTATCAAGTCACAACTCATAATGAGTTTATCAATGAATCAGTTTATACAGTGATTTGCCATTTAACTTGTGACCCCGTTAGTTATCATCTATAGGGCATCAGCCCATTATTTACCCGCGCGGCTTTAGGCCAACTCTTGATCAGATTGGCAGGTGTACACCTATGTATATATCATATCATTGCAAGGGGTTTACATCCAGATAATAATGAGCAATTCAGTTTTCTATTACTTTCATTTTCATTATTATTGCGAACTAGATGAGTTGCAAAAGCGGGTACCTATCAATAGTGCTTCTAGGCTCATTTTACAATTCAAGAATGCATGTACTGATTTTTGCTCACATTTTCGAATTGTTTTCATGTTTTTCATTTTAGGTGATGAAGTATCACATGTTTCCCCTTTTAGCACGCCCTTTTGGAAGTCATCAGATGCCCACTATCGATTCAGCATAGCATGAATGTTGGAATCGACCTCAAGGTTAAGTTAGGTCTATATTCAATATACTTATGTAGTGTGGAGTGCGAGTTAGCACATGGCATGATTAAGTCATGGTATTCAAGTTGTACTATTATGGACTTTGCTCTTGAAGTGTTTCAGTAAATAGATTTTTTGATTGTGAATATAAGTTGCAAGATTAAATGGTTTCAGTGAGCCTTGTCCTCATCAGGACGGCAGTAGCACCTTCTATTATTAAGTCTTCCACTACAGTTTTCGATAAATTATATCGTTAGCATTTTGAGGCCGTTATAGATTTGGTATCAGAGCTAATGTTTTAAGGGCCACTGTGAGCTATTAAGTGTTTATGAGTCAGCTATAAGGTGTGTATAATGTTATGTTGGACAGTTAAATGAGTTATGGACTATAAGTTCATATGTACGGCCATATATGGAGGAACCATTTCTATTTGGGTGACTCAATCATTTGATAATATCCTAAGATTCAAGCATTAGCAAAGTGGAGTGTGGAACCATTTGGGTCACCTGTTAGTGAGGCATGCTCTTATTTATCTGGGAGTTGTATTGTATGTTTCATTACTCTTATTTGTTTAAGTTTTTTTTTTTTGGCAATCATACACTTCGGGTGTTTGACCCGTCGAGTTAGGAATTCCAGCGTATGGCCGTTGATTTACGGAAGTGTTTCTCTCCATTTCAGGTATCTATTGTAAGGCTTTTAGCCGGGTTTTAGTAAGTTTTTAGGCAGAACTTTGTCTATTTTGCCCCAGGACTTGAGAGTTTTATTGAGATGTGCTAATATACCTGATCTTGGGTACAATGATAGTTGAAACCTAATGTGGGGATGCCATTTGCAACTCTTAAGGGATTAATACAATGTCCAGTTAGATGTAAACCTCTAGATGAGGAAATGCCCTATGGGGTAATATCTTTGAGATGAACCAATATGAGATGAACACTACAATGAGTGCTTATAAATGGTTATGGTATGCTACTTGGCATTATATGTGTTGTACAAGTAAGATTAAGCTGCCATGCATAGGAATTATCTGGTCTTGACACTAAGACCTTACATCAGCAATGCTCCCATTACTTCCTGTCATTGACTTATTTCTGCCTTAGTTGCCTTGAATTGTTCAGAGGTATCATTTCTTTGCCACTAACACTCTCTTGATTTGTAATGAAGTATTTATGGAAATTCTCATATGTAGTCTGTGGGGACTTCTTCAAACACATCTGAGCAACATTTCTTATAGGCGATTCAAACCCTGATAATCATAACCATTTAATTCTATGCTTTCATAATGGAGCCTATAATGACCCTCGGTATGCATTACTGTATGATTTATAGTTCTTCCTAAGTATATTTGATCCATTCTACTTATAGTTCAGTTACCATTATGTCCATATTTTTACCGTCACCTACTTTAACTCCTTACTTCTATTTAGGCACTATTCATTTATTGCTTGCAAAGCCTTTGGTTGTTTCCGACCCAGTCATTGGATGCCTTTTCAACAATTAAATCTACCCATATTGTTTCTGTTTCTATAGCACCGTAACGTCATGTTGGCATACTACTCTATGGTCGTGACTGCATGTCGTTACTTAAGTTATTTTAGTAATCCCTTCTTTACTAGTACAGCCTATCTTATTAATGATAAACAACGATTTATGCTACTTCCATCTGCCAGTAGTTTTGAAGTTTATATGCCTACCTAAGACTTCCATTTATTGTAAAATATGCCATTAATGGATGTCATCATGTTCAGTCATAAGATTAACTCCTTTATCTTGACGTATTATCCTTTCAAACACCAGATGAATAAAATTTCCCTTCCGGTGCTGCTGACCCTTATCTTTGTAATTTTGCTCATATACGGATATCGTATGAATTTTCAAAAGCTGCTTTAGTAATCTGTTAGATTTCTTCACCTTCAGTACTTAATACTCCCTCTTAATTTCATAACATCATTCATTTACTTTACTATCATGACCATCATGAATAAACTGCATGTCTTGCATATGCAGGACATTTGTATGCCTTATCTCTTTCATTACGAATCTTCGTCCTTTCATTCATTCAGTATACATGCCTGTCCTTTATAACCAATAAAGAAATATCTTTGCAAGAGTTTATGGTGTGGTTGCACCTCTTTACACTTTAGATCGTCCCCCTATCTTTTAAATTTACTGAGACCAGTAAGTAGTTAAATGTGCTATCTTTTATAAATATGCCTCTATTAGTATTCTAGAAAACATATTCATTGGGCATTTAATCTAGTTTGATTGGCAGAACTTGTTGTCATTATAGGGATGAACTGGTTGTGTACTTATAGAAGATGACTTGTGAAGATCTTAAGGTTAGTTTGAGAAATATGGAAAGAATAGATGTGTGTTTCTATGTACCGAAAGAAGAAAAACCCTATTTTTACCCTAATGACACTGTGCAAGCAAGTGAGTTATTATGTCAGTAATGCATTGAATATTAGTGATATGCCAATCACAGTCGGTATATACATATCCATAATTTCAACTTATGAATTTACAGATGTTTCATCTGAGGACTTTTAAGACTATTTTTCCCTAAGAAACATTCATTTTCAGATTAACCTAGTTCTAGGTGCTCAATTTATTTTCAGAGCCCCTATCACATGACCCCCAGTGGAGTTCAAGGAACTAAACATTTAGTAAGATGAGTTGTTATAGAAGGGAGTTATTTGACCAAGTGTGTCACTGTGAGAAACCCTAGTTTTATATGTGTGAAGAAGGAAGGCAGAACCTTATGGTTGTGTATTGTGTATAGGGAGTTGAACAAGATCATTATTAAAAACAAGCGCCCTATACTGTGAATAAATGATTTACAAGATTCACGGCCAACAACAGAAGTTTTTTCTAGGAATGATTTGAGGTCCAGATATCACACCTAAACCATGCAACTACAGTTTATCTTTTACAAGAATGCCCTTTTATAATAAGTCTTGAAATTGTTTGCTTGTCTCATCTTCAAAACTTGATACTATCCAATATTCTTTAATCTCCCTTGTATTTTAACCTAATATTTCTTATTAGCATGATCTTTCATATCTTTGCAAATCCATTGTTAACTGTGCGATACATTTTTTGTTCAACCTTATATGGTTGTCAATATTCCAGTGCTCTCGACCTTCACCATCTTTATTTCATGATCATGAGTAGTAGTTCATTCCGTTGAGAGCTGATTCACACATCTACCTTACATCTTATTTATTCATAATGATAAGCTCGTATAACTTATTCTGAATTCGTAATGTAATTCAACTGTCATTGGTGTAGGTGATTACGATTGTCATAATCCCCTTACTCTCTTTATTTTGAACTTCAACTCCCACATATATATCTTACATTCTGATAAATAAACTTCAGCATTCTCTATTTAATCTCATTGTTGTACTCGAATTAACTTCATATGAGTAAAGGCATGTTCCTATTGTAGCTTACTCAATCTATTTATCTATCCATTGGCACTTTGCTCGTCCAATCCATTTATCTATCCATTACATTTTGCTTGTCTAGTCTATTTATCAATCTATTGCACTTTGCTTATCCAATCTATCTATATATTTATTGCACATTGCTTGTCCCATCCACCTATTGCACTTATCTTGTTACTTGTGGCTATAAAGTTACCTAGTTGAAGCTCAGTTGCTTATCATCTTGTATCCAATCCATCAGTTAAACCCAAGTATAACCATGCCATCTTTCTCGTTGGTTGATTATTTATTAGACCCTTAATGGTCCATATTTATAAACCATAATTCTTATGGCATTATATTTCAGAATTTATGAAACACTTATGTTTATCTTTATTTTAACTGCCCCATGATAATCTCTCCTTTATTAGCCTTTTCTAGTCTCATTGTTCATTTCTTTTGTATGCAATAATTCGCTTGGCTAAGAATTTCATCACTCTCATCCCTAACCATGGTTATTTCATTGCCCATTATCGGCCGGGAGTAGATCCTTGAGTAGTCTGATGAGGGGAGATCATGTGATGCATTAGTCATATCAAATGAGGACATATTGATAAGGGCATAATCTCGAGCACCATCTAATTATATTGGAGTGAGCCATAAGAAATATTGAGTATAAGTTCAGAGCTAACCCAAGCAAGTATTGAGATAGAAAATTCAAGTACATGTTGAGGTGATACAAGGTCGACAAAAGAGTTGTGCTGGCAAAATAAAGAAATAACTAAAGTCTCATATGGGTTATGAAGTATTTCAAAAGGATTTTCTAGTCAAGGTAGTAAGAGGCCGACTATCCAAGGACAATTAGGGACTAGTTATATGGGGCCTTATGATTCATTGAAAGGTTAAATCCTATAGCTTGTTGACTGCACCTACTGTTAAACCTGAACACATATATAACGTGTTTTATAGCTCATAATAGTATCAGAGTACTTATCAAGGTATACAACAGTTTTCATTAGTGGACAAGGTGATGAACCAGTAGTGAGCACCTCCTCACTAGTAACAAGATTTTTTTCTTTCGAAGAGAATTTCAATTTTGAATCAAAATAATTTAGTTCATTGAGGCTATTGTGTGAGAATTATCTAGATCTATTACGGAAACATGGGAATAAGTAGTTTTACAATATGTAGACACCCTTAGTCAGAGTACATTGGTCAAATTATACCTCTTCAGAGGGAAGCAATGGGAACCAATAGCCCATGTGTTTTTAAAGCAACATTGCATACATTTGGCAAGCATCATAAGTTTCGAGGACGAAACTCTTTAAGAGGGGAAGGCTGTAATAACCCGACCCTAACCCATATTTATTTATTTAAATCATATTTATTTATTTAGTTAATCATGTTTGTTCATTTAATTTATCATGTTTATGAATTTAATCACTCATGGTTATTTGTTTAACCACATCATGTTTATTAATTCAATTACACTTAATTTATATATTTACCAAATTATCTTATGCCATTTACATTTTCCGCTTTCATTTATCGTAGTTAATCATCCCAGTTGGGGGATATTTCATTTGGATCCCATTTTGTAATTCAAGTTTCATTGATTGTTAATTCAAGTTTTGTTGATAAATTAAATATCGGGTGGATCGATAGTCGGCCTCGATAATTATCGTTTAAGAAATTATTATTATTATCATTATTATTATTATTGTTATTATTGTTATTGTTATTATTATTTTTATAACCTTACAAAAATTTAATTTTGAGTTACATAAAAACGTCATCGTTACGAAGCATTTTATTCCCGAACCCAACTTATTTCTACCCAACTTAAAGCACAACAAGTTTGCATTCTTTAACCTAACTAATTACCATGATTAAGCTTAACCATGGTTAGCTAAATAGTCACTTTTCTAGATAACATTTCAGCCAAGTGTTTGATAAGTCAAAAATTCACAACCAAAACTCCAAACCCATTTTCTCTCTCCTCTCCCTCCCTGTACATGACCGGCACTATTCCAGCACAGTTTTCGGCCAGTTTTCGGCCACTTCTGACCTCCCCCAACATTCTAGTACCACTAGCCACTATCCCCACTCCTCAAAAAAACCAAGCATCACTACCATCTCTACTTTTTCCAAGCTCAAACTGAGTAGTCTTAAACTTGATCTTGTTGGTTTTGATTTTTATTTTAGTTCTGATTCTTGTTTTGATGTTTGTGATCATTGATCATGATATTTTGATAAGAAATAATGGTTATTTTGGTGTTGATCATTATGGAGTTGAGCTTGAATCATACTAGGGTTTAGTGATCATCATGTTCATGCAAGCTTAAGTTAAAACCATATTTATGGATTGATTTGTATTAAATCTTGTAATCTATAGTTTTGTTGATGATTGTGATGATGTTTTTGGTGATTTGGAATGATTTTAAGTAAGGATTTGTGTGAAAAAGGGGGAAAAGCTAAAACAGTGAGGGCTAAAAATTTTTAAAAATAGGGCAGACTTCAGGATTAAACTGGTAATGATCATCCTGTGAGAAAATTATAATTTTTGGTGGATAAATAGTTCAGTGTGTTAGCTTTTAAATGCCATTTGAATCGCCTTAATCTGAAACATGTGGAAAAAGTTATGGTCATTTGATCAAAACTGTGCAGAATGGGACCAAAACTGACACACTTGTGTTCTAGCCCCATTTTGGGAACCCTATTGTAGTAATCATATTTTGTGTTATAAATGAAATTTTTTAGGACTTGTTAATATTTTCATATTGGGATTTTAGGTCTCCATTCGAAGTCAATGGTGAAAGTTATGAATTTTTTAAGCGAACTGACCTACTTTGGTGCAAATTGTGTTGTTATTATAATTTCTGTGCAGTGTATACTTGGAGAAAAATTCAGAAAATTTTACTATAGATTCCCATGTTATTTTCAAATTTCCTATTATATTTCATGATTTTGGGTTGAGTATTTTGAGTTTTGTGATTTTTGGAAGGATTTGAGTAATTATATAAAGAGCAATAATAAAGATTGAGTAAGACTAATCATGCACTCATTTTGTATATTTTGGGCCAAATAAGGTCATTTAAGGGGGAAATGAATATTCATCGACTTTCATGGAGCTTTTAGCTTGATTAATGAGAAAGAAGAAGATAAGTATACAATTTGGAAGATTGTTTATGAGCTTTAAATCATTTATGGATTTTTCAAAGAAAATACCAAGTTTAGTGAGCTTAATAGCTTCTATTGAGTTCAATAATTCATTTGGGATGGTTCTATACCTAATAGATTTATGAATGAAATATGAGAAGTGGGTGGAGTCGTAACTCAGAAACCATATTTATCAGACTAATTATTGCAGTTTATGCTACTTTGAACCAGGATATGTCTCTCTTGGTCTGAAACCTCTATTACTTACTCAATTCAGAATGTATCAAATGTATTTATCAAGCATATCTAGCGTACTCATTTTTATCCTAAACCAAACTATACATCAGTGAGCCTTAAGCCCGCATCAGCAGCCTATTTCAGAAAAGGACACAACCACTCTCTCAATTGTCACCATCAAGGCTTTTTCCTTTGTAATCTCATTTATCTTATTATGGACTATTTTATTTTCATTTACTTTATATCAAATTTAATTACTTTCATCAATTCAGTTTTAAAGTTATATTGAAATACCCAAGTTATGTATACCATTTAATTACTCAATTTCTATTACACATACTTTTACTTAGTCAATTATATGAGTAAAGATCATTCACTGACTACACATATTTACAATGACGTTTATGAAATAGAGTCGAGGCCAAGTTGTCGTTTTCTATTATGCATAAGTGTAATAACCCGATCTAATCCATATTTATTTATTTAAATCATATTTTTTTATTTAATTAACCATGTTTATTCATTTAATTTATCATGTTTATGGATTTAATCACTCATTGTTATTTGTTTAACCAAATTATGTTTATTAATTCAATTACACTCAATTTGTATATTTACCAAATTACCTTATGCCATTTAAATTTTTCGCATTCATTTTCCGTATTTAATCATCCCGGTTTGAGGATAATTTATTTGGGTCCTATTTTGCAATTTAAGTTTCATTGATTGTTAATTCAAGTTTCGTTGATTGATTAAATTTTAGGTGAATCGATATTAGGCCTGGATGATTATGATTGAGCATTAAATTATTTTTCATAATGTCACAAAAAATTTAATGTTTAGCCATGCAAAATATTTGGGCTCAAATTCATTAAGTTCGGCCCAATTCATTTAGGCCCGATTTACGGCCCGATTCATTTTGGGTTAAAATTTTGGCCCGAAAATTTTGGTGTGATTAAATTAAGTTAATTACTATCATTTGTGCCTAATTTTAATTAGCAAAAAAGATATTTTAGAAGGATAAAATTCAGCCAAGTGTTTTTGGGGTCATTCTAGCCAAGCAAACATAACAACACATACACACCTTCTCTCTCCTTTCTCCCTCTTCATGGCAGCAGCTACAGGCAGCCCTTCATGGGTGTTTTCCGGCCATCTTTTCGGCCAGCCCTCCCCAAGCATCCTAGTACCTCAAGCTATCATCCTCCATCGTCAAAACCCCTAAACCTCATCTCCATCTCAACTTATTTGCAATCAAAGTGAGTAATCTTGAAGTTTGATCTTGTTGGTTTTGATTTTTTATTTTAGTTTTAATTCTTGTTTTGATGTTTATGATCATTGATCATGATGTTTTGATAAGAAATAAGAGTTATTTTGGTGTTGATCATGGTGAAGTTGAACTTGAATCATGCTAGGGTTTAGGGATGATCATGCTCATGCAAGCTTAAGTTAACACCATGTTTATGGATTGATCATGATAATTATGATGATTATCTTGTATTTGATTTCATAATATTTAGTTTTATGGACGATTATGATTATGATGATGTTTTCGGTGGCTTGGAATGATTTCAAGTGAGGATTTATGTGAAAAAGGAAGAGAAAACTAAGCCAGTGAGGGCTGGAAATTTCAAGAAAATAGGGCAGACTTTGTCAATAAATTGGTAATGCACCGCCTAATCAAAAATTATGATTTTTGGTGAGTAGATATTTCAATGTGTTAGCTTTCCAAGGGCTCTTCAATCGCCTTAATCCGAGGTCTGTGAAAAATGTTGTGGTCATTTTACCAAAACTGTGCAGATTGGACCGAAAACTAACACACTTGTATTTTAGCCCTAATATTTTGGGAACCCTATTGTGGGAATCACGTTTTGTGTTGTACATGAAAGTTTTCTAGGACTTATTAATATTTTCATATTGGGGTTTTAGGTCTCCGTTTGAGGTCTAGAATGAAATTTATGAATTTTTGAAGTAAACAGATCTGCTTTGGTGTAAATCAGGTTGTTATTACAATTTCTGTGCAGTGTATACTTGGAGGAAAATTTTGAAAATTTTATTGTAGATTTTCCATATTATTTTGGAATTTCCTGTAAGATCGCATGAATTTTGGTTGAGTATTTGGAGTTTGATGGTTTTTGGAAGCATTTTGAGTAATTGTATAAACCGCAATAATAAAGATTAAGTGAGATTGATCATGCACTTATTTTGTGTATTTGGGGCCAAGTCATTCAAGGGGGAAATGAATATTCATAGACTTTCATGGAGCTTTTAGCTTGATTTATGAGAAAAAAGAAGACAAGTATACAATTTGGGAGTTTGTTTATGAGCTTTGAATCATTTATGAATTTTACAAAGAAAATACCACATTTAGTAAGCTTAATAGCTTCTATTGATTTCAATGATTCATTTCGGGTGGAATTCTATATCTAATGGATTTATGAATGAAATATGATAAGTGAGGAGAGTTGTGACTCAGAAACCATGTTTATTAGACCAAGTTATTGCAGTTTATGCTATTTTGAACCAAGATATATCTCTCTTGACCTCAAACCTTTATTACCTACTCACTTTAGCATATATCAAATGCATTTATCAAGCCAATCTAATGTACTTGCTGTCATCTTGAACCAAGTTATACATAAGTAAGCCTTAAACCCGTATCAGTAACCTATTTCAGAAAAGGCCATAACCATTCTCTCTATTATCACCATCAAGGCCTTTTCCTTTGTAATATCTTTTATCTCATTGTAGACTATTTTGCTTCTATTTACTTTATATTAGATTTAATTACTTTCATCAATTTAGTTTTGAAATTATATTAAAGTACTCACGTTATGTATACCATTTAATTACTCAATTTCTGTTACATATACTTTTACTTACTCAATTATGCGAGTAAGGATCATTTACTGACTACACATACTTACAATGGCATTTATGAAATAATGTTGAGGCCTAATTATCGTTCCCCGTTATGCATAAGTGTTATCAAGTCAGAATATATTTATCAAGTCAGATGACATTTATGAAATAACTGACTTGTATTAAGTCAGATGGCATTTTTAAAGACTCAAGGTACGTCCATTGCCTGTATCTGCAGATAGTAGATAATATTTATCAAGTTACAATTCTTAATGAGTTTATCAGTAAATCAGTTTATACAGTGATTTTCCATTTAACTTATGACCCCATTAGTTATCATCTATAGGGCGTCAGCCCAGTATTTGCCCACGTGGCTTCAAGCCAACTCTTCATCGGATTGGCAGATGTACACCTATGTATAGATCATATCATTGCAAGGGGTTCACATCCAGATAATAATGACCAATTCAGTTTCATATTACTCTCTCATTTTCATTGTTATTACGAACTAAATGAATTGCACAAGCGGGTACCCATCAACAGTGTTTCTATGCTTATTTTATAATACAGGAATGCATGTACTGAGTTTTTGCTCACATTTTCGAATTGTTTTCGTGTTTTCGATTTTAGATAATGAAGTATCCCATGTTTCTCCATTTAGCAAGCCCTTTTGGAAGTCAACAGATGCTCACAGTGGATTCAACATAATATGAATGTTGGAATCGACCTCAGGGTCAAGTTAGGTCTATATTCAATATACTTGTATAGTGCGGAGTGCAAGTTACCACATGGTACGATTAAGTCGATGGTATTGAAGTCGAACTACTATAGACTTTGGTCTTGAAGTGCTTCAGTTAATAGATTTTGTGATTGTGAATATGAGTTGCAAGATTAAATGCTTTTAGTGAGCGTTGTCCTTATCAGGACGACGGTAGCGCCTTCTTTTATTAAGTCTTTTGCTGCAGTTTTTCGTAAATCATGTCATTAGCTTTTTGGGGGCGTTACAGATTTAGTATCAAAGCAAAGGTTTTAAGGGCCACTGTGAGCTATCAAGTGTTTATGAGTTAGCTATCAAGGTGTGTATGAGTTATGTTGGACTAGTTAAATGAGCTGATGACGATAAGTTAATATGTATGGGCATACATGGAGGAACCATTTCCATTTGGATGACTCAATCATTTGCTAATATCCTAAGATTCAAGCATTAGCAAAGTGGAGTGTAGAATCATTTGGGTCCCCTGTTAGTGAGGCATACTCTCATTTATCTACGAGTTGCATTGTATGTTTCATTTCTCTTATTTGTTTAAATTTTTATAATTATGCACTCCGAGTGTGTGACTCGTTGAGTTATGAACTCCAGCGTGTAGCCATTGAGCTATTGAAGTGTTTCTCTCCATTTCAGGTATCTATTATAAGGCTTTAAGCTTATGTTTTAGCCAATTCTTAAGCAGAACTCCGTCCATTTTGCTCCAGAATTTGAGAGTTTTATTGAGGTGAATTAATATACTTGACCTTGAGTACAGTGATGGTTGAAGCCGATGTGGGGATGCCATTTGCAACTTCTCAAGGGATTTATACAATGTCAAGTCAGGTGTAAATCTCTAGATGAGGAAACGCCTGGTGGGGCAATATCTTTGAGGTGAACAACTATGAGAAGAACACTACAATGAGTGCTTATGTATAGTGATAACAATTAGTAGCTTATGGTGCGCTACTTGGCATTATATGGGTGGTACAAGTAAGATTAAGTTGCCATCTATAGGAATCATCTGGTCTTGATGCTAAGACTTTACATCAGGAATGCTCTTATTACTTCCTGTAATTGACTTATTTCTACCCTAGTTACCTTGAATTGTTCAGAGGCATCATTTCTTTGCTGCTAACACTCTCTTAAGTTGTAATAGAGTGTTTATGGAAAATTTCATGTGTCGTCTATGGGGAGTTCTTTAAACACATCTGAGCAACCTTTCTTATAGGTGATTCAAACCCTGACAATCACAGTCGTTTAATGCTCTATTCTATAATGGAGCTGATAATGACCCCCGATGTGCATTACTATGTGATTTGTAGTTCTTTCTAAACATATTTGACTCATTCTATTTGCACCTCAGTCATCACTATGTTCATATTTTTACTGTCACCTACTTGAACTCCTTACTTCTATTTGGGCATTATTTATTTATTGCTTGCAAAGCCTTTGGTTGTTTCAAACCCAGTCATTGAGTGCCCTTGTAGTAATTAAATGTATCCATATTGTTCGTGTTTCCATAGCACCGTAACGTCATGCTGGCATACTACTCTGTGGCCGTGACTGCATGTCGTTATTCAAGTTATTTTGGTAATCCTTCCTTTTCTAGTACAGCCTAGTTTAGTAATGATAAACAACGATTTGTACTATTTTCATCTGCCAGCAGTTTCAAAGTTTATATGCCTACCCAAGACTTCCATTTACTGCAAAATGTATTATTGATGGATGTCATCATGTTCAGTCATAAGATTGACTCCTTTATCTTAGTGTATTGTCCTTTCAAACACCAAATGAATAAAATTTCCCTTCTGATAGTGTTGACCCTTATCTTCAGCATTTTAATCACATACGGATACCGTATGACTTTTCAAAAGCCGCTTTGGTAATCTGTTACATTTCTTCACCTTCTGTACTTAATACTCCCTCTCAGCTTCATAACATCGATCATTTACTTTACTATCATGACCATCATGAATAAACTGCATGTCTTGTATATGCAGGTCATTTTTATGCCTTGCCCTTTTCATTACGATTCTTTGTCCTTTCATTCATTTAGCTTACATATCGGTCATTTTTAACCAATAAAGAAATATCTTTGCAAGAGTTCATGTTGTGATTACATCTCTTTACATTTTAGATTACCCCCTTGTCATTTCAATTTATTGAGAGCAGTAGGCAGTTGAATGTTTATCTTTTATACACATGCCTTTAGTAGTATTGCTGGAACCATATTCACTAGACATTCAATACAGTTTGATTGGCATATTTGGTATCATTATAGGGGTGAACTGACTGTGTATTTATAGGATTAAGATGATTGATAAGGGTCTTAAGGTTAGCTTGAGAGATCAGGATTGGCTAAACGTGCGTTTCTACGACCTGAGGGAAGAAAAGCCCTATTTATCCCCACAATTACATTGTGCAAGCAAGTGAATTTTCATGTCAGTAATGCATTGAATATTAGTGATTTGTTAACCACACTCAGTATATCCACTTCCATATTTACAGTTTGTGAATTTCGAGATGTTCTATCTGAGGACTATTAGGATTATTTCTCCCCAAGAAACATTGACTTTCAGATTAACCTAGTTCTAGGTACTCAATCCATTTTCAGAGCCCCTATCACATAGCCCCCAGCAGAGTTCAAGGAATTATAGATTTAGTAAAGTGAGTTGTTATCGAAGAGAGTTACTTAACCAAGTGTGCCATCATGGAAAACCCTAGTTTTATATGTGTGAAGAAAGAAGGCAGAACCTTATGGCTGTGTACTGCGTACAGAGAGTTGAACAAGATCGCTATCAAAAACAAGTGCCTTATACCATGAATAAATGATTTATGGGATTAACTGCCAACAATAGATGTCTTTTCCAAGAATGATTAAAGGTTCGGATATCACACCTAAATCATGTAATCACAGTTTATCTTTTGCAAGAATGCCTTTTATCATAATTCTTGAAATTGTTTGCTTGTCTCATCTTCAAAACTTGATACTATCCAATATTATTTAATCTCCCTTACATTTTAACCCAATATTTCTTATTAGCGTGATCTTCCATGTCGTTGCAAACCCATTGTTAAATGTGCAATATATTTTTATTCGACCTTATATGGTTATCAACATTCAAGTGCTCTTGACCTTCACCATCTTTATTTCATGATTATGAGTTGTAGTTCATTCCGTTGAGAGCTGATTCACACATCTACCTTACATTTCATTTATTCAAAATGATAAGCTTGTATAACTTGTTCTGAATTCATAATGTAATTCAACTCTCATTTGTGTGGGTGATTGCGATTGTCATAATCCCTTTACTCTCCTTATTTTGAACTTCAACTCTCACACATATATCTTACATGCTCATAAGTAAACTCTAGCTTTTCTGTTCAACTTTATTACTGGACTTGAATTGGTTTCATATGAGCAAAGGCATGTTTCTAATGTCACTTGTTCAATCTATTTACTTATCCATTGATACTTTGCTCGTTCAATCTATTGATCTATCCATTGCATTCTACCGATTCAATCTATTAATCTATTTATGGCACTTGCAATTCTCACATCTATATCTTATATCCTCATAAGTGAACTTCAGTAATCCTTATTTAATCTTATTGTCGTACTTGACTTGGTTCTATATGAGCAAATGCATGTTTCCATTGTAGCATATTCAATCCATTTATCTATTCATTAGACCTTGCTTGTTCAAGCTATTTATTTATCTATTGTATCTTGTTTATCCAAGCTATTTATCTATCCATTAGCACTTTACTCGTCTAATCGATTTATCTCTCCATTGGCACTTTACTTGTCCAATCTAATTGTCTATCTATTGCACCTATCTTGTTCCTTGTGGCTATAAAGTCACCTAGTTGAAGCTCAGTTGCTTGTCATCTTGTTTCCATTTCATCAGTTAAAGTATAACCATGCCATCTTTCTCCATGGTTGATTATTTATTAGACCCTTTATGACCCATATTTATAAACCACAATTCTTGTGGCATTATATTTCAGAATTCATGATACACTTACGTTTATATTTATTTTAACCACCCCATGATAATCTCTCCTTCATTAACCTTTTTTAGTCTCATTGCTCATTTCTTTTATATGCAATGATTCGCTTGGCTAAGAATTTCATCACTCTTATCCCTAACCATGGTCATCTCACTGCCCATTATCGACCGGGAGCAGATCCTTGAGTAGTCTGATGAGGGGAGATCATGTGATGCAGTAGGAATATCAGATGAGGATATTTTGATAAGGGCATAATATCAAGCACTGTCTAACTATATTGGAGTGAGCCAGAAGAAACATTGAGTATAAGCTCAGAGCTAACCCAAGTAAGCACGAAGAGGAAAAATTCAAGTACATGTTGAGGTGATACAAAGTCGACAAAAGAGTTGTGCTGGCAAAACACAGAAATAACCAAAGTCTTATATGGGTTATAAAGCATTTCAAAAGGCTTTTCTAGTTAAGGTACTAAGAGACCGACTATCTAAGGACAATTAGGGACTAGTTACATGGGGGCTCATGATTCATAGAAAGGTTTAATCCTATAGCTTGTTGACTGCACCTACCTGTTGAACTCGAACATGTACATACGTGTTTTTAGCTTGTATTAGTATCAGAGTACTTATCAGGGTATTTACTAGTTTCTATTAGTGGACAAGGTGATAAACCAGTAGTGAGCACCTCCTCTCTAGTAACAAGGTTCTTTTCTTTCAAAGGGAATATCAACTTTGACTCAAAGTAATTGAGCTCATTGAGGCTATTATGTGAGAAGCACCCGGATCTACTATTGAAACAGGAGATTAAGCAGTTATACAATACGCAGACACCCTTAGTCGGAGTACATCGGGCAAATTATACCTCTTCAGAGGGAAGCAATGGGAACCGATGACCCATGTATTTTTGGTGGCATTGCATACATTTGGCAAGTGTCATAAGTTTCGAGGACGAAACTCTTCAAGAGGGGAAGGCTGTAATAACCCGACCTAACCCATATTTATTTATTTAAATCATATTTATTTATTTAGTTAATCATATTTATTCATTCAATTTATCATGTTTATAGATTTATTCACTCATGGCTATTTGTTTAACCAAATCATGTTTATTAATTCAATTACACTCAATTTGTATATTTACCGAATTACCTTATGCCATTTAAATTTTTCGCATTCATTTACCATATTTAATCATCCCGATTTGAGGATAATTCATTTGGGTCCCGTTTTGCAATTCAAGTTTCATTGATTGTTAATTCAACTTTCGTTGATTGATTAAATTTCAGGTGAATCGATATTAGGCCTCAATGATTATGATTGAGCATTAAATTAGTTTTCATAATGTCATAAAAAAAAATTAATGTTTAGCCATGGAAAAATATTTGGGCTCAAATTCATTAAGTTCGACCCAATTCATTTGCGCCCAATTTGCCGCCCGATATATTTTGGGTTAAAATTTTGGCCCGAAAATTTTGGTGTGATTAAATTAAGTTAATTACTACCATTTGTGCCTAATTTTAATTAGGAAAAAAGATTTGTTGGAAGGATAAAATTCCGCCAAGTATTTTTGGGGTCATTCTAGCCAAGCAAACATAACAACACATACACACCCTCTCTCTCCTTTCTCCCTCTTCATCGCAGCAGGTGTTGCCAGCCCTTTATGGTTGTTTTTCAGCCATCTTTTCGGCTAGCCCTGGTGGTTTTTGACCCCCCCAACATCCTAATACCTCAAGCTATTATCATCCATCATCAAAACCCCTAAACCTCATCTCCATCTCAACTTATTTGAAATCAAAGTGAGTAATCTTGAAGTTTGATCTTGTTGGTTTTGATTTTTTATTTTAGTTTTGATTCTTATTTTGATGTTTATGATCATTGATCATGATGTTTTGATAAGAAATATGAGTTATTTTGGTATTAATCATGGTGAAGTTGAGCTTGAATCATGCTAGAGTTTAGGGATGATCATGTTCATGCAAGCTTAAGTTAACACCATGTTTATGGATTGATTATGATGATTATGATAATTATTTTGTATTTGATTTTATAATATTTAGTTTTATTTATGATTATGATAATGTTTTTGGTGATTTGGAATGATTTCCAGTGAGGATTTATGTGAAAAAGGAAGAGAAAACTAAACCAGTGAGGGCTGGAAATTTCAAGAAAACAGGGCAGGCTTTGGCAATAAACTGGTAATGCACAGCCCAACCTAAAATTATAATTTTTAGTAGGTAGATAGCTCAATGTGTTAGCTTTCAAAGGGATCTTGAATCGCTATAATCCGAGGTTTGCAGAAAGAGTTATGGTCATTTTACCAAAACTGTGCAGATTGGACCAAACACACTTGTGTTTTAGCCCCATTTTGGGAATCCTATTGTGGGAATCACATTTTGTTTTGTGCATGAACGTTTTTTGGGACTTATTAACCTTTTCATATTGGGGTTTTAGGTCTCCATTTGAGGTCCAGAATGAAAGTTATGAATTTTTGAAGTGAACTGACCTGCTTGGGTGTAAATTAGGTTGTTATTGCAATTTTTGTGCAATGTATACTTGGAGGAAAATTCTAAAAATTTTACTATAGATTGTCCATATTATTTTTGAATTTCCTGTAAGATCTTATGAATGTTGGTTGAGTATTTGAAGTCTGGTGATTTTTGGAAGTATTTTAAGTAATTATATAAAGAGCAATAATAAAGATTAAGTGAGATTGATCATGCACTCATTTTGTGTATTTTGGGCCAAGTCATTTAAGGGGGAAATGAATATTTATGGACTTTCATGGAGCTTTTAGCTTGATTTATGAGAAAAAAGACGACAAGTATACAATTTGGGAGTTTGTTTATGAGCTTTGAATCATTTATGGATTTTAAGAAGAAAATACCACATTTAGTGAGCTTAATAGCTTCTATTGAGTTCAACGATTCATTTGGGATGGAATTCTATATTTAATGGATTTATGAATGAAATATGAGAAGTAGGGAGAGTTATGACTCAGAAACCATATTCATCAGACCAAGTTATTGCAGTTTATGCTATTTTGAACCAAGATATATCTCTCTTGGCCTCAAACCTTTATTACTTACTCACTTTAGCATATATTAAATGTATTGATCAAGCTAATCTAGTGTACTTGCTGTCATCTTGAACCAACTTATACATCAGCAAGCCTTAAACCCGTATCAGTAACCTATTTCAGAAAAGGCATAACCATTCTCTCAACTATCATCACCAAGGCCTCTTCCTTTGTAATATCATTTATGTCGTTGTGGACTATTTTACTTCTATTTACTTTATATTGGATTTAATTACTTTCATCAAGTTAGTTTTGAAATTATATTAAAGTACTCACATTGTCTATACCATTTAATTACTCAATTTCTGTCACACATACTTTTACTTACTCAATTATGTGAGTAAGGATCATTTACTGACTACACATACTTACAATGACATTTATGAAACAGAGTTGAGGCCTAATTACCATTCCCCATTATGCATAAGTGTTATCAAGTCAGAATATATTTATCAAGTCAGATGACATTTATGAAACAGCTGATTTGTATCAAGTCAGATAACATTTTTAAAGACTCAAGGTACGTCCATTGCCTGTATCTTCAGAAACCAGATCATGTTTATCAAATTATAACTCTTAATGAGTTTATCAATGAATTAGTTTTTACAGTGATGTGCCATTTAACTTGTGACCCCGTCAGTTATCATATCTAGGGCGTCAGCCCATCGTTTACCCGCGCGGCTTTAGGCTAACTCTTGATCGGATTGACAGGTGTACACCTATGTATGGATCATATCATTGCAAGGAGTTCACATCCAGATAATAATGAGCAATTCAGTTTCATATTACTCTCTCATTTTCATTATTATTACGAACTAAATGACTTACAAAAGCAGGCACCCGTCAACAGTGTTTCTATAATCATTTTATAATACAGAAATGCATGTACTGAGTTTATGCTCACATTTTCGAATTGTTTTCATGTTTTCCATTTTAGGTAATGAAGTATCCCCTGTTTCCCCATTTAGCAAGCCCTTTTAAAAGTCAACAGATGCTCACAGTGGATTCAGCATAGCATGTATATTGGAATTGATCTCAGGGTCAAGTTGGGTCTATATTCAATATACTTGTGTAGTGTGGAGTGCATGTTAGCACATGGTATGATTAAGTCGATGGTATTCAAGTTAAACTATTATGGACTTTGGTCTTGAAGTATTTCAGTTAATAGATTTTGTGATTGTGAACATGAGTTGTAAGGTTAAATGGTTTCAGCGAGCCTTGTCCCTATCAGGATGGCGGTAGCACCTTCTATTATTAAGTCTTTCGCTGCAGTTTTCTATAAATCATATCATTAGCATTTTGGGGGCATTACACTAAAGTAATCTCTCGAGGCTAGACAATAAACTCAATTTCAAGTGGATTCGATTAACTACTGCAAATAAACTTGTTTAAATCAATAAGAGAAAAACATCTACGAATTTTTGCAGATATGAAAGGGAATTGGATCAGAATGAATAAACATGTGCTATTGTCTAATGGGTTAATTCCAACGAATTGTAATCTTGTCAAGAAACTTGATCTATTCTTTCGAAATAAATCAAATTTGCCTAAACCAAACGAACTTCGTTCTTTCAAACCAATTCGACTAATCCAAGTTTAATATTTTCGATTACTTACTAGCCCTTCTAACATATAAATCTATCTTTAGAGACGAAGTTATGCTATGTCTAATCAAGCAGTCCAACAACCAAATATCGTCTTTAGAATCTTCACTCGATTGTTTCAAATGTGCAAGTAAATTTTGGCCAAAAATCAACTGACAACATGTCAAACACTTGATAGGACGAAATTAAACCAATCATAAAAATAAGCATAATTAAATAAATTGAAACATTATCCAATAGCAATTCCAAAAACGACTAAATTCCTAGACTAACAAAACTACTCAGACATTAATGAAGATGAACTAACCAAAAAGATTGGCGAAATCTTGAGTGGAAGGGACTCGACTGAGATGGTCTTCACCAAGGGCTTGGAACCGCCTCAGAATCAAAAACTCTCACTCAAAAACTCACTCAAAACTAAACTAAGAACAAAATTAGAAAGAAAACTAATCTAAACTAAACTACTTGCTTTGCTTTGCTTTGGAAATGAGTTGAGTGTACTTTGGAATGCGGCCGAACATCTCTATTTATAGAGGACTACAATTGATCTCAGCCACATAGCCACAGGAAAATGAAGAGGCAATAGTTACAAGCACCCCATGGTATGTGGGATCCACCCCGGGCTGACTGTGCTGGATCTAAAATTTTGCTTTTTCTTTGCTGTACAGTTGTGGCAACTCGTGCGTGACTGTGGGGGAGGTCAAAACACAGTCATTGAAGGGAAAATGCTAGGTAAAAATACTAAAACTCCTGCAAAACACATAAAATAACTATACCCAAGTATACATCAGAATAGGAGAGCAAATAACATCACTAAGCACAAAATTCTCCTAAAAACGAGGCAAAATAGCCCTAAAAAGATGTACATATAAAGCAGTTACCAGTAATTACAATCCGCTGATTGCTTTGATGATTGCTATATGCATCAAAGGCAACTATGGTCAAGGAAATTATGCAGGTTCACTATTCAAGATAGTTCATTAGGATATCAATGTAACTCATTAAAAGAAATTATTGAACATGGCAAGATCAGTATGACCCATCAGAACAATATTGCTAACCAATTAACGAAAGGAACATTAACTTTATGTCTTTCCATAAGTGAATGCCCCTCTTGTCTTATGAATGATTGAGCATTTAGATCAAAACGTGAAAGGAACCATTCTCTTTTGACCTAATTCTCTATTGAATTGAAATTTTGTGTTAAATAATCTTTACTGATTTCATATGGCTTTAAAATAACATTGATTGAAGAAAATGTTAGAGGTTGCACAGTTGAATATGTTGGTGAACCAATTTAAGAAGAAGCTTCATCTATTGGCTCAGCAATTGGAGCTTTATAATAAAATTTTTGAGAATCTTGTACCTAGTTGTCTTTTAAATAATCATAATTAGAACACTTAGAAGGCATAGAATGTGAAGATCAAGGAAGTTTAACATTTTCTGAAAATCCTATGGATGAACATTTTTCTTGGCTTGAATTAAATTTATTAATACTCCACCATTAGGCTCTTTTATTATTTGTTAGACATTCTTTTGAGCAATATTTCTTGGTGGCCAGTATTTTGAATAATAAATTCTTAAGGAATAGCAATTTCACTCCATTTTAATAACTTTGGAGTAAATGTTGTAACATTAGCTGATTCGACCTTTAGTAACATTGTTTCATCTAAACTGGGTTTTAACATACATTTAGGATTAAGTTGGGGTGATAATAATTCGAAATACACTCTCTAAGTAATGGAAAAATTTCATGAAAGCTCACAAAATTGGACCTTTAAATTATGTTGAATATTAGGAAGATGAATATCTGATAATAAAGTATCTATAATCCGAGGGTCCTTTAAGTCTATTGAATAATTTGGATAACAATTAAAACATGTGGGATGATAGCAAATATTCGTTTGAATCATAGCTAATAATGAATCTTTGAGATGATTAATCTATTGTTTGTAAAGGCTGTAAATATAGGGCAATCTAAGTCTGATGTTGTTAAAGGTTGGAGTGCAACCTGAGTCATGCCAAAACGAATATACCTATATTTCTTTTTGTATTTTTCAATTGCGGTTTTAGAAAGTCAGTTAATGGTTTGGATTCTTCTTCTAAACAAAATGATTCCTCACGATCTTTCATTGATAGAGCAACATCGAAATTAAATTTACCATTTCTACCATTTGTTTTGGAATTTTGCAATTTGAAAAATAATCTTCACAACTAACTCCCTTGCTATTAACCGCATTAGAATTCTTCACACCATCTAAACTAAGATGATAACTGAACTAAGAGGACATCTGAGTTGCGTTTGAATACTTAGCTAAGAGTCATGCACATTCTACCGAGACCACTGGGACCATCTCACACACGTTTGATCAACGGACTTATCTGGGCTGGCCAATAGCTGAGCAATGATAGTAATAGCTAGACAGCAACTAAGTACGCAAACTCGACTCTGATACCAATCTAGGCTAGGATCGACCTAGGTGGGCATGGGTAAGGGCCTAAATGTGGGAAGAATTCAAAAGCGGCGGAGTGTCAAATTGATTTATGTAAAATGTAATTTTGAATTAATAATTTAAACGAATAAACGAGCGAATAAAAACTTACTTTTATTTGAATAAAACTTTGTACAAGGATTGAATTGAGGCTCTTGGTAATGGAGTACAAAGGAGTGGAGAACGCTTGAAAGGGTTTAAGGGGATGGAGCATTATAGGAGCGAGTGTAAGGTGGGAATCAGGCTGTATGAAACTTTTTGTCGTGTGAATTTTGCAATGTTTGATACAACGCTAAGGAGTCACTATTTATAGAATACAATATGAAAATAATTGTTGACACATGAATGGTAAAGATTCAATGATAAAAATTGAATCTTGATCTCGATAATGTCCGTCGACTATCTTGGAGACAATCTTGAACTATTGCTGCTTCTTTTCGAACTTGGATTGTAATCATGTCAAAAGTGAAACAGTATTGCGCAATAATGGACTTTGGACTGATCATGAATTATTGTTCTAATGTGTCATGCTGATGTTGACACGTTGAATAAATTTTTTGAGAATATTCTACCTAATTATCTTTTAAATAGTCATAATTGGAAGACGTAGAAGGCATTTAATGTGAAGATCAAGGAAGTTTAACATTTTTAGAAAATTTTAAAGATGAACCTGTTTCTTGCCTTGAATTAAATCTTATTAACACTCTATCGTCGGGCTCTTCTATTATTTGTTAAACATATTTTGAGCAATATTTCTTGGTCGCCTAGTATTTTGAATAATAAATTCTTGGGAAACAGTAATTTCGTTCCGTTTTAATAACTTTGGAGTAAAAGTAGTAACATTTTTTGATTTGGCTTTTAGTAACATTGTTTCTTCTAAACTAGGTTTTCATACACATTTAGGATTAAGTTGGAACAATAATAATTATTTGAAATACACTCTATAAGTAATAGCAAAATTTCTTGAAAGATAACGAAATTAGACATTTAAATTATTTTGAATATTAGAAAGATGAATATCTAATAATAAAGCATCTATAATCTGAGGGCCATCTAAGTCTACTGAATAATTTGGACAACATTTTCAATATATGGGACCATATCAAATGTTCGTTTGAATCATTGCAAATAATGAATCTTTGTGATGTATTAATCTATTGTCTCTAAAGGGCATGAATATAAGGCAATCTAACCCTGATGTTCTTAAAGGTTGGAGTGCAATCTGAGTCACATCTAAATGAATATATCTATAATTCTTTTTGTATTTTTCAATAGCAACTTTAGAAAACAAGTTAATGGTTTGAGATTCTTCATCTAAACTAAATGTTTCTTCACGATCTTTCATTGATAGAGTAACATCGATATTAAACCTACCATTTCTACCTTTTGTTTAGGAATTTTCCAATTTGAAAAATAATCTTGATAACAAACTCCCTTTCTATTAACCGCATTACGCTTCTTCACACTATCTAAACTAAGACGATTGCTAAACCAGGAGGCCCTCTGAGTTACATTTGAATACTAAGCTAAGATTCATGCACATTTTATCGGGACCAATGGGACTACCCCATCTAACACACGGTTGATCAATGGACTTACCTGGGCTGACCAATAGTTGACCAACGATAGCAACTGCTAGACATTAACTAAATATGCAACTCGACTTTGACACTAATTCAATGGCGGCAGAGTGTCATATTGATTTATGTAAAGTGCAATTTCGAATTGATAATTTAAAAGAATTATGAGCGAATAAAAACTTACTTTTATTTGAATAAACTTCTGTATGAGGATTGAATTGAGGCTCTTGGCAATGGAGTACAAACAAGTGGAGAAAGTTTGAGAGGGTTTGAGGGGATGAAGGATTACAAGAGTGAGTGTGAGTGTGTGAATTAGGCTGTATGAAATTTCTTACCGTGTCAATTTTGCTGTGTTTGATGCAATGCTAGGGAGTTCCTATTTATAAAATACAATATGGAAATAGTTGACACGTGAATGGTAAATATTCAATGATAAAAATCGAATCTTGATCTTCACAATATCTGCCGACAATCTTGGAGACAATCTTGAATTAACGTTGCTTCTTTTTGAACTTGGACTGCAACCACGTCATAAATGAAACAGTATTGTGCAATAATACACTTTGAACTGATCATGAATTATTGTTCTGATGGGTCATGCTGATGCTGACATGTTGAATAATTTATTTTGATGAGTCATAGTGATATCTTGATGAGCTGTCTTAAATAGTGACTTGCATTATTGCCTTGAGCAGTAATTTTATTTGATGAGCATATATCAATAATGATTTTGACACGTTGATTAGCAACCTTGCGTAATTGATCAACACTGCCACAAGGGCACCGGTGTTCGTAGTATAGATAAAGATATCATTCCTCAGGGACTAAAGTAATCTATCGAGCCTAGTCTTGTCAGAATATGCTAAGCAAAACTCAATTTCAAGTGGATTCGATTAACTACTACAAATAAACTTGTTTAAATCAATAAGAGAAAAACATCTAGGAATTTTCGTAGTTATAGAAGAGAATTGGATCAGAATGAACAAATATGTGCTATTCTCTAATTGGTTAATCCCAAGGAATTGTAATCTTGTCAAGAAACTTGAACTATTCTTTCGAAATCAATCAAATTTGCCTAAACCAAGCAAACTTCGTTCTTTCAAACTAATTTGACTTAATCCAAGTTTAATGTTTTCGATCACTTACTAGCCCTGCTAACATATAAATCTCCCTTTCAGGACGAAGTTATGCTATGTCTAATCAAGCAGTCTAACAACCAAATATCGTCTTTCGAATGTTCACTCAATTGTTTCAAATGTGCAAGTAAATTTTTGCTAAAAATCAACTCACATGTCAAGCACTTAATAGAATGAAATTAAACCAATCATGAAAACAAGCACAATTGTATAAATTAAAACATGGTCCAATAACAATTCCAAAAACTACCAAATTCCTAGACTAAGAAAACTACCCAAACATGATTAAAGAAAAACTAAGCAAAAAGATCGGCAAAATCTCAAGCGGAAGGGACTCGATTGAGATGGCCTTCACCAAGGGCTTAGAACCGCCTCAGAATCAAACTTTCTCACTCAAAAACTCACTCAAAACTAAACTAAGAACAAAATTAGAGAGAAAACTAATCTAAACTAAACTACTTGCTTTGCTTTGCTTTGTGTTGGAAATGAGTTCAGTTTGCTTTGGAATGCTATAGAATGTCTCTATTTATAGAGGATTTCAATTGATCTCAGCCACACAGTCGAGGGAAAATGAAGAGGCAGCAGTTATAGGGACACCATGGTCCGTGGGCTCCATCACGAGCTGACCGTAATCTGTGCTGAATCTGGAATTTTGCTCTTTCTTTTCTCTACGGTTGTGGCAACTCATGGATGACCGAGGGGGACGTCAAAACACAGCCATTGAAGGGCAAATGCTAGGTAAAAAGAGTAAAAATCCTATAAAACACATAAAACAACTATACTCAAGCATAAATCGAAAATAGGAGAGTAAGTAACATCATTAAGCATAAAATTCTCCTGAAAACGAGGAAAAAATAACTCTAAAAAGATATACATATAAAGCACTTATCAAACTTCCCCATGCTTAAACTGTTGCTTGTCCTCAAGCAATGCAAGGATTAAAGATATACACAACCTCCTTAGGATAGACATAGATAACATTCAAATGGCAAGGATGATCCAAAGCTAGCCCAAAAAATGCAAAAATATCATGAACGAACATAATAGGGAATGAAATTTCAAAAGCGTTTTATAAACCATAATGCAAAACTTGAACCAATCGCCTCCCAAATTGCCAAATACCATCATTCTAGCATGTGAAACGAGTAAAACTAGCAAATCCGGTAGAGCCTTCCTATAGTTATGTGGCACTCAGTACTCATGTGTTTTGACGATGTATATATATAAAGGTTCTCTCAATTCTCATTCCTTTGATGCAAATCTGCTATAAGCTTGACAATATTCTCAAATTTGCCACCACTAAAATGCAAATATATTAAACAATCATGAGGACTTTCACAGGGATGTAATGGGGCCTAGGGTAAAGGTAAGAAGGGAACAAATGTTTTTGAGAAATGAGGAGCTGAAAGCCATAGGCTAAGAGCTTAAACAATTCCGATGCATCATACTACATCGTCCTCAGGCTATATCAACAAAATAAATCCCAAAATGAAATGAGATTAGAGTCGAAAATCACAAATATCTTTCATTCCCACCAAGGCTAATCACTTTCTTCGAAATTTTTCTTCCTTTGCTTTTTTTTCTTTCTTTTATCTCTTTTTTTTCCTTTGTTTTTTTTGATTTCTTTCAAAGAGGAATAGCCAAGGGAATTCCATAATGAACTTTAAAATCAAACTCTTCTCTAAACCTTACATAATAAAACAAATGATTTATGAAATGTTTGTATCCCTGCATCAAATAGCCAAAATTCACTAGAGAATAACAATCCACTTTGTTAATGCCCTATCAAAGTTGATGCAAAAGAATGTAACGCTCCTCTAGCCTTAGCTTAAGGGTAAGACAAGTATTTGGCCATGGGCTAAAAGTAAGAGGTTTAAATAAAAAAACAGTTATAGGCTTAAAGGGGCTAACAAAGGATACAATACATAAGAAGGGTTGCTATTTGGCCATGGGTTTCAAATAAATTAAAGAAAGAAAAATGCCTCAATCATATTGCCTAAATGCATATGCTAAATGTGGTCTTGAATGAGAATCAAGACAAGCTCTAGAGAAATGATGTCAAGGAAGAGTCACATATAAAAGACAATATGCGACTAATAGCGATGAGCAGTCTTTAAAGGCTCAAAGTCTAACGGGACATCTACCACAGTCAAAACTAGCTCACTAGCACACATGCTAAAATTTCATGTAAAGACTCATAGGGGAAATCAATTTGCATTCAACATAAGGTGAAAACATGGAATTCAGTTTAAAAATTCATTCACAAACTTTGATGCATAATTTGGGTGAATCAAAGGATGAAACTAACCAAAGAAAGCTACCAAATCTATAAAGATCATCATCAGAGGATTTTTTTTTTTTTTTTTTTGCGTTTTGTTTTTTCCAAAATGCATGCATGGTCCCACAAACAATTCAAACTAAAATGCAAAAAAAACTAACAAATGAAAGAAACTAAAATGCAACCTAGAAGAAAACTAAATGCACTACTTAAAACAAAACTAAAACAAAAACTACCAAAACTACCACTAAAAATATATACAAAGCAAAAAAAAAAAAAAAAAAAAAAAAAAAAAACAAACACACACCAAACAAAAAATCAAAAAACTAGGCATCAGGTACCAAATGTAATAACTAACTTCCACATGCTTGAATCACACATTGCCCTCAATGCGGGCACATCATAAAGGGGAAGGGGAGAAGCAGAAATCAGAATGAGAGAGGAGGAGGCAGAGGAGGATGGGGTGGTTGTCCATATGAGATATGGCAATCTTGCCAGATCTCTAGGCATGCCCTATAGTCCTGGAAATATTGGGTCTGGGAGGTAAGCAACCCACGAAGCTCATCGTGGTGTTCTTGGACAAAGTCCCGAAGAGCGGCGCTCTTTGAAGCAACAAAGGCGCGGAGGGAAACTTAGTTCTCTTGAATGGACCTAAGGGTGTCTTGCATATCCGAATAGTTAGGTGGGGGTGGTTGAGAGGAAGAACTAAGGCCTGTTTGATTAGAGTGAGGGCCGGAATGGTGGGGTACGGGTCGAACAACCTCATCATCACCAGGTACCCAGTAAAGGATACCTTGGTGGAGCAAAGTAGTATGATCTACATTGGGAAGCGGCAAAAGCAAGTTGCCAGGGTAAGTCCAACAGAAACGGCCAGCCTCAACTTTGCGAAAGTTTATAATCTCAAAAGCAGCTTGGTTAAGCTGCTCAGACACAAAAACTTTGTCCTTGGGATTGGGCTCAACACCCAAGAATCTGGCCATAGTAGTAATTATTCCACCAGTGACTATCCTACCTTTAGTGCTAACAACAGCACTATGCAATTGCCTAGCTAAGAATGAACTAGGATCAAGTTGGACACCATCTAGCATACAGGACAGAAAATACAACTTAGAAAGCCTTGGGACATTCAGATTATCGACTCGAGCAAGTAAAGAACAAGCAAGGATACACTAAGCTACTCTAATGCAGGGGTTCGTAATATGCATGCATTTTGATGAACTGGTACTGTACCTAACACTCCCTGAAAGTTCACCCCAAAATGCATTCAGGTTGAATTCGCGAGGGACTTGGTAGTACGATAAGTCTATGCTAGGGGAAAAACCAAAAATACTGTTGAAGGTACCTAAGTTTAGTTCATACAACTGTCCTTACGAATAAAATGATATACATCTAGCTTAACATTAACGGCCTCTAGTGACTTTGATATGGAGTGTACTTAAAAATTCCAAAGTCAGGTCCCTATATGTATGTTCTTTAAGTTCTAAATAGTGGCTCATACCACCTCTAGCAAGCAACCAATGAATATCATCCAATATTCCTAATCGGGCCAAGAAATCCTTATCATAATATCTAGTTGCTACTACTACATGTTGATTCAAACAGTTATACCTAGCAATATGATCAGGATGAGTCAAACTAAGGGTCTGAAGAATGTTACCTCTAGCACACGCATTGGTTCACGTTCTGGATGTTCTTTGAGGTTGAAGTGTTGCTTGACTTGACGAACCAACCTCCTTGGTGGTCCTTTGCCTTTTGTCAGGTGCCATGGCTACAAAACTTAACCAAAAACAAAACTAAAAACAAAAACCTAGAAAATTGAAGAAAATAACTAAAAATGTGAAGAATTAGGGAGAGAAAGGGGTGGGTATGGTGGATGAATGAGGGTGAGATGAATTTTGAAGAACAAGAGAAGAAGAGATGAAATTTATGGATGAAATAGGGAGATTAAGTGAAAAGAAAGAATTTGGTGTGAAAATAAAGAAAAATGCAGAAGATTTGAGGGAGATTGAAGGTGTCGGTTATGGAGGTTTTAGAGAGAGAGAAGGGAGGAAGAGAGAGAAAGTGTTGAAGGTTGAAGAAGAACTAAGGGAAAGGGGAACGGGTACCATAGTAAAAAACTAGACTGCGGCCTGTAGCAGCCCACCACGAACCATAGGGCTTACCACGGATGGTCCTTGGTGTCTGCTGCTACTCATTTTTTTTTAATTTTCTCTCAAGGTTGGCACCCACAGTCGTATTGCTGGTTTTCCTGACCATGGTGCCAATATTTTTATTCATATATGTATATATTTCTTTCTCTCTTTTTTTCTGTTTTTTTCTCTATAACAACAAAAATGAAATTTCAAAAATCAAAACTATAAAAAGGAAAGAGAAAGAAAGCTTGGGTTGCCTCCCAAGAGGAGCACTTTTAAGGTCAAGAGTTTTACCCTTGTTCTAGGCTTGGTCCGGATTACCTTTACCAAGAACCACAAAATTGAACTTCTGCAGTTGAAGACACCATCTTAGCACCATCCCTATACGAAACAAACCGCTCTCTTAGCCTATCAAATGAGGTACCATCTACTTGCTCAACTCTTACATCAAAATTAACATTGAAACCTTTTAATTGGGGCATAGAGTGAATAACTCCTGCAAACTTGCAATACTTACCTAGCGAAGAATCATTGGAGACAGGGGCCTCAACCTTGGGTTTGTTAGGTGGCATAGGAGCAAAAAACTCCACCCTAACATACCCTTGGTAAGGGTCCTCATATGAAATCCATTAAGAATCAGGAGGATCTTCGTTATGTAAGACATCCTCCATATCATACTAAGGGGAAAGGTGTAATGCATCCAATGTAGACGAATGAGGAGAAATCGCATCCTCCTTCCTGTAACTAGACACAGCAAACCTTCCCTCTACCTCAAAAGAAATACGGCCCTCTCTCACATCAATATGGTAACCAGCTGTCGCCAAAATGGGCCTACCTAGGATAATTTGGGCATCATCATTTTTAGGCATATTGACTACAATAAAGTCTTCTAACACCCAAATGCATCCTGTATTGATAGGCACATCTTTCAACCTGTCTATGGGCTATGTTACAGAACCATCAGCCAACTATAGTGAAAAGCGAGCCGCTAGTAATGGTCCTTGGTGTAGCTTATGAAATAATGAGTAAGGCATTATGCTAACACTTACACCTAAATCACATAGCCCTCTTTCAATCTCTACCTTTCCTGCAATGCATGGGATAGAAAAACTACGTGGGCTAGGAAGCTTGGGGGGAAAATGGTAGGGATCTAAATAGAGTCATTTTGTACAAATGTGGCAGTCTTGCCACCACAGTTGCTCTCCTTACTACCAGCCATAGTTATCTCTCTACCTTCTTCCTTTGGTACTTCCTCAGAGTTAGTTAAGTCCTCTTCATCCTCTTTCATGGTGACATAGTTACAATGCTCACGAGAGTTGGGTTCAGACTTACTAGAAAGTCTATCTGGAGGTGCATATGAAAAAGTAGCTTTCTGGGCAATCTAAGTCTCTAGCATCCTATTATGAGTTGTAAACACATCAACCTTAGAGGCTAATTGCTTTACGTACACAACTTATTTCTCTTGTTCCATAAGTATGTTTTCCATCATTAGCTCTAAATTTGACTTTTAGGGCATTTGAGATGGGAATGGAGGTCTTTGAAAACCAGTGGGTACTTTAGAATTCATAAGGCGCATATTCACAGGGTTTGGATTTGACCTATAAGTGAGATTCGGGTGATTCTTCCAACTTGGGTTATAGGTATTAGAGTAAGGGTCATTGATCATTCTTGGGTTGAAATTTTGAACATAATCAGCTTTATCGGGACCCTAGGAAAAAGGGCTCCCAATGGGGTAGTTCAAAGATATATGCTCAATTGAACCACAAATCTCACAAGGGGACAGGGCACTAGAGTTTACAGCATTAACATTCAGTTGGTCCAATCTTTTAGTCATAGCATCTACTTCAGAACAAAGTAAAGTAAAAGCATCAACTTCAAGTTTACCTCCAACCCGTCCGGGTTAGGCTCGTTGAGATGACCATTGAAAGTTATTAAGCGACATCTCCTCAATAACGTTATAGGCTTCATCCTCGGTCTTGCTCATTAGAGTCCCACCTGCCGCCGCATCAATAGTGGAACTTATAGCTTGGGTCACACCATTATAAAAGGCCTGGATAATCATCCAGTACTGAAGACCATGATGGGGGCATAAATGCAGTAAATCTTTAAAACACTTACAGGCTTCATAGAGCGTCTCATTCTCTTTTTGCAGAAAGTTAGTGATTTAATTTCTCAGGCTCACTGTCTTGCTTAGGGGAAAGAATTTAGCGAGGAAAGCTCTTGTCAACCCGTCCCAAGTTTTTATGCAACCAGTCGGCAAAGAATGCAACCAAGCCCTCGCTTTATCCCTTAATGAGAAACGAAATAAGCGCAGGCGAATTGCATCACTGGAGGCTCCGTTTAACTTTAGCATATCGCACACCTCTAAAAATACCAAGAGGTGTAGGTTCGTGTCTTCCAAAGGAGCTCTGCCGAACTGAGATTGCTATACCATGGAAATAAGTGCTGGCTTGAGTTCGAAGTTGTTGACATCCACAGCAGGCCGAGTTATGCTTAAGGCTGTCCCTTGGACTCCGAGAGTAATGAAATCACAAAGGGTCATTCTTTCTTCACCCGTCATGCTTGAGTTCCTTCTTGCCTCGTGCCTTTGTCCTTCGATCCTTTACTTTTTCCTCCTTAAGTGAAAAGTCCTCTCAATTTCTAGATCGGGCTTGTACAAATCAAATTTCGGATAAACTAGGAAAAACTCCTGCAAGCACTTCCACTAACACTACTAGCGCAATTAAATAGGAAAAAGAAAAAATAACAAGAAAACAAAACAAAGCAAAATAATAAAAATGCTTAGTCACGTTCTTACGACGATACTCAATAGTTAGCAATTTAGTTCCTAGCAACGGTGCCAAAAACTTGATCAACATTGCCATAAGCGCACGGGTGTTTACAGTGTAGATAAAAATATCGTTCCTTAGGGACTAAACTGATCTATCGAGCCTACTCTTGTCAGAATATGCTAACCGAAACTCAATTTTAAGTTGATTCAATTAACTACTGGAAATAAGCTTGTTTAAATCAATAAGAGAAAAGCGTCAAGGAATTTTCGCAGCTATGGAAGAGAATTGGATCAGAATAAATAAATATGTGCTATTCTCTAATTGGTTAATTCCGAGGAATTATAATCTTGTCAAGAAACTTGATCTATTCTTTCTAAATCAATCAAATTTGCCTAAACCAAACAAACTTCGTTCCTTCAAACCAATTCGACTTAATCCAAGTTTAATATTTTTGATTACTTACTAGCCCTCCTAACATATAAATCTCTCTTTCGAGATGAACTTATGCTATGGCTAATAAAGCAGTCCAACAACCAAATGTCGTCTCTCGAATGTTCACTCGGTTGTTTCGAATGTTCACTCGGTTGTTTCAAATGTGCAAGTAAATTTCAGTCAAAAATCAACCCATAACATGTCAAACACTTGATAGAACGAAATTAATGCAATTATGAAAATAAGCACAATTGCATAAATTAAGACATGATCCAATAACAATTCCAAAAACTACCAAATTCCTAGACTAAGAAAACTACTTAGACATGATTAAAGGTCAACTAACTAAAAAGATCGACAAAATCTTGAGCGGAAGGAGCTCGACTGAAATGGCATCCACCAAGGGCTTAGAACCGCCTCATAATCGAACTCTCTCACTCAAAAACTCACTCAAAACTAAACTAATTAAGAATAAAATTAGAGAGAAAACTAATCTAAACTAAACTACTTGCTTTGCTTTGCTTCGGAAATGAGTTGAGTGTGCTTTGGAATGCATCAGAATGTCTCTATTTATGAAGGACTTGAATTGATCTCAGCCATATAGCGGAGGGAAAATGAAGAGGCAACAGTTACAGACACAGCACAGTCCATGGGCTCCACCACGGATTGACCGTAGTCTGTGCCAGATCTGGAATTTTGCTCTTTCTTTTCTCTGCGGTCATGGCAACTTATGGATGACCGTGGGGGAGTTCAAAACATAGCCATTGAAGGGCAAATGCTAGGTAAAAAGACTTAAAATCCTACAAAACACTCAAGCATAAATCGAGAATAGGAAAGTAAACAACATCATTGAGCGCAAAATTCTCCTGAAAATGAGGTAAAATAGTCCTGAAAAGATATATATATAAAGCACTTATTAGTAATTGCAATCTGTTGATTGCTTTGATGATTGCTGTATGCATCAAAGGCAATTATGGTCAAGGAAATTATACAGGTTTACTATTTAAGACAGCTCATTAGGATATCACTGCAACTCATCAAAAGAGATTATTCAAGATGTCAACATCAGCATGACCCATCAGAATAATATTGCCCACCAATTAAAGAATGGAACATTAACTTTATGTTTTTCTATGGGTGAATACCACTATTACCTTATAAATGATTGAGCATTTAGATCAAAGTGTGAAAGAAACTATTCTCTTTTCAACAAATTCTCTATTGAACTGAAATTTTGTGTTAAATAATCTTTACAGATTTCGAGTGGCTTTGAAATAACATTGATTGAAGAAAATGTTCTAGGTTGCATAGTTGAATATGCTGGTGAACCAATTGAAGAAGAAGCTTCATCTATTAACTCAGCAATTGGAGCTTTATAATAAATTTTTTTAGAATCTTGTGCCTGGTTTTATTTTAAATAATCATAATTAGAACACTTAGAAGGCATGGAATGCGAAGATAAAGGAAGTTTAACATTTTCTAAAAATCCTGAGGATGAACATTTTTCTCGACTTGAATTAAATCTTATTAATACTCTACCATCGAGCTCTTTTATTATTTGTTGGACATTCGTTTAAACAATATTTCTTGGTGGCCTGGTATTTTGATTAATAAATTCTTGAGAAATAGTAATTCCATTCCATTTTAATAACTTTGGAGTAAATGTAGTAATATTATCTGATTCGGCTTTTGATAACATTGTTTCATCTGAAATAGGTTTTAAGATACATTTAGGATTAAGTTGGGATAATAATAATTCGAAATACACTCTATGAGTAATGGAAAAATTTCTTGAAAGCTCATGAAATTAGACCTTTAAATTATTTTGAATATTAGGAAGATGAATATCTGATAATAAAGTATCTATAATCCAGGGTTCCTCTAAGTCTATTAAATAATTTGGACAACAATTAAAATATATGGGACCATAGCAAATGTTCATTTGAATCATAGCTAATAATGAATCTTTGTGACATGAATATAGGGCAATCTAAGCCTGAAGCCGTTAAAGGTTGGAGTGCAATCTGAGTCATGGCAAAACGAATATATCTAGAATTCTTTTTGTATTTTTCAATTGCAATTTCGGAAAATAAGTTAACATCTTCTAATCGAAATGTTTCTTCACGATCTTTCATTGATAGAGCAACATCGAAATTAAACTTACCATGTCTACCTTTTGTTTTCGAATTTTCCAATTTGAAAAAGATTCTTGACAACTAACTCCCTTGCTATTAACCGCATTAGAGTTCTTCACACCACCTAAACTAAGACGATTGCTAAACTATGAGGTCATCTGAGTTGCGTTTGAACACTTAGTTAAGAGTTATGCATATTCTACTGAGACCACTAGGACCACCTAGCACACGGCTAATCAACGGACTCACCTGGGCTAACTAATAGCTGAGCAACGATAGTAACAGCTAGACATTAACTAAGTACACAAACTGGGCTCTGATACCAATCTAGGCCAGGATCGACCTAGGGGGTATGGGTAAGGGTCTAAATGTGGGAAGAATTTGAAGGCGGCAGAGTGTCAAATTGATATATGTAAAGTGTAATTTTGAATTGATAATTTGAAAGAATAAACGAGCGGATAAAAACTTGCTTTTATTTGAACAAAACTTTGTACAAGGATTGAATTGAAGCTCTTTGTAATGGAGTACAAAGGAGTGGAGAATGCTTGAAAGGGTTTGAGGGGATGGAGCATTATAAGAGTGAGTATGAGTGTGGGAATTAGGCTGTGTGAAAATTTTTATCGTGTGAACTTTGAAATGTTTGATACAACACTAAAGAGTTCCTGTTTATAGAATACAATATGAAAATAATTGTTGACACATGAACGGTAAGGATTCAATGATAAAAATTAAATCTTGATCTCGATAATGTCTATCGACAATCCTGGAGACAGTCTTGAATTATTGCTACTTCTTTTTGAACTTGGACTGCAACCACATTAAAAGTGAAACAATATTGTGCAATGATGGACTTTGGACTGATCATGAATTATTGTTCTTATGGGTCATGCTGATGTTGACATGTTGAATAATTTATTTTGATGAGTCATAGTGATATCTTGATGAGCTGTCTTGAATAGTGACTTGCATTATTGCCATGAGCAACAATTTTCTTTGATGAACATATATGAATAGTGATTTTGACACGTTGACTACCAACCTTGCATAATTACAATCCGTTGATTGCTTTGATGATTGCTATATGCTTATCAAAGGCAATTATGGTCAAGGGAATTATGCATGTCTACTACTCAAGACAGCTCATCAGGATATCAACATAAGTTATCAAAATAAATTATTCAACATGTTAACATTATCATGACCCATCAAAACAATATTGCCCACCAATTGAAGAAAGGAACATAAACTTTATGTCTTTCCATGAATGAATAATGCTCTTATCTCATGAATGATTGAGCATTTAGATCAAAGTGTGAAAGAAACCATTCTCTTTTAACCTAATTCTATATTGAATGGAATTTTTGTCTTAAATAATATTTACTGATTTCAAATGGCTTTGAAATAACATTGATTAAAGAAAATCATGGAGGTTACGTAGTTGAATATGTTGGTGAACCAATTGAAGAAGAAGCTTTATTTGTTGGCTCAGCGATTGGAGCTTTATAATAAATTTTTTGAAAGTTTTCTACTTGGTTATCTTTTAAATAATCATAATTAGAAGACTTAGAAGGCATGGAATATGAAGACCAAAAAAGTTTAACATTTTTAGAAAATCTTGAAGATGAACCTTTTTCTCGACTTGAATTAAGTCTTTTTAATACTCTACCATCGGGCTTTTCTATTATTTATTGAATATTTATTTAGAAATATTTCTTGGTGGTCTAGTAGTTTGAATAATAAATTCTTCAGGAATAGTAATTTTATTCTATTTTAATAACTTTCGAGTAAAAGTAGTAACATTATCTGATTTGGCTTTTAATACCATTGTTTCATCTAAACTAGGTTCCAAAATGCATTTAGGATCATGTTACACTCTATAGGTAATAGCGAAATTTCTTGAAAGCTCACAAAACTAGACCTTTAAATTATTTCGAATGTTTAGAAAATGAATATCTAATGATATAGTATCTATAATCCAAGGGTCATTTCAGTCTACTAAATAATTTGGACAATAATTAAAATATATGGGACCATAGCAAATGCTCGTTTTAATCATTGCTAATAATGAATCTTTGCGACGTATTAATCTATTGTCTCTAAAGACTGTGAATATAGGGCAATCTAACCCTAATGTTGTTAGGGTTGGAGTGCCACCTGAGTCACACCAAAATGAATATATCTATATTTCTTTTTGTATTTTTCAATAGCAACTTTAGAATGCAAGTTAATGGTCTGAAATACTTCTTCTAAACCAAATGTTTCTTCACTATCTTTCTTTGATAGAGCAACGTCGAAATTAAACTTACCATTTCTACCTCTTGTCTAGGAATTTTCCAATTTGAAAAATAATCTTCACAACTAACTCCTTTACTGTTAACCACATTGCTAATAATGAATCTTTGCGACGTATTAATCTATTGTTTCTAAAGACTGTGAATATAGGGCAACCTAACCCTAATGTTGTTAAAGGTTGGAGTGCCACCTGGGTCACATCAAAACGAATATATCTATATTTCTTTTTGTATTTTTCAATAGCAACGTTGGAATGTAAGTTCAAGGTCTGAAATACTTCTTCTAAACAAAATTTTAGGAATTTTCCAATTTGAAGAATAATCTTGAAAATTAACTCCCTTGTTATTAACCACATTAGACTTCTTCATACTGCATAAACTAGGACTTCTTTGCACACAATTAATCAACAGACTTACCTGGGCTGACCAATAGCTGACCAACGATAGCAACAGCCAGACAATAACAAAATATGCAAACTCAGCTCTAATACCAATCGAGGGTAGGATCCACCCAGGCGGGTATGGGCAAGCGTCTAAATGTGGGATTAATTTAAAGGTGGCAGAGTGTAATTTTGAATTGATAATTTAGACGAATAAACGAGTGAATGAAAACTTACTTTTATTTGAATAAAGCTTTGTACAAGGATTGAATTGAGGCTTTTGGTAATGAAGTACAAAGGTGTGGAGAAAGCTTGAGAGGGTTTGAGGCGATGCAGGACTACAAGGGCGAGTGTGAGTGTGTGAATTAGGCTGTATGAAATTTTTTGCCATGTGAATTTTGCTATGTTTGATACAACGGTAAGGAGTTCGTATTTATAAAATGCAATATGGAAACAATTGTTGAAACGTGAATGGTAAAGATTCAATGATAAAAATTGAATCTTGATCATGATAATGTCTGCCGATAATCTTGGAGACAATAATGAATTATTGCTGCTTCTTTTTGAACTTGGACTGCAACCACGTCAAAAGTGAAACCATATTGCGCAATAATGGATTTTTGACTGATCTTGAATTATCGTTCTGATGGGTCATGCTGATGCTGACATGTTGAATACTTTATTTTGATGAGTCATAGCGATATCTTGATGAGCTGCCTTGAATAATGACCCTGCATTATTGCCTTGAGCAATAATTGCCTTTGATGAGCATATGTGAATAGTGATTTTGACACGTTAACCTATAACCTTGCATAATTACAATCCTTTGATTGCTTTGATGATTCTTATATGCTCGTCAAAGGCAATTATGGTCAACAGAACTCTACAGGTTCACTATCTAAGACAGCTCATCAAGATATCAATGTAACTCATCAAAACAAATTAATCAATATGTCGACATCAGCATGACCTATCAGAGCAGTATCGCTCACCAATTGAAGAAAGGAATGTTAACTTTATATCTTTACATGAATGAATAACACCCTTGCCTTTTGAATGATTGAGCATTCAGATCAAAGTGTAAAAGAAACCATTCTCTTTTGACCTAATTCTCTCATGAATTAAAATTTTGTCTTAAATAATCTTTGCTGATCTCAAATGGCTTTGAAATAACATTGATTGAAGAAAATATTAGAGGTTGCATAGTTAAAAATGTTGGTGAACCAAATGAAGAAGAAGATTCATCTATTGGCTCAGCGATTGGACCTTTACTAATAAGTTTTTTGATATTCTTCTACCTGGTTCTCTTTTAAATAATCATTATTGGAAGATGTAGAAGGCATTTAATGTGAAGATCGAGGAAGTTTAACATTTTCAGAAAATTTTAAAGATGAACCTTTTTCTCGGCTTGAATTAAGTCTTATGAATACACTATGGTCGGGCTCTTCTATTATTTGTTGAACATCTTTTGAGCAATATTTCTTGGTTGCCTAGTATTTTGAATAATAAATTCTTAAGTAACAGTAATTTCATTCCATTTTAATAACTTTGGAGTAAAAATAGTAACATTATCGGATTCGACTTTTAGTAACATTGTTTCTTCTAAACTAGATTTTAATACACATTTACGATTAAGTTGAGATGATAATAATTTGAAATGCACTCTATAAGTAATGGCAAAATTTCTTGAACGATCACGAAATTGGACCTTTAAATTATTTTGAATATTAGGAAGATGAATATCTAATGATAAAGTATCGATAATCCAAGGGTCATTTAAGTCTGCTGAATAATTTCGACAACATTTACAATATATGGGACCATATCAAATGTTCCTTTGAA
This sequence comes from Carnegiea gigantea, assembly GCA_029747015.1. Lineage (NCBI taxonomy): Eukaryota > Viridiplantae > Streptophyta > Magnoliopsida > Caryophyllales > Cactaceae > Carnegiea > Carnegiea gigantea. The sequence continues at coordinate 217,519 of JAKOGI010000303.1, read as the reverse complement.
TCATTGCAAATAATGAATCTTTGTGACGTACCAATCTGTCTCTAAAGGGCGTGAATATAGGGCAGTCTAACCTTGATGTTGTTAAAGGTTGGACTGCAATCTGAGTCACACCTAAACAAATATATCTATAATTCTTTTTGTATTTTTTAATAGCAATTTTAGAAAGCAAGTTAATGGTTTGAAATTCTTCATCTAAACTAAATGTTTATTCACGATCTTTCTTTAATAGAGTAACATCGATATTAAACCTAGCATTTTTAACTTTTGTTTAGAAATTTTCCAATTTGAAAAATAATCTTGACAACAAACTCCCTTGCTATCAACCGCATTAGACTTCTTCACACTACCTAAACTAAGACGATTACTAAACCAAGGGATCATCTTTGTTACATTTGAACACCTAGCTAAGATTCGTGTACATTCTGCCAAGACCAATGGGACTACCCCATTGGCACCACCAAACAGATGGTTGATCAACGCGCTTACCTGGGCTGACCAATAGCTGGCCAATGATAACAATGGCTACACATTAACTAAATACGCAACTCGGCTCTGATACCAATTCGAAGGCGGCACAGTGTTAAATTGATTCATGTAAAGTGTTATTTTGAATTCATAATTTGAAGAATAAACGAGCGAATGAAAACTTACTTTTATTTGAATAAAATTTTGTACAAGTATTGAATTGAGGCTCTTAGTAATGGAGTACAAATGAGTGGAGAAAGCTTGAGAGGGTTTGAGGGGATGGAGGATTACAAGAGTGAGTGTGAGTGTCTGAATTAGGCTGTATGAAATTTTTTACCGTGTGAATTTTACAGTGTTCGATACAATGCTAGGGAGTTCCTATTTATAAAATACAATATGGAAGTAATTGTTGACACGTGAATAGTAAAGATTCAGTGATGAAAATCGAATCTTGATCTTGATAATATCTACTGACAATCTTGGAGATAATCTTGAATTATTGCTACTTCTTTTTAAACTTGGACTGCAACCACGTCAAAAGTGAAACAGTATTACGCAATAATGGACTTTGGACTGATCTTGAATTATTATTTTGATGGATCATGCTGATGCTGACATGTTAAATAATCCATTTTGATGAGTCATAGTGATATCCTGATGAGCTGTCTTGAATAGTGACCTGCATTATTGCCTTGAGCAGTAATTTCCTTTAATGAGCATATATGAATAGTGATTTTGACACGTTGATTAGCAAACACTACCACAAGCGTACGGGTATTCGTAGTATAGATAAAGATATCGTTCCTCAAGGACTAAAGTAATCTATCGAGCCTAGTCTTGCCAGAATATGCTAAGCAAAACTCAATTTCAAGTGGATTTGATTAACTGCCGCAAATAAACTTGTTTAAATCAATCATAGAAAAACGTCTAGGAACTTTTCCAGTTATAGAAGGGAGTTGGATCTGAATGAATAAACATATGCTATTCTCTAATTGGTTAATTCCGAGGAAATGTAATCTTGTCAGGAAACTTGATCTATTCTTTCTAAATCAATCAAATTTGCCTAAACCAAGGAAACTTCATTCTTTCAAACTAATTTAACTTAATCCAAGTTTAATATTTTTGATTAGTTACTAGCCCTCCTAACATATAATTGTCTCTTTCAAGACGAAGTTATGCTATGTCTAATCAAGCAGTTGAACAACCAAATGTCGTCTTTCAAATGTTTACTCGATTGTTTCAAATGTGCAGGTAAATTTGGAGAAAAAATTAACTCACAACATGTCAAACACTTGATTGAACGAAATTAAACCAATCATGAAAATAAGCATAATTATATAAATTAAAACATGTATAAAAAACAATTCCAAAAACTACTAAATTCCTAGACTAAGAAAACTACTCGGACATGATTAAAGATCAACTAACCAAAAAGATCGATGAAATCTTGAGCAGAAGGGGCTCGACTGAGATGCCTTCACCAAGGGCTTAGAACTGCCTTAGAATCGAACTCTCTCACTCAAAAACTCACTCAAAACTAAACTAATTAAGAACAAAATTAGAGAGAAAACTAATCTAAACTAAACTACTTGCTTTGCTTTGCTTTGGAAATGAGTTGTGTGTGCTTTGGATGCATCAGAATGTCTCTATTTATAAAGGACTTCGATTGATCTCAGCCATGCAGCGGAGGGAAAACGAAGAGGCAACAGTTACAGGCATACTACGGTCCGTGGGCTCCACCATGAGCTAATCGTAGTCTTTGCCGGATCTAGAATTTTGCTCTTTCTTTTCTCTCCGGTCGTGGCAACTTATGGATGACCGTGGGGGAGTTCAAAACATAGCCCTTGAAGGGCAAATTCTAGGTAAAAAGACTAAAAATCCTACAAAACACATAAAACAACCATACCCAAGCATAAATCGAGAATAAGAGAGTAAATGACATCATTAAGCACAAAATTCTCCTGAAAATGAGGTAAAATAGCCCTAGAAAGATGTGCATATAAAGCACTTATGAAACTCCCCCTGCTTAAACTGTTGCTTGTCCTCAAGCAATGCAAGGATTAAATATATACACAGCCTCCTCAGGATAGACATAGATAACATTCAAATGGCAAGGATGATCCAAAAGTAGCGTGAAAAGATGGAAAAGTATCATTAACGAAAAGAATAGGGTATGAAATTTCAAAAGAGTTTTATAGACCATAATGCAAAACTTGAACTAATCGTCCTCCAAATTGTCAATTACAATCATTTTAGCATGTGAAACGAGTAAAACTAGCAAGGTCGGTAGAACCTCACTATAGTTTTGTGGCACTCAGCACTCATGTGTTTTAACGATGTATATATATAAAGGTTCTCTCAATTCTCATTCCTTTGACACAAATCTACCATAAGCTTGACAACATTCTCAAATTTGCCACCACTAAAATGCAAATACATTAAACAATCATGAGGACTTTCACAGGGATGTAACGGGGCTTAGGGTAAATGGAAGAGGAGAACAAATATTTTTGAGAAATGAGGAGCTCAAAGCCATAGACTAAGAGTTTAAACAATTCCGATGTATCATACTACATCCTCCTCGAACCATATCAATAAAATAAATCCCAAAATCAAAAGAGATAGAGTCAAAAATCACAAATATCTTTCATTCCTACTAAGGCTAATCACTTTCTTCGAAATTTTTCTTTCTTCTCTTTTTTTTCTTTTATCTCTTTTTTTTCTTTGTTCTTTTTAATTTCTTTCAAAGAGGAATAGCCAAGGGAATTCCACAACGAACTTTAAAATCGAACCCTTCTCTAAACTTTACATAATAAAACAAAGGATTTATCAAATGTTTGCATCCTTGCACCAAACAGCCAAAATTCACTAAAAAGAATAACAATCCACCTTGCAAACGCCCTATCAAACTTGATGCAAAAGAATGTAATGCTCCTCTACTGTTAGCTTAAGGGTAAGACAAGTATTTGGCCATGGGCTAAAAGTAGGATGTTTAAAAAAAAAAAAAAAAAGCGGTTACAGGCTCAAAGGGGCTAACAATGGATACAATACATAACAAGGGTGTCGATTTGGCCGTGGGTTTCAAATAAATTAAAGAAAGAAAAATGCCTCAATCATATTGCCTAAATACATATGCAAAATGTGGTCTTGAATGAGAATCATGACAAGTTCTAGAGAAGTGATGTCAAGAAAGAATCACACATGAAAGAAAATATGAGACTAATAATGATGAATAGTCTCTAAAGGCTCAAAGTCTCACGAGACATCTACCATAGTCAAAACTAGCTCATTAGCACACATGGCAGAATTTCATGTAAAGACTCATGGGAAAAATCAATTCGCATTCAACAGATGGTCAAAACATAGAATTCAGTTTGGCAATTCATTCACAAACTTTTATGCACAATTTAGGCAAATCAAAGGATCAAACTAACCAAAAAAAGCTAACAAATCTATAAAGATCATCATGTGAGGATTTTTATGTTTTTTATGGTTTTTTTTTGAGTTTTTTTTCAAAATGCATGCATGCTCCTACAAACAATGCAAACTAAAATACGAAAGAAACCAACAAAAGAAAGAAACTAAAATGCAACCTAGAAGAAAACTAAATGCACTACTAAAAACAAAACAAAAATAAAAACTACCAAAACTACCACTAAAAATATATACAAAGCAAAAACAAATAAACACACGCCAAACAAAAACCCAAAAAAAAAAAAAAAAACAGGCATCAGATGCCAAATGTAATAGCTAACTCCCCCATGCTTGAATCACACATTGCCCTCAATATGGGCACATCATAAGGGGGAAGGGGGGAAGCAGAAATCAGAATCAGAGAGAAGGAGGTGGAGGAGGATGGGGTGGTTGTCCATATGAGATATGCCAATCTCGCCAGGTCTCTAGACATGCCCTATTGTCTTGAAAATATTGGGACTTGGAGGTAAGCAACCCACGAAGCTCATCATGGCGCTCTAGGACAAAGTCCCGAAGAGCGGTGCTCTCTAAAGCAACAAAGGCACAGAGGAAAACGTAGTCCTCTTGAATGGACCTAAGGGTGTCTTGAATATCCGAATAGTCAGGTGGGGGCGGTTAAGATGAAGAACTAGGGCTTGCTTGACTATAGTGAGGGTCGGGTTGGTGGGATATGGGTCGAACAACCTCATCATCACTAGGCACCTAGTAAAGGTTACCTCGGTGAAGCAAAGTAGTACGATCTACATTGGGAAGCAGCAAGAGCCGATCCCTAAGGTAAATCCAACATAAATGGCCAGCCTTAACTATGCAAAAGTTCATAATCTTAAAAGCAGCTTGGCCAAGCTACTCAGGCCCAGAAACTCTATCCTTGGCATTGGGCTCAACACCCAAGAATCTAGCTATAGTAGTAATTATTCCACCAATGACTATCCTACCTTTAGTGCTCACAGTAGCACTATGCAGTTACCTAGCTAAAAATGAACCAGGATCAAATTGAACACCATCTAGCATAAAAGACAAGAAGTACAACTCAGAAAACCTCGGGACATTTAGACTGTGGACTCGGGTAAACAAAGAACAAGCAAGGATATGCTGAGCTACTCTAACACAGGGGTTCGTAATATGCATGCATTTTGATGAATTGGTATTGTACCTAACACTCTCTGAATGTTCACCCCAAAATGCATTCGAGTTGAATTTACGGGGGACTTGGTAGTGCGATAAGTCTATACTGGGGGGAAAACCAAAAATACTATTGAAGGTACCTAAGTTCAGTTCATACAACTGTCCCTACAAATAAAATGATATATATCCAACTTGACATTGAGGGCCTATAATGACTTTAACATGGAGAGTACTTAAAAATTCTAAACTCAGGTCCCTATATGTATGCTCTTTATGTTCTAAAAAATGGCTCATACCACCTCTAGCAAACAACCAATGAATATCATCCAATATTCCCAATTGAGCCAACAAATTCTCATCATAGTATCTAGGTGCTACTACTACGCGTTCATTCAAACAGTTATACCTAGCAATATGATCAGGATGAGTCAAACAAAGAGGGTGAAGAATGTTACCTCTAACACACGCATTGGTTGACGTTCTAGATGTTCTTTGAGGTTGGGGTGGTGCTTGACTTGATGAACCAACCTCCTTGGTACTCCTCTGCCTTTTGTTGGGTGCCATGGCTACAAAACTTAACCAAAACTAAAGCTAAAACTAAAAGTAAGAACTAAAACCTAGAAAAGTAAAGAAAATAACTGAAAATGTGAAGAATTAGAGAGAGAAAAGGGTGGGTATGGCGGATGAATGAGGGTGAGATGAATTTTGAAGAAGAAGAAAAGAAGAGATGAAATTTGTGGATGAAATGGGGAGATTAAGTGAAAAGAAGGAATTTGGTGTGAAAATGAAGAAAAACGGAGAAGATTTGAGGGAGATCGGCCCGTAGCAAGCCACCACGAACCATGGGGCTCACCACGGACGGTCCGTGGTGTCTACTACTACTCTTTTTTTTTTTTAAATTTTCTTTCAGGGTTAGCACCCATGGTCATATTACTGGTTTTCCTGACCGCGATGCCAACATTTTTATTCGTATATGTATATTTTTTTTTCTCTCTTTTTTTCTTTTTTTTTCCTCTATAACAACAAAAATAAAATTTCAAAAATCAAAAGTATAAAAAGGAAAGAGAAAGAAAGCTTGGGTTGCCTCCCAAGAAGCATTCTTTTAAGGTTAAGAGCTTGACCCCTGTTCAAGGCCTGGTCTGGATCACCTTTATCATGAACCACAAAATTGAACCTCTATAGTTGAAGGTACCATCTTAGAAATTCTGGTTGTAGGTTATAACGTGGTGCCATAATGCACCACCCACATACAAAACAAACCGCTCTCTTGGCCCATCAGATGGGCTGCCGTCTACTTGCTCAATCCTTATATCAAAATCGACATTGAAACCTTCTTATTGGGGCATAGAGTGAATAACTCGTGTAAACCTGCAATACTCACTTAGCGAAGAATCATTGGAGACAGGGGCCTCAACCTCGGGTTTGTTAGGTGGCATAGGAGCAGAAAATTCCACCCTAACATACCCTTGGTCAGGGTCCTCATATGAAATCCATTCAGAATCGGGAGGATCTTCATCATGCAAGACATCCTCTATGTGATACTAAGGGAAAAGGGGTACTGCATCTAATATAAAAGAATGAGGAGAAACTGCATCCTCCTTCCTATGACTAAACACAGCAAACCTCCCCTTTACCTTAAAAGAAATACGGCCCTCTCTCACATCAATATGGTAACCAGCTGCCACCAAAATGGGCCTACCTAAGATAATTTGGGCATCATCATTTTTAGGCATATCGACTACAATAAAGTCTTCTAACAAACAAGTGTCTCCTATATTGACAGGAACATCTTCCAACCTACCTATGGGCTATGTTACAGAACCATCATCCAACTGTAGTGAAAAGGGGCGGCTGGTAATTATTCTCGGTGTAGCTTATGAAACAAAGAGTAAGGCATTATGCTAACACTTGCACCTAAATCGCATAGCCCTCTTTCAATCTCTACCTTTCCTACAATGCATAGTTATCTTAGGGGGAAAATGGTGTGGATCTGAATAAAGTCATTTTCTACAAACATGGCAGTGTTGCTACCATAGTTGCTCTCTTTACTACCAGCCATAGTTATCTTTGTACCGTCTTCCTCTGGAATTCCTCAGAGCCAGTTAAGTCCTCTTCATCCTCTTTCATAGTGACATAGTATAATGCTCATGAGGGTTGGGTTCAGGTTTATTAGGAAGTCTATTTGAGGGTGCAGATGAAAAAGCAGCTTTCTAGGCAATCTGGGTCTCTAACTTCCTATTATGAGTTGTAAGCACATCAACCTTAGAGGCTAATTACCTTATGTACTCATCTCGTTTTTGTTGTGCCATAAGCAAGTTTTGCATCATTAACTCTAAATTTGATTTTAGGGCATCTAAGAAGGGAATGGGGGTCTTTAAAAACCAGGCGGTACTCTAGCATTCATGGGGGGCATATTCATAGGGTTTGAATTCGACCTATAAGAGGGATTCGGGTGATTCTTCCAACCTAAATTATAGGTATTAGAGTAAGAGTCATTGGTCGATCTCGAGTTGAAATTTTGAATATAATTAACTTCATAAGCACACTAGGAAAAAGGGCTCCCAAAGGGACAGTGCAAAGATGTATGCTCCATTGAACCACAAATCTCACAAGGGGACAAGGCACTAGAGTTTACATCATTAACATTCAGTTGGTCCAATATTTTAGTCATAAGATCTACTTTAGCAAAAAATAAAGCAAAAGCATCAACTTCAAGCTTACCTCCAACCTGCCTGGGTTAGGCTCGTTCAGATGACCATTGAATGTTACTAAGCGTCATCTCCTCAATAAGGTTAATAGGCTTCATCCTCACCCTTGCTTATCAGAGTTCCTCCTGCCGCCACATCAATAGTGGACCTCACAGGTTGGGTCATACCATTATAAAAGGCCTGGATAATCAGCAAGTGCTGAAGACCCTAATGGGGCCACAAATGCAGTAAATCTTTAAAATATTCCCAAGCTTCATAGAGCGTCTCATCCTCTTTTTGCAGAAAGTTAGTGATTTGATTTCTCATGCTCGTTGTCTTGCTTGGAGGGAAGAGTTTGGCGAGGAAAGCTCCTGTCAACTCATTCCAAGTTGTTATGCAACCAATCGATAAAGAGTGCAACCAAGCTCTCGCTTTATCCCTCAATGAGAAAGGAAATAAGCTTAGGCGAATCGCATCACTAGAGACTCCGTTTAACTTTAGCGTATTGCACACCTCTAAAAATACCGGGAGGTGTAGGTTCAAATCTTCCAAAGGAGTTCCGCCGAATTAAGATTGTTGTACCATGGAAATAAGTTCTAGCTTGAGTTTGAAGTTGTTGGCATCCACAACAGGCCGAACTATGCTTGAGGCTGTCCCTCGGACTCTAGGAGTAATGAAATCACGAAGGGTCCTTCTTTCTTCATCCGTGATGCTTGAATTCCTTCTGGCCTCGTTCCTTTGTTCTCCGATCCTTTGCTTTTTCCTCCTGAAGCGAAAAGTCCACTCAATTTTTGGATCGGGCTCGTGCAAAATAAAACTTCGAATAAATTAGGAAAAATTCTTGCAAGCACTTTCACCAACAATACAAAGCACAATTAAACAGGAAAAAGAAAAAATAACAAGAAAATAAAACAAAGCAATACAATAAAAGTGCTTAGTCACGTTCTTAAGATACTACTCAATAGTTAACAATTTAGTCCCTGACAATTGTGCCAAAAACTTGATCAACACTATCGCAAATGCATGAGTGTCTATACTATAGATAAAGATATCATTCCTCAGGGACTAAAGTAATCTATCGAGCCTAGTCTTGTCAGAATATGCTAAGCAAAACTCAATTGCAAGTGGATTTGATTAACTACTACAAATAAATTTGTTTGAATCAATAAGAGAAAAACATCCAGGAATTTTCGCAGTTATGGAAGAGAATTGAATCAGAATGAACAAACATGTGCTATTCTCTATTTGGTTAATTCTAAGGAATTGTAATCTTGTCAAAAAACTTGATCTATTCTTTCGAAATCAATCAAACTTTCCTAAACCAAGCAAACTTCGTTCTTTCAAACCAATTTGACTTAATCCAAGTTTAATATTTTTGATTACTTACTAGCCCTCCTAACATATAAATCTCTCTTTCGAGACGAAGTTATGCTATATCTAATAAAACATTCTAACAACCAAATGTCGTCTTTCGAATGTACACTCGATTGTTTCAAATGCGCAAGTAAATTTTGGCAAAAATTCAACTCACAACATTTCAAACACCTGATAGAACGAAATTTAACCAATCACGAAAATAAGCACAATTGAATAAATTAAAACATGATCCAATAACAATTCTAAAAACTACTAAATTCTTAGACTAAGAAAACTACTCGAACATGATTAAAGATAAACTAACCAAAAAGATCGGTGAAGTATTGAGCGGAAGGGACTCGACTAAGATGGCCTTCACCATTGTCTTGGAACCGCCTCAAAATCAAACTCTCTCACTCAAAAACTTGCTCAAATTAAACTAAGAACAAAATTAGAGAGAAAACTAATCCAAACTAAACTACTTGATTTGCTTTGCTTTAGAAATGATTTGAGTGTGCTTTGGAATGTTGCAGAATGTCTCCATTTATAGAGGACTTTGATTAATCTCAGCCACGCAATGGAGGGAAAATAAAGAGGCAACAGTCACATGCACACCACGGTCCGTGGGCTCCACCACAAGTTGATCATGATCTGTGCTGGATCTGGAATTTTTGATCTTTCTTTGCTCTATGGTCATGGCAACTCATGGGTGACCGTGGGGGAGTCAAAACACAGCCATTGAAGGGCAAATTTTCTGGGTAAAAAGACTAAAAATCCTGCAAAACAAATAAAACAACTATACTCAAACATAAATCAGAATAGGAGAGTAAATAACATCATTAAGCACAAAATTCTACTAAAAATAAGGCAACAGTGCCCTAAAAAGATGTATGTATAAAGGACTTATCAGTAATTGCCATCCGTTGATTTCTTTGATGATTGCCATATGCATCAAAGGCAATTATGGTCAAGGAAATTATACAAGTTCACTATTCAAGATAGCTCATCAGGATACCAATGTAACTCATCAAAAAAAATTATTCAACATGTCAACATCAGCATGACCCATCAGAACAATATTGCCCACTAATTGAATTAAGGAACATTAACTTCATTTGTTGGACATTTTTTTGAGCAATATTTCTTGGTGGCCTAGTATTTTGAATAACAAATTCTTGAGAAATTGTAATTTCATTCCTTTTTAATAACTTTGGAGTAAATGTAGTAACATTATCTGATTCGGCTTTTAGTAGCAATATTTCCTCTAAACCAGGTTTTAATATATATTTAGGATTAAGTTGGGATGATAATAATTTGAAATCCACTCTATAAGCAATGGAAAATTTTCTTGAAAGCTCACGAAATTAGACTTTTAAATTATTCTGAATATTAGGAAGATGAACATCTGATAATAAAGTATCTATAATCCGAGGGTCCTTTGAGTCTATTGAATAATTTGGATAACAATTAAAATATATGGGACCATAGCAAATGTTTGTTTGAACCATAACTAATAATGAATCTTTGTGATATATTAATCTATTGTCTGCAAAGGGCATGAATATAGGGCAATCTAACCCTGATGTTGTTAAAGGTTGGAGTGCAACCTAATTCCTCCCAAAACGAATATATCTATTTTTCTTTTTGTATTTTTCGATTACAATTTTAGAAAGCAAGTTCAATGTTTGAAATTCTTAATCTAAACTAAATGTTTCTTCACGATCTTTCATTGATAGAGTAACATCAATATTAAACCTACCATTTCTACCTTCTGTTTAGGAATTTTTCAATTGAAAAAATAATGTTGACAACTAACTCCCTTGCTATTAACCGCATTACACTTCTTCACAGTACCTAAACTAAGACGATTGCTAAACCAAGAGGTCATGTGAGTAATGTTTGAACACTTAGCTGAGAGCCATGTACGTTCTACCTAGACCACTGGGACCACCCCGTCGGGAGCACCTAACACACGTTTGATCAATGGACTTACCAGGGCTGACCAATAGCTAACCAACGATAGCAACAGCTAGACACTAAATAAATATGCAACTGACACTAATACCAATCGAGGCCAGGATTGACCTGGGCGGGTGTGGGTAAGGGTCTAAATGTGGGATTAATTTGAAGCTCGCAGAGTGACAAATTGATTTATGTAAAGTGTAATTTTAAATTGACAATTTAAACGAATAAATGAGCGAATAAAAACCTACTTTTATTTGAATAAAACTTTGTATAAGGATTGAATTGAGGCTCTTGGTAATGCAGTACAAAGGAGTGGAGAATGCTTGAGATGGTTTGAGGGGATGGAGCATTGCAAGAGTGAGTGTGAATGTGGGAATTAGGCTGCATGAAATGTTTTGTCGTGTGAATTTTACAATGTTTAATACAATGCTAAGGAGTTCCTATTTATAGAATGTAATATGGAAATAATTGTTGACACATGAAAGGTAAAGATTCAACGATAAAAATTGAATCTTGATCTTGATAATGTCTACCGACAATCTTGAAGAGAATCTTGAATTATTGCTACTTCTTTTTGAACTTGGACTGCAACCACGTCAAAAATGAAACACTATTGTGCAATAATGGACTTTGGACTGATGATGAATTATTGTTCTGATGGGTCATGCTAATGCTGACATGTTGAATAATGTATTTTGAAGAGTCATAGTTAAATCCTGATGAGCTGTCTTGAATATTGACTTGCATTATTGCCTTGAGCAACAACTTCCTTTGATGAACATATGTGAATAGTGATTTTGACATGTTGACTACCAACCTTGCATAATTGCAATCTGTTGATTGCTTTGATGATTGCTACATGCTCTTCAAAGGCAATTATGGTCAAGGAAATTATGCAGGCTCACTATTCAAGGAAGCTCATTAGGATATCAACGTAACTCATCAAACAAATTACTTAACATGTCAACATCAGCATGACCCATCAATGCAATATTGCCCACCAATTAAAGAAAGGAACATTAACTTCATATTTTTCCATGAATGAACACCACTCTTGTCTTATGAATGATTGAGCATTTAGATCAAAGTGTGGAGGAAACTATGCTCTTTTGACCTAATTCTCTATTGAAGTGAATTTTGTCTTAAATGATCTTTACTGATTTCAAATGGCTTTGAAATAACATTGATTGGAGAAACTCTTAGAGGTTGCGTAGTTGAATCTGATGGTGAACTAATTGAAGAAGAAGCTTTATTTATTGGCTCAGTGATTGGAGCTTTATAATAAATTTTTTGAGAATTTTCTACTTGGTTATCTTTTAAATAACCATAATTAGAAGACTTAGAAGGCATGGAATATGAAAATCCAGGAAGTTTAATATTTTCAAAAAATCTTGAAGATGAACCTTTTTCTCGACTTGAATTAAATCTTGTTAATACTTTACCATCGGCCTCTTCTATTATTTATTGAACATTTATTTGAGAAATATTTCTTGGTCACCTAATATTTTGAATAATAAATCCTTTAGGAATAGTAATTTCATTCCATTTTAATAGGTTTCGAGTAAAAGTAGTAACATTATCTGATTCGGCTTTTAATACCATTGTTTCATCTAAACTAGGTTCTAAAATACTTTTAGGATCATGTTGGGATGATAATAATTTGAAATACACCCGATAAGTAATAGCAAAATTTCTTAAAAGCTTAAAATTTCTTAAAAGCTCACAAAATCGGACCTTTAAATTCTTTTGAATATTTAGAAAATGATTATCTAATAATAAAGTATCTATAATCCAAGGGTCACTTAAGTCTATAAAATAATTTGGATGACAACTAAAATATATGGGACCATAGCAAATGCAAGTTTTAATCATTGCTAGTAATGAATGTTTGCGACGTCTTAATCTATTGTCTCTAAAGACCGTAAATATAGGGCAATCTAACCCTAATGTTGTTAAAGGTTGGAGTACCACCTGAGTCATACCAAGACAAATATATCTATATTTCTTTTTGTATTTTTTAATAGCAACTTTAGAATGTAAGTTAACAATCTTAAATACTTCTTCTAAACTAAATGTTTCTTCACTATCTTTCATTGATAGAGCAATATTGAAATTAAACTAACCATTTCTACCTTTTGTTTTGGAATTTTTTAATTTGAAAAATAATCTTGACAACTAACTCCCTTGCTATTAACCACATTAGACTTCCTCACACTGCCTAAACTAAGACTTCTTTACACCCGGTTGATCAACGGACTTACCTGTACTGACCAATAGTTGACCACTGTTAGCAACGGCTAGACACTAACTAAATATGCAAACTCAGCTCTGATATTGAGGGTAGGATCGACATCGACGGGCATGGGTAAGAGTCTAAATGTGGGATTAATGCGAAGGTGGTAGAGCGTCAAATTGATTTATGTAAAGTGTAATTTTGAATTGATAATTTAAACGAATAAACAAACGAATAAAAACTTACTTTTATTTGAATAAAGCTTTGTACAAGGATTGAATATAGGCTGTTCGTAATAAAGTACAAAGGAGTGGAGAAAGCTTGAGACGGTTTGAGGGGATACAGGATTGCAAGAGCGAGTGTGAGTGTGTGAATTAGGCTCTATGAAATTTTTTGTCATGTGAATTTTGCAGTGTTTGATATAATGCTAAGGAGTTCTTATTTATAGAATACAATATAGAAATAATTGTTGACATGTGAATGGTAAGGATTCAATGATAAAAATTGAATCTTAATCATGATAATGTTTGCCGACAATCTTGGAGACAATAATGAATTATTACTGCTTCTTTTTGAACTTAGACTGCAACCATGTCAAAAGTGAAATAATATTACGCAATAATGGACTTTGGACTGATCTTGAATTATTATTCTGATGGGTGATGCTGATGCTGACATGTTGAATACTTTATTTTGATGAGTCATAGTGATATCCTAATGAGCTGTCTTGGATAGTGACCTTGCATTGTTGCCTTGAGCAATAATTGCCTTTGATAAGCATGTATGAACATTGATTTTGACATGTTGACTTGCAACCTTATATAATTGCAATCCTTTGATTGCTTTGATGATTCCTATAAGCTCATCAAACGCAATTATGGTTAAGGGAATTCTGCAGGTTCACTATTCAACGTAGCTCATCAAGATGTCAACGTAACTCATCAAAACAAATTAATCAACATGTCGACATCAGCGTGACCAATCAGAACACTATTGCTCACCCATTGAAAAAAGGAACATTAACTTTATATCTTTACATGAATCACCACTCTTGTCTTATGAATGATTGAGCATTCAGATCAAAGTGTGAAAGAAACTATTCTCTTTTGACCTAATTCACTATTGAATTAAAAATTTTCTTAAATAATCTTTACTGATTTCAAATGGCTTTGAAATAACATTTATTGAAGAAAATGTTGGAGGTTGTATAGTTAAACATGTTGGTGAACTAAATGAAGAAGAAACTTCATCTATGGGCTCAAAGATTGGAGCTTTATAATAAGTTTTTTGAGAATCTTCTACCTGGTCACCTTTTAAATAATCATAATTAGAAGACGTAGAAGGCATTTAATGTGAAGATCAAGGAAGTTTAACATTTTCAGAAAATTTTAAAGATGAATCTTTTTCTCGGCTCGAATTAAATCTTATTAATACTCTACCGTTGAGCTCTTTCATTATTCATTGAGCATCTTTTAAGCAATATTTCTTTTTGGCCTAGTATTATGAATAATAAGTTCTTGAGAAACAGTAATTTCATTCCATTTTAATAGCTTTGGAGTAAAAGTAGTAACATTATCTGATTCAGCTTTTAGTAACATTGTTTCTTCTAAACTAGGTTTTAATATACATTTAGGATTAAGTTAGGATGATAATAATTTGAAATACACTCTGTAAGTAATAGCAAAATTTCTTAAAAGCTCACGAAATTGGACCTTTAAATTATTTTGAATATTAGGAAGACGGACATCTAATAATAAAGTATCTATAATGCAAGGGTCATTTAAGTCTACTGAATAATTTAGACAACATTTATAATGTATGGGACCATATCAAATGTTTGTTTGAATCATTACAAATAATGAATCTTTGTGACGTATTAATCTATTGTCTCTAAAGGGCACGAATATACGGCAATCTAACCCTGATGTTGTTAAAGTTTGGAGTGCAATCTAAGTCACACCTAAACAAATATATCTATAATTCTTTTTGTATTTTTCAATAGCAAATTTAGAAAGCAAGTTAAAGGTTTGAAATTCTTCATCTAAACTAAATGTTTCTTCATGATCTTTCATTGATAGAGTAACATCGATATTAAACCTACCATTTCTACGTTTTGTTTAGGAATTTTTCAATTTGAAAAATAATGTTGACAACTAACTCCCTTGCTATTAACTACATTACACTTCTTTGCAGTACCTAAACTAAGACGATCGCTAAGCCAAGAGGTCATCTGAGTTATGTTTGAACACTTAGCTAAGAGTCATGTACATTCTACCTGGACCACTGGGACCACCCCGTCGGGGGCACCTAAAACGCAGTTGATCAATGGACTTAGCTGGGCTGACCAATAGCTGACCAACGATAGCAATGACTAGACACTAAATAAATATGCAAACTTGCTCTAATACCAATCGAGGCCAGGATTGACCTAGGCGGGTATGGGTAAGGGTTTAAATGTGAGATTAATTCGAATGCCGCAAAGTGTCAAATTGATTTATATAAAGTGTAATTTTGAATTGATAATTTAAACAAATAAATGAGTGAATAAAAACTTACTTTATTTGAATAAAACTTTCTACAAGGATTGAATTGAGGCTCTTGGTAATGGAGTACAAAGGAGTGGACAAAGCTTGAGAGCATTTGAGGGAATGGAGGATTATAAGAGAGTGTGACTGTGTGAATTAGGCTATATGAAATTTTTTGCTGTGTTAATTTTTGCAGTGTTTGATACAACACTAAGGAGTCCTTATTGATAGAATACAATATGAAAATATTTGTTGACACGTGAATGGTAAAGACTCAATGATAAAATTTAATCTTGATCTTGATAATGTCTGCCCACAGTCTTGGAGACAATCTTGAATTACTGCTACTTCTTTTTGAACATGGACTGTAACTACATCAAAAGTGAAACAGTATTGCGCAATAATGGACTTTAAACTAACCTTGAATTATTGTTCTGATGGGTCATGCCGATACTGACATGTTGAATAATTTATTTTGATGAGTCATAGTGGTATCCTGAGGAGTTGTCTTGAATAATCATCTTGCATTATTGTCTTGAGCAATAATTGCCTTTGATGAGCATATAAATAGTGATTTTTGACACGTTGACATGTAAACTTGCATAATTGCAATCCTTTGATTGCTTTGATGATTCCTATATGCTCATCAAAGGCAATTATGGTAAACGGAATTGTGGAGGGTCACTATTCAAGACAGCTCATCAGGATATGAACATAACTCATCAAAACAAATTATTCAACATGTCAAAATCAGCATGACCCATCAGCACAACATTGCCCACCAATTGAACAAAGGAACATCAACTTCATAGCTTTCCATGAATGGATACCACTTTGTGTTTTATGAATGATTAAGCATTCTGATCAAAGTGTGAATGAAACCATTGTCTTTTGACCTAATTCTTTGTTGAATTAAATTTTGTCTTAAATAATCTTTACTGATTTCAAATGGCTTTAAAATAACATTGATTGAAGAAAATGTTAGAGGTTGCACAGTTGAATATGTTGGTGAACCAATGTAAGAAGAAGCTTCATCTATTAGCTATGCGATTGGAGCTTTATAATAAATTTTTTGAGAATCTTCTACTTAGTCATCTTTTAAATAATCATAATTAGAAGACTTAGAGGTCACGGAATATGAAGATCAAGTAAGTTCAAGATTTCCTGAAAATGTTAAAGATGAACCTTTTTCTCGGCTTGAATTAAATCTTATTAATGCTCTACCATCAGACTCTTCTATTATTTGTTGAGCATTCTTTTGAGCAATATTTCTTAGTGGCCTCGTATTTTGAATAATAAATTCTTGAGAAATAGTAAAATTTGAGTAAAAGTAATATTATCTGATTCAGCTTTTAATACTATTCTTTCATCTAAACTAGGTTCTAAAAAACATTTAGGGTTATGTTGGGATGATAATAATTTGAAACACAGTCTATAAGTAATAGTAAAATTTCTTGAAACCTCACAAAATTAGACCCTTAAATTATTTTGAATATTAGAAAGATGAATATCTAATAATAAAGCATCTATAATCCAAGGATCATTTAAGTCTACTGAATAATTTGGACAACAATTACAATATATGAGACCATTGCAAATGTTTGTTTGAATCATAGCTAATAATGAACTTTATGAAGTACAAATCTATCATTTCTAAAGGCTATGAATATAGGGCAATCTAACCCTGTTGTTGTTAAAGTTTGGAGTGCAAGCTGAGTCACACCAAAACAAATATATCTAGATTTCTTTTTGTATTTTTCAATAGCTATTTTGGAAAGTAAGTCAATGGTTTGAAATTCTTTATCTAAACTTGTAATAGTCTGATCCTAAATTATATTTATTCATTTCATTAATCCATGTGATTAATTTCATCGCATTTAAATTATCGTTTTCTTTGTTATTTCAATTGGGGAAAATTTAAATGGGCCCTCACTTTGCCATTCAGGTTTTTGTTTTTTTTTTTTTTTTGCCAAATCATCAACATTAGGCCTCAATATTTATGAATTAAGTGATTTAATTATTTTTATGACGATGACAAACATTTTGAAAAAAAAAATATTTTGCAAGCACGCTCGGTTTCATTTCTTTGCCAAACTCGAGCCCGTTTAAGGCCGATTTCAGTCCACCAAGACTTGCCCCTCTCTATTTAGCTAATTATCCTTAATTAGACCTTAATTATGCTTAGTAAAAGTAGCTTTTGGGGATGAAATTTCAGCCAAGTATTATGTTTTCCTAAGCTTCATTTGCACCAAGTAAACTCAAGTTGCTTTCTCTCTCTTCCCTCTCCTCCTTCTCTCTACACGGCCAGCACCAAGAACCACCAACCTAGCCACCTTTTAACCACCAAACATCCACTACCTACCACCCCCAACCACCCCTCTCACTCCCACAAGCATCAAGGATCATTCTTACCTCTTTTCCAAGTACAAAGTGAGTATTCCTTCACCTCTTATGCTGATTTTGTTTTTGATTCTTGATCTTGTTGGCTTTTTCTTCTTGTTTTGGTTATTTTGATGATGGATCATGTTGTTTTTATTGAATTAAGAACCATCTTGGTGATGGATCATGGTGGAGTTGAAGTTGGATGGAGTTAGGGTTAGGGTTTTATCTTAACCATGCAAGCTTTATGTTCAAGTGTTGGATATTGATTATTTATCCTTGTTTTTGCTCATCTTTCAATCTATTGAAATTTATTATGGCGTTTATGGTGATTTGAAAAGACGGGAGTGAGTTCAAGTTGACCATAAGTTAGGGTTTTATCCATGAATGCATGGTTTGGACCAAACTTGTGTTAAACTTGAGGTATGTGTATATGTGCCTAGAAAATGAGCTCTGTTGGATATAACTATGAAGCGAAATTGAGTGTTGTATTTTCTTATGATTTTGGGATGTACCAAAGTAAGTTTACATGCTCTTAAGAAGGAGTTTAAGTTGAGGATTGGTGTGAAAAGTGAGAGAATCCACTCAATCAGTGAGGCTGGAATTTCCAGAAAAATAGGACAGTTTTTGAAATGAAAATGGTAATGAACGGTCCATCCAAAAATTATGATTTTTGTTGAATAGATAGGTCAGTGTGTTAGCTTTAAAATGGCTCTTGAATCGCCTTAATCTGAGATCTGTGGAGAAAGTTATGGTCATTTTAGCAAACCTGTGCAGGGTGGGCTGAAAACTAACATGCTGATGTTCTAGCCCCATTTTAGGAACCCTATCATGGGAATCATGTTTGGTGTCCTTAATAAACATTTTATACAACTTCCTAAGCTACTTATATTGGGGTCTTACGTCTCATTTCGAGGTCGGGAGTATAAGTTATGGATTATTCTTTCCGTACCCTCTTTACAAGCCCTTATGCTCTAAACTTGCTTCCACGCCTTAAATCACATTTCCATGGTTTATATCGTAATCATTTTGGTTTAATCTATGAACTGGTGTGTAAAGGTTCTTTGTAAGCTAGTTTTATTTAAAGTTATCCATTATAAGAACAAGATCGTTTCTGACCTCATGTTCTTATAATGATCTTTTGAACAGAATTAAGGCCTAAGCTTTCATTTTCTTCACTTTAGTGCGTCTTATTCCTCTGTGAACTAGCATTTAAAACTTTCAGGTACGTTCATTGCCTGTATCTTTATTAATCAGCACGTATTTATCGAAATCATAATATTTTGGTAAGTACATCAAGGAATCATTTTAATCAGTGCTTTATCACATAATTAATGACCCCATCAGTTATCAGTTACAGGGCATTGCCCTCCAGTTACCCGCGCGGCTTCAGGCCAGGTCCCTCGGTCGGCTTGGTAGGTGTACACCTATTCACAGATCGTAATAGTTACTAAGGGCTGCACTAACAGATAATAATTGGCAATGCAGTTTTATATGCATCTCATTCCCTGTTTTCAATTAAAATGAATTGCAAGCGGGCCCAAATAACTTTTCAGTAAATTTTTATCAGTACAAGGATGCATGTACTGATCTTTGGCTCATAGTTCAAAATATTTTTATGTTTTGTTTTAGGAAAATGTTCAGTGAACCGCCCTTAGGCAGGCAGGGAGGCCGAAGGTGATAAATGAGACGGGACCTTCCACGTGATCGGTGGTGTGGGAGCGTTAAGATGCTATCTTAGCATATTGTGATGTATTTTGGAGTTTAAACTATATATTCAAACTGAATTATATATTTTGGTGCTACAACTGTATTTTTGGACTAAGTTATGTATGTTGGTGTAACCTTTGGGATGTAGATCCATTTCTGTATATAGCTAAATGGTTTGAGTGATTATGATGGTGAATGCCCCTTTATAGGGTAACCTTTGGTTTATGGCATGTTTTCATGTATAAGGGATGCCTTGTCCTTTGTGGACGGTAGTATTGCCCCGTTTATTGAGTTATTATATCTTATTGATAACCTTGAGCAGGTAAATGCAAGTAGGTGAATGCGGGCAATGAATCATGTATATTTAGGGCGTTACAGGTTTGGTATCAGAGCCAGGTTGAGATTTTCTTGAGGAAAATAGAGTTAGAAACTGTAGGGTGAGAATGGTTGTGGTGAGGGGGCTATCATATATTGCTAGAGTGATATTAGCAGTGTAATAACGATATTAGACTGCAAGTTGCTGCCATTTGCATGCTTCTTGTTTATGGATATGCATGCCTCTTATATATGTGTTTTCTTTGCTAGATGGATCCTTATGGTGTTAACATGTTACCGGGTGCATCTATAATTGCTCACATCGCGTTGCTACATGTTAGTATAGAGGCACATGCCCAGGACCCTTACTCTGAGCTCCGCAGTATTACGGTCCGTGCACAGAGACTGCTTCAGTCCTTACCCCCAGTTGGCCCGTGGGTGGAGTTTAGGTAACGTTATCATGACTTTATGATAACAGGGAACCCATGCTTGGACGGGCCTAGGGTTCAGGCCCAGGGAGCTTGGACGACTCTCACACAGAGTTATTGTTGAGAGAGGAGTTTAAGTTGAGGGGAACTACTATGGAAACTTTTCAGCACGTCTTTTCCCTACATCAAGCCCATCCCCCACCTGCAGCCTCAGCACCAACATAGGGGCCACCCTCCCCGCCGCCACCAACATAAGGGCCACCCTCCCCGCCACCACCAACATAAGGGCCACCCTCCCCGCCACCACCAGTATAGGGGCCACCCTTCCTACCCTTCCCACCCACACCAGACACCCCAGTGATGCCTGATAACCCTGGGGAGGCTTACGCGGTGATAGACCTCCCCGACACCCCAGAAATAGTGGTGATTAGTTCTGGGGATGAGGACCACCAGGGCGAGGAGGATGATCCAGAGGAGGATGATCCCGAGGAGGATCAAGACAGTGACGAGGTGGGGATAGAGCAGTAAGAGGAGTAAGAAGTAGATGAGTTGATGGTAGAGTTAGAGGAGGAGCATAAGCCACAAGTTCAATAGGATGTTGATAATCCCGAGTCAGAGGCATATACGAGCAGCTTTGACTTAGGTGAAGAACCTGATGATGCGTTCGACCCGGATTACCATCCATCTAGGGATTTTTAGGTGGTTCTAGGGGTTGGTGTAGTGGTTTTCATTTTGAGCCCTGTGGGTAGATAGGGTTTGGTTAGATTGGATAATGATATTTTGTGGGGCATCTGACATTGTATATAGTTAGTCCAATCCTCTCCGACTGTCATGACATGGTCCGTGCCTCTTTTTGGTTACGTGACAGACCTAGTGCCTAGGGGCTATTTAGTGTTTAGTAATAGGGTAGGAGTCAGAGCTAGTCTTGCTTACTCAGCTAGGTGTAATATGCTTTTGTTGCTCATGTATATAAATCAGCAACTATGTATGTAAGTAAACAGTTTTGAAATAAAATGATGATGCTTTGAGTTATGAAATAATCTTCGAGCCATCTCCTATGTATTTATTAGGCATGTTTATCTTATATCTCTGGAGGTTCTAGTATTTGAATTGCTTCATTTAATGTATGATCAAAATGTCCCAGTCAATGCAAAACAACATGGAGGTTCATGTAGAGGACAATATGAAACAAGGCTAGGGATCAGGTGATCAAGCCTCGTGTCAGGAGCCACAACATGCTAACACGCCACCGTTCCCCTCTGAATTAGCTAGCAACTTGGGTAACCCGAGTTAGTGGCCAACCTTAGTTGTTGAATTGATGAAGCGAATTCCCAAGGTACCTGCTGAAACCTCTCCTAAAGAGGATAAATTGGCAAATAGGGTAGCATAGTGCAACCCTAAAGTTTATGATGGATCTTATGATCTAGTAGTACTAGAGGAATGGATAAAGGGAATGGAGAAAGTTTTCACAGTAGTTGAGGTACCCGAGGAAAAGAAAATGAACATTGGGACGTATTATTTATCAGGTGAAGCTGACATTTGGTGGAATACTGTGAAGGATAAGCTCTTAGGACCTAAATTCACCTGGAGTAAATTTTTAGCAGAGTTGAGGGCGAAATTTTACCCAACTGTGGTGCAAAGGCAAAAGGAGAAGGAATTTATGGAGTTGAAAATGAGCGGCAGTATATCAGTGATGCAGTATGCTAGTAACTTCACAGAATTATCTAGGTTTATCCCTGAATTTGTGTCATCTGAAAGGCTAAAGATGAGAAGGTTTGAAGAGGGTTTGACCTTCTACATTCGGAACCAGTTAGCCGGGCAACCCATTCTGACTTACCAAGAACTGTACAAGCAAGCCGCTGAAGTGGAACGAGTGAAGTCGGAGTTGAGAGCACTGAATCAATCAACCACAAGAGAAAGGGGTTTGAGCGGGGGACTCCAAGTGAGAGTGTGAATTAGAACCAGAAGAAACCTGCTCTTGTTTCCTCCAAGAGTCATCCTGTAGGCTCGACAACACCTTGTGCGAAGTGTGGAAGAACAAATCACACCACTCTTGAATGCCGCGTAGGCACCAACAAATGCATGTGCTCTAGAAGTCCTGAACACCTCATCGCTGCATACCCCCGACGATTAAAAGTTGTAGACAAGGGCATCGCAAAACCCTTGGCTCCGCTCCATTAGGGACCCCCACCTTCAAGGCCTACAGTTGCAGGAAGGGCATTTGTGATGAATAAAAAGGAAGCTGCTACCTCTGGTACGGTAGTCACTGAAACTCTCTTTTTAAATTCAAAGCCATTTTGTGTATTATTTGATTCGGGCGCCACTCATTCTTTTATATCTACCCGATCTGCTATACAATTGAGCCTGGAGAACAGGAGGATAGGAACCAATTATATAATTAAGCTACCTAACAATTCTGTGATTGAGTGCCCCCTCTCTTATGAACTTGTCCCCATCATCATTGGTGAAACTACTTTCCCTGTGGATTTGATTCAATTTGACTTGTCTGATTTTGATATCATTTTGGGGATGAATTAGTTGCACACTTATGGAGCCAAAATTGACTGTGAAGATCTTAAGGTTATCTTGAAAGATGAAAAAGGGAGAAAAGTGTGTTTTTATGGGCAGAAAGTGGCAAAATCTTATTCTTTGATTTCCGCTACGAAAGCAAGTAAGCTGTTATGTCAGGGGTGTATTAGATATTGGTGTTATGCTATAGACACCCAAACAACAGAAGAAGAAGCAGGGAATATACCTGTAGTTTGTGAATTTGAAGATGTTTTCCCTGAGGAGTTACCAGGACTACCCCCACAGAGGGAAATTGATTTTGGAATCGAATTAGTTCCTGGAGCTCAACCTGTTTCTAAAGCCCCATATTGTATGGCCCCAACTAAGCCTAAGGAACTAAAGATTCAGCTAGATGAGTTGTTACTGAAAGGCTTTATTAGGCCAAGTGTGTTACCATGGGGTGCCCCAGTATTGTTTGTCAAGAAGAAGGATGGAACCTTAAGGCTATGTATTGACTACAGGGAGTTTAACAAGATTACCATTAAAAACAAATACCCTCTGCCACGAATAGATGACTTGTTTGATCAAATACAAGAAGCAGGAGTATTCTCTAAGATTGATTTGAGGTCAGGGTACCATCAACCTAGGATTAAGCCTGAGGATATTCCTAAGACAGCATTTAGGACCAGGTATGGTCACTATAAATTCACAGTGATGCCTTTTGGTCTCACTAATGCTTCTGCAGCCTTCATGGACCTTATGAACAGGGTTTTCAGACCTTATTTAGATAAGTTTGTAGTGGTGTTCATAGATGATATCCTTATCTATTGTAAGGACAAGGAGGTACATGCTGATCAATTACGGACAGTATTGCAAACTTTGAGGGAACATCAACTATATGGCAAATTAAAGAAATGTGAATTTTAGTTGGAGCTAGCGGTATTTTTGGGGTATGTGGTTACAAAAGTAGGAATTAAAGTTGATCCCCAGAAGGTGAAACCAACCACAGAATGGCCAAGGCCTACCAATGTCACGGAGATTAGAAGCTTTCTGGGTCTAGCATGCTACTATCGAAGATTCATTAAAGACTTTTCGAAAATAGCTTCACCACTGACCAATTTACTAAATAAGGCGAATAAGTTCGAGTGGACTGAAGGATTTGAGGAAGCTTTCCAAGAGCTAAGGCAGTGACTAACTACCGCCCCAATTCTAACGTTACCAATGGAAGGGAAGGATTATACGGTTTATAGTGACACATCAAAGAATGGTCTAGGGTGCGTACCGATGCAAGAGGACAAAGTAGTAGCTTATGCCTCTCAACAACTCAAGTTATATGAGAAAAACTACCCTACCCATGACCTGGAGTTAGCAGCCGTGGTCTTTGGTGGAGACATTTTTTATATGGGGTATCGTGCAAGATCTATACTGATCCTCAAAGTCTAAAGTATATCTTCACCTAGAAGGAGCTCAATTTGAGACAACGGCATTAGCTTGAGTTGCTTAAAGACTATGATTTGCAGATTCAATATCATCATGGTAAAGCAAATGTGGTGGCAGAAGCCCTGAGTAGGAAGGCGCAACATAGCTTGAACACTGTGGTAATTACTCAATCGAATCTTTTAAGAGAACTTGAGGACTTTGGGATTCAATTGGTGTCCCACGGGCAAACAAATACTCAATTATCAGCACTTACTGCACAGTCTTCCCTAGTGGAAGAAATTCGACTGAACCAGGAAAGTGATCCCAAACTCCAAAGAACAAAGCAACATTTAGAGAAAGGGAAGTCTTCGGGATTTGTAGTATACGAGGATGGAACTCTGCGGTTCCAGAATCACCTATGTGTGCCCAAAAATGAGGAATTAAGAAAGCAGATTCTGGAAGAGGCTCACAATACTCGTTATTCAGTACATCCAGGAGGCACCAAGATGTACAGAGATCTGAGACAATATTTCTGGTGGAATGATATGAAGAAGGACGTTGCAGAATATGTGGATAAGTGTCTAACTTGTCAGAAAGTTAAAGCAGAGCATCAACATCCTGTGGGTGAACTACGACCCTTAGAAATTCCCACTTGGAAGTAGGATTCGATCTCGATGGACTTTGTTATGGGTTTACCCCTTTCTGCCTCGAAAAAGAATGCTATCTGCATCATAGTTGATTGACTCACAAAGTCGGCTCATTTCCTGCCAATGAAAGATACTTGGGGAGTTGAAAGACTAACCCAACTGTACGTTAAGGAGATAGTTCGTCTGCATCGAATCCCTTTAGGCATAGTCTCAGATAGGGATTAAAGATTCCAAGCACGTTTCTGGCAAGCGCTTCAGAAGGCCTTTGGGACCAAATTAAACTTCAGTAGCTCCTATCACCCAGAAACAGATGGACAAACTGAAAGGGTGAATCAAATTTTAGAGGACATGCTAAGGGCTTGTGTATTGGAGTTTCAAGGGAGGTGGGAAGACGACTTACCTTTGGTGGAGTTCTCTTATAACAACAGCTATCAGTCCACCATCAAAATGGCCCCATTTGAGGCTTTATGCGGGATAAAATATAGAACCCCATGGCACTGGAGTGATTTGGACGAGGCACTGATTATAGGTCCTGAAATGATTCAAGAGACCACTAAAACAATAAGAAAAATTTAGGAACATATTAGGGTCGCCCAAAGTCGATAAAAAAGTTATGCAGACAAAAGAAGAAGGCCTCTGGAGTTTCAAGTGGGCGATAAAGTTTTTCTGAAAGTCTCACCAACTAGAGGTGTCAAAAGGTTCGAAGTGCGGGGCAAATTGAGTCCAAGGTACATTGGACCTTATGAAATCATCGAAAAGTTAAATCTTATCGCTTATCGACTAGATCTGCCTGTAGAACTTGAGCATGTACATAACGTGTTCCATGTCTCTCAGCTTAAGAAATATATGCCAGATCCAGATCATACCATTGTATCTGAACCTATCGAAATCACTGAAGATCTAGTATATGAAGAACGTCCTCTCCAAATACTAGATCACAGGATCAAGCGACTGCACAACAAGCAGATACCATTGGTCAAAGTACTCTGGACAAACCATACTTCCCAAGAAGCTGCTTGGGAGACCGAGGAGGCAATAAAATCCAAATACCCACATTTATTCGAGGTAATCCTGCATGTTATGGTTAAGTTCATCAGTTTCGAGGACGAAACCTTTTAGGGGGGGAAGACTGTAATAGTCCGACTCTAAATCATATTTATTCATTTCATTAATCCATGTGATTAATTTCATCGTATTTAAATCATCGTTTTCTTTGTTATTTCAATTGGGGCAAATTTAAATGGGCCCTCACCTTGCAATTCTGGATTCTTTTTTTTGGTCAAATCATCGATATTAGGCCTTGATATTTATGAATTAAGCGATTTAATTATTTTTATGACAATCACAAACATTTTGGAAAAAAAAATTTTTGCAAACGCGCTTGGTTTCAGTTCTTTTCCAAACCCGAGCCCGTTTAAGGTCGATTTCGGTCCACCAAGACTTGCCCCTCTCTATTTAGCTAATTACCCTTAATTAGACCTTAATTATGCTTAGTAAAAGTAGCTTTTGGGGATGAAATTTCAGCCAAGTATTATGTTTGCCTAAGCTTCATTTGCACTAAGTAAACTCAAGTTGCTTTCTTTCTCTTCCCTCTCCTCCTTCTCTCTACACGGCCAGCACCAAGAACCACCAACCCAGCCACCTTTCAACCACCAAACATCCACCACTTACAACCCCCAAGCACCCCTCTCACTCCCACAAGCATCAAGGATCATTCTTACCTCTTTTCCAAGCATAAAGTGAATATTCCTTCACCTCTTATGCTGATTTTATTTTTGATTCTTGATCTTGTGGGCTTTTTCTTCTTGTTTTGGTTATTTTGACAATGGATCTTGTTGTTTTTATTGAATTAAGAATCATCTTGGTGATGGATCATGGTGGAGTTGAAGTTGGATGGAGTTAGGGTTAGGGTTTTATCTTAACCATGCACGCTTTATGTTCAAGTGTTGGATATTGATTATTTATCCTTGCTTTTGCTCATCTTTTAATCTATTGAAGTTTATTATGGTGTTTATGGTGATTTCAAAAGATGGCAATGACTTCAAGTTGACCCTAAGTTAGGGTTTTATCCATGAATGCATGGTTTGGACCAAACTTGTGTTAAACTTGAGGTATGTGTATATGTGTCTAGAAAATGAGCTTTGTTGGATATAAATATGAACTGAAATTGAGTATTGTGTTTTTGTATGATGTTGGAATGTACCAAAGTGTGTTTACATGCTCTTAAGAAAGAGTTTAAGTGGAGGATTGGTATAAAAAGTGAGAGAACCCATTGAGTATTGTGTTTTTGTATGATGTTGGAATGTACGAAAGTGTGTTTACATGCACTTAAGAAAGAGTTTAAGTTGAGGATTGGTATAAAAAGTGAGAGAACCCACTCAATCAGTGCGGCTGGAATTTCCAGAAAAATGGGACAGCCTTTGAAATGAAAATGGTAATGATCGGCCCAGCCAAAAATTATATTTTTGGTGGGTAATAGGTCAGTGTGTTAGCTTTAAAATGGCTCTTGAATCGCCTTAACCTGAGGTCTGTGGAGAAAGTTATGGTCATTTTACCGAACCTGTGCAGGGTGGGCTCAAAAGTAACATGCTGATGTTCTAGCCCCATTTTAGGAACCCTATCATGGGAATCATGTTTCGTGTCCTTAATAAAAATTTTATACAACTTCCTAAGCTGCTTATATTGGGGTCCTACGCCTCATTTCAAGGTCGAGAGTATAAGTTATGGATTATTCTTTCCGTACCCTCTTTACAAGCCCTTATGCTCTAAACTTGCTTCCGTGCCTTAAATCACATTTCTATGGTTTATATCGTCATCATTTTGGTTTAATCTATGAACTGGTGTGTAAAGGTTCTTCATAAGCCAGTTTTATTTAAAGTTATCCATTATAAGAATAAGATCGTTTCTGACCTCATGTTCTTATAATGATCTTTTGAACAGAATCAAGGCCTAAGCTTTCATTTTCTTCACTTTAGTGCATCTTATTCCTCTGTGAACTAGCATTTAAAACTTTCAGGTACGTTCATTGCCTGTATCTTTAGTAATCAACACGTATTTATCGAAATCATAATATTTTGGTAAGTACATCAAGGAATCATTTTAATCAGTGCTTTATCACATAATTAATGACCCCATCAGTTATCAGTTACAGGGCATTGCCCTCCAGTTATCCGCACGACTTCAGGCCAGATCCCTCGGTCGGCTTCACAGATGTACACCTATTCACAGATCGTAACAATTACTAAGGGATGCACTAACATATATAATTGGCAATGTAGTTTTATATGCATCTCATTCCCTGTTTTCAATTAAAATGAATTGCAAGCGGGCCCAAATAACTTTTTAGTGAATTTTTATCAGTACAGGGATGCATGTACTGAGCTTTGGCTCATAGCTCGAAATATTTTTATGTTTTGTTTTAGGAAAATGCTCAGTGAACCGCCCTTAGGCAGGCAGGGAGGCCGAGGGTGATAAATGAGACAAGACCTTCCATGTAATTGGCGGTGTGGGAGAGCTAAGATGCTATCTTAGCATACTGAGATGTATTTTGGAGTTTCAACTGTATATTCGAAATGAATTATGTATTTTGGTGCTACAACTGTATTTTTAGACCAAGTTATGTATGTTGGTGCAACCCTTGGGGTGTAGATCCATTTCTGTATATAACTAAATGGTTTGAGCGATTATGATGGTGAATGCCCCTTGATAGGGTAACCTTTGGTTTATGGAAAGTTTTCATGTATAAGGGAAGCCTTGTCCTTTGTGGATGGCGGTGATGCCCTATTCATTGAGTTATTATATCTTATTGATAGCCTTAAGCAGGTAAATGCAAGTAGGTGAATGCAGGCACTTAATCATGTATATTTGGGGCGTTACAAAACTAAATGTTTCTTCATGATCTTTCATTGATAGAGCAACATCGAAATTAAACTTACCATTTGTACCTTTTGTTTAGGAATTTTCCAATTTGAAAAACAATCTTGACAACTAACTCCCTTGCTATTAACCACATTAGACTTCCTCACAGTGCCTAAAATAAGATGATCGCTAAACCAAGAGGTCATCTGAGTTATGTTTGAACACTTAGCTAAGAGTCATGCACATTCTACTGGGACCACCCCATCAGGACCACCTAACACACGGTTGATTAACGGACTTACCTGGGCTGGCCAATAGCTAACCAACGATAGCAATGGCTAAACGCCAACCAAATATGTAAACTTGGCTCTGATATCAATCATGGCCAGGATTGACCCAAGAGGGTATAGGTAAGGGTCTAGATCTAGGATTAATTTGAAGACAGTAGGGTGTCAAACGAATTTATGTAAAGTGTAATTTTGAATTGATAATTTAATTGAATAAACAAGCGAATAAAAATTCACTTTTATTTGAATAAAACTTTGTAAAAGGATTCAATTGAGGCTCTTGGTAATGGAGTACAATGGAGTGGAGAAAGCTTGAGAGAGTTTGAAGGGATGGAGGATTACAAGTGAGTGCGAGTGTGTGAATTAGGTTGTATGAAATTTTTTACCGTGTGAATTTTACAGTGTTTGATACAACGCCAAGGAGTACCTATTTATAGAATACAATATGAAAATAATTATTGACATGTGAATGGTGACGATTCAATGATAAAAATTGAGTCTTGATCTTGATAATATCTGCCGACAATGTTGGAGATAATCTTGAATTATTATTACATCTTTTTTAACTTGGATTGCAACCGTATCAAAAGTGAAACAGTACTGTGCAATAATTGGCGTTGGACTGATCTTGAATCATT